>PVIH01001079.1:0-109801 GCA_004025045.1 Sigmodon hispidus | reverse complement strand
CTGAGTTGGTAGGCTATCTTTGATTTTTTTGATGTTGTTGAATTCTAACTTTAGGCCCTTGTGTTCCGATATGTTACAAGGGATTATTTCCATTTATTTGTGTCTGTTGATATTTGCTTTATGACCAATCATGTGGTCGATTTTGGAGAAAGTTCCATGAGGAGCTGAGAAATATGTATATTCCTTTGTGCTTTGTACTTTTACTTGTATCTTCCCTCATTACTATGCTTTTACAGATAGTTTCATTGAGGCTTCAAGAGGTGACAAAGCCATACAACAAAAGTTGGATGAGAGAACTTCTATACTCTAGAGCAGAACTTGAAACCCTTAATCTCTAAATTGTGGAACAGTCTTCACTATCACAGAAGAAAGGCAAAATAGATGTGCATTTATATTTTGCATTGCAACTGATAAAGATATAGCTATAAAATTAAATTAGGTAAAATATCATTTTGTGACTATATGTCCATACTACCATAATGGAGCATCCTTTTATTACATTCATTGTAATGTCTTTTTTTTTCTTTTATTACTCCAGTGTCTGTACAATGGAAAGATCTGCACATGAAACAAGACTGGTTTCTTTATCATTATAATCAAAGTATTTGTGGTGAACTGGAAATATAACTTTTGAAAACAAGCATCTTAAATGGTATGTCTTCATTGAATTCCCCCTCTCAGGGCTTAAGAAACCCTGTGAAAGAGGATGTGGAAAGAGTTCAGGGTCAGAGGGGATGGAGGAAGAAGAGCCGTCTAAACACATTAGTACCTATGCCCAGCAGTATATGTTCAACACAACATATACTGAATGGGGCCTTTGGAAGTTCTTTGTATTATTCTTTGGCAGAGAATTTTTTTTCCTTCTTTGTACCTTTCAAATCCTTGCTTATATATCCTAGGAAGTGTTGGGGCTTCTTAAAAATATTTGCTTTAACTTTACAGGTTCTTTTTGTATATATTTTGGCTTCTTGGTTTGATTTATTATGGGATATATGTGTGTGCTGACATGTCTGTGTGCTCTGTGCTAGCATATTTTTATGTTTGCTTGTTTTTCTTTATTCTATTCCAGCTAGTTTCTTTTCATTTTATTATATTATTATTCTTTGGAAGCTTGTATGTTTTCTAAGGAGAGAGAGAGACCTGAGAGACAGAGTCCCAGAGAGACAGACAAAGAGAGAGACAGAGACAGAGAGAGAGAGTGTGTGTAGAATATAGATTAGGATAGGAGGGGAGGTGCAGGAATATCAGAGTAGCTTAAGGAAAACTAATGAGAATACATTGTATGAAAAATATATTTTAAATAACAAAACAGAAAAAAGAGAAATAAGACAAAATTAGCTGTTTAGAAAATTACTTCCTCTCTCATCTTCACAACAGCTTTACCCACAACAGCAGAGTTGCAAAGAAAACAACCTAACGCTCACCAATAGATAGATGGATAAAGAAATTGTGATTCATAATAAAAATAGGCCCTGCCATTTATAACAGTGCAGATGAACCTTAAAAAACCCTTATCATTAAGACATAGACTGAAATACTGCATAATCTCATATGTAGAACCCAAGAGAAATAGATGAACTATATATAATCCTGAAATGTGATTACATAGATGTGTGTCAGTATGTTGAAGGCCCATGTATGTGACTATCTTAGTCTTAAGTCCATTGTGAGCTATATTATATGCTTCATATGTGATAAGGAATTTCTGCAGAAAATGAGGACAGAGGCAACTCTTCAACATTTCCAAAGCTTTCACTTGGGTATGTCTAAAGCCTGAGTGCTCCTCTTAAAGCTTTAAGTCTATTTAAAAAAAAAAGCTTTTTAATTACCTCCAACTCTGCTTTACACAGTAAAGAAAAGTAGCTATATGAGGTGTCTGCTATGTACAATTGCTTTATATAATGTGCGCTATAGTATTGTATATATCATATATACAATATCTATATATTATGTTATATATAATAAATATGCTTAAGTGTCTATGTATTAGAGAAAATTAAGTGCTTGCTTAAAGAACTTTATTTACTATAGGAGGTCATAGGAAGGGGTCCACAGATAACAGTTTGTCAATACCTCATATAAATGATCTTTTTTTCTAATGACTACACTTCACATAAGAAAAGTTAAACGAAATCATGCGAAGGGATTTGTCCAAATAATACAACTTAATAAGAGGCAGTTTGACTTTATGAAAACCAATCAGGTGAACTATTCCATCAAGTATAAGCAACTTATTCTAACTAAAATTTCTAACTAAAACAAATAATCATATTACCTTTAATTCCATCAATTATAACTTTGCCAAGGTTATATTGATATTGTATAACAAAGGTATAAAAGGTTGTGATTATTTTTGTCTAGGCAATAGTTCTGTTTTTTTCATTTTTTAATTAGGCTTTATAATGTTAAGAATTTGTAAATTAATAATAAAATCATTTTATAAAGGAACCACAGTGTAAAGATATCAATAATATTATTATTTTTTCTCAGAGGGATCAGTTGCAGTCATGTGACCTTCCTGACATTCATGTGGCAAAACTAGATTAACTTTGGTGGCCTTATTTTTCCTTAATCAATAGAATGTTCAGAATCTTAATCTGGTTATTTTCCCTTTTTAGATGCCAAGCATTTAAAGTAGCCACTTTGGGGTAAATTTGTTTCAGAACAAATACTGATATTTAGAATACAAGTATGAATTAAAAGCGTAATTTTCATTGAAAGTAAGAGTCAGTGTATCCAATCTAAAGAGTCTAAATTCAGTAAGGTTACTAATAACCTTATACTAAGTGCTTAATTTTGCAATCTTTTCCAATTTTCTCAAATCATGTTTTCCATACATTCCTGATTTGTATGTGCTGTAATTGTTAAACATATACCCTAGGAACTGCCACGTTATAAATAGATATAAGGTTTAATTTTGTTTTTTAGTGACTGAGCATGTATCTATTTTTTATGAATTTTGTTTGATTGATTTTGCTTTTTTTCATTATGAATAAAGTCACATTTTCTATCCATGTATATCCTGATTCAGGGTCCCTTCTCCCTCCGAACCCCTCAGGTCACTCTCTCTTCTCCACATCTCCACATCTCCTCTCCAGCATGGGCAAGACGTCCCAAGGTCTTATATTGCTCAGTTCAGCATCCACTCCTGGCAGAACCAGTTTTCTCCCCCCAACATCAAGACTGAGTCAGATGTTCCTCTAGAGGGCTTGGGATCCAAAGTGTCAATCCAAGGTGTTTCAGATCCCAAATTGTTTAGTGGTTGTGGTTTGCAGTTTGGACATGCTTTGCTTTTTGCTTTTTTGTTTAAGAGTCCACTAATGAGTGAGTACATCCTCTTCTTATCTTTCTGGGTTTGAGATACCTCGCTCAGAAGGATATTCTTCAAATCCATCCATTTACCTGAAAATTTTAAGATATCATTTTTTCTTACTGCTGAGTAGTAATCCATTGTGTAGATATTCCACAGTTTGTTAATCCATTCTTCAGTTGAGGGACTTCTAGGTTGTTTCCAGGTTCTTGCTATTAACAATAATGCTGCTATGAATATAGTTGAGTTAATGCCTTTGGAGTGCTAATGTGCATCATTAGGGTATACACCAAAAAGTGATATTGCTGGATCCTTGAGGAGATTGATTCTGAGTTTTATGAGAAACTGCCATACTGCATTCCAGAGTAGCTGAACAAGCTTATACTCACACCAGCAATAGAGAAGTGTTCCCCTTGTTCCTCAACCTCTCCAGCACAGGCTGTCATCTGTGTCTTTTATCTTAGCCAATCTAACAGGTGTCAGGCGGTAACTCAAAGTTGTTTTGATTTGCATTTCTCTGATGGCTAAAGACGTTGAGCACTTTTTAAAGTGCCTTTCAGCCATTTGTAATTCTTCTGCTAAGAATTCCCTTTTTAGTTCTGAGACCCATTTTTTGATTGGGTTATTAAAGGTTTTGGTCTCCAGTTTCTTGATATATTTTAGAGATCAATCCTCTATCACTTGTAGGGATGGTGGAAATCTTTTCCCATTCTGTAGGCTGTCATTTTGTCTCATTTACAGTGTCCCTGGCTTTACAGAATCTTCCCCAGTTTCAGGAGGTCCCACTTATTGATTGGTGTTCTTAGTGTCTCTGCCACTGGTGGTATATTTAGGAAGTGGTCACCTGTGCCAATGTGTTGCAGTGTATTTCCCACTTTATTTTCTATCAGGTTCAGTGTAGTTGGGTTTATGTTGAGGTCTTTGATTCACTTGGTATTGAGTTTTGTGCAGGGTGACAGGCTTGTATCTATTTGCACTTTTCTACACACTACTAACCAGCTATGCCAACACCATTTGTTAAAGATACTATCTTATTTCCATTGTATATTTTGGGCCACTTTGTCGAAAATCAGGTGTTCATAGGATGTTGGGTTAATGCCTGGATCCTCAATTCTATTCCATTGATTCACAAGTCTGTTTTTTATGCTACTACCAGGCTGTTTTTATTACTGTAGCTCTATAGTATAACTGGAAGGCAGGGATGGTGATATCTCCTGAGGCTCTTTTGTTGAGTAAAATTGTTTTGGCAATCCTGGCTTTCCTATTATTCCAAATGAAATTGGGTATTGTTCTTTCAAGGTCCATAAAAATTGTGTTGGGATTTTGATGGGCAGTGCATCTGTATATTGTAGATTGAATCTGTAGATTGCTTTTGGTAGAATTGCCATTTTTAATATGTTGATCCTACCTATACAGGAACATGGGAGATATTTCCATTTTCTGATATACTCTTCAATTTCTTTCTTCTCTGATTTAAAGTTTTTGTCAAATAGATCTGTTACTTCTTTGGTTATAGTTACTCCAAGGTATTTAATGCTATTTGCAGCTATTATAAAGGCTGATGCTTCCCTTATCTCTTTTTCAGCCCTTTCATCGTTAGTGTATGGTAAAACTACTGATTTCTTTGAGTTAATCTTGTATCCTGCTACATTGCTGAAGGTGTTTATCAGCTGTAGAAGTTCCTTGGTAGAATTTTTTGAGTCACTTATGTATACAATCATATCATCTGCAAATAGAGATATTTTCTCTTCCTCGTTTCCAATTTGTATCCCCTTAATCTCCTTTTGTTCTCTAATTGCTTTAGCTAAAACTTTGAGAACTATATTGAATAGATAAGGGGAGAGAGGACATCCTTGTCTAGTTTCTGAGTTTAGTGGGATTGCATTGAGTTTTTCTCCATTAAGTTTGATGTTGGCTGTCGGCTTTTTGTAAATTGCCTTTATTATATTGAGATATTTACCCTGTATTCCTAATCCCTCCAGAGCTTTTAGCATAAAGGGCTGTTGGATTTTGAAAAGGCTTTTTCTGCCTCTAAGGATATGATCATGTAGGTTTTTTTTTTCCCTTCAGTTTGTTTATATGATGGATGACCTTTATGGTTTTTTGTATGTTGAACCAACACTGCATTCCAGGGATGAAGCCTACTTGGTCATGGTGGATGATATTTTTTTATATATTGTTGCATATGGTTTGCCAAAATTTTGTTGAGAATTTTAGCATCAATATTCATGAGGGAAATTGGTCTGTAGTTCTCCTTCTTTGTTGTATCTTTGAGTGGCTTGGGTATTAGGGTAATTGTCACCTCATGAAAGGAATTTTGCAATATTCTTTCAGTTTGTGCTTTGTGAAATATTTAGAGGAATAATGGTACCAATTCTTCTTTGAATGTCTGGTAGAATTCTGCACTGAAACCATTTGGACCTGGGCTTTTTGGGTGGGAGACTTTTAATGACAGCTTCAATTTCTTTAAGGGTTATAGGTCTGTTTAGGTAATCAATCTAGTCTTCATTTAATTTTGGTAAATAGTACCTGTCCAAAAAGCTGTTCATTTCTTCTAGGTTCTCCATTTTTGTGGAATATAGATTTTCTAAGTATCAGCTGATAATTGTCTGGATTTCCTGAGGGTCTGCTGTTATGTCCCCCTTTTCATTTCTGATTTTGTTGATTTGCATCCTCTGTCTCTACTTTTTGATTAGTTTGGATAAGGACTTATTTTGTTGACTTTCTCACAGAACCAACTTTTTGATTCATTTATTCTTTGTATTGTTCTTTTTGTTTCAATTTTATTGATTTCAGGTCTAAGTTTAATTATTTCTTGCTGTCTACTCCTTCCAGGTGAGTTTGCTTCTAATTGTTCTAAGACTTTCAGCTGAGCTATTGCTTCTCTAGTGGGGGATTTCTCTAGGTTTTTCATATAAGCATCTAGTGCTATAAATTTTCCCCTTAAGACTTCTTTCATTGTGTTCCACAAGTTTGGGTATGTTGTGGATTCATTTTCATTAAATCCTAGGAAGACTCTGATTTCTTTCTTAATATTTTCCTTGACCCAGATGTGGTTCAGCTGAATGGTGTTTAGTTTCCATTAGTTGGTAGGCTCCTCTAATTTTTTTGTGTGTATTTTCCTCTATTTCTTTACGTGAATTTTTTATATCTTCTTTGAAGGCTTCAATAATCTTCATAAAGGTGTTTTTGTTGTTGTTTCCTTCTGTTTTCTCTTCATTGCTCTGTTCAGGTCTTTAATTGTAGAACCACCAGTTTCTTCTGGTGTTGCCTTGTTGTTCTTTATATTGTCATATGTATTTTTGCATTGGCGTCTGCCCATGGCTTCAGTGGTTCATGATCAGGCAGCTTGTAATCAGTTGTGGCAAGAGGACTTGTGTATCACCTATTTCCTCTGAGCAAGAAGTGTGCTGTATCTCTGACTGTGCTCTGGACAGGGGTCTGAATTTCAAAGCCTCAGTCCTTCTCTGATGAAGCAGTTTGCCCTGGAGGTGAGGCCGGCTGTGCAATGTCACCTTTTTTAGGTGTGGCTGCAGGAGCACTTCACAGCCAAACCCTAGTTCTGTCTGCTATGGAGAGTCTCTGAGTATGTATCTTAATATTTCTCAAATTGAATGAATACTTTTTTTCTATTAAGTGTCATTTAATTTCCCACTAACATTTATCTAAAATCTTGGAATCAACACAGAAGCCTGATAAGTTGTGTTGTTTTGCACGGTTCTTTGGCTGTGCTGTTCACTTGGTCCATGATTGACTTATGTGCTGGGCTACCACATTGCAGAGTCATGGCTGTGTTTGATCCTATGTTTTGAATGACATTTAAAGACTGCAAAATAGCACGCAAAGGCACTCAATAACCAGTATTCTTGAATCCAAATCCTACCGACATACACATTCTCATCCACTTCTTTTCATCTATTCAGGTTATCTGGACAAGTTTCAATTACTCTGTGAGTTGCCATGAAGTTTCAACATCTGTATCCTTTTATCTTTTGAGTAATAATGTGGATTTAAGAGTCATTGAACTTCTGTAATAAAAACAATAAAAATTGCTAAGAGTTATTTGATATATTTTCAGGAACACATATTTCAGGGAAAAACCATAGTATCAACTGTTACTGATGTTGGAGATTTTGTTATTTGTTAAAAGGATGTGAACTCTAAACTTTTACTTATAAAGAAGTCTTATGAAAAATTCATTTTGTACTGTGACTAATTCATGGGCAGATTTTGAAAAAGTGATTTTATAGTAAGTGCTTATATTGAATTTTCACTTAATCTTAAAATAGCAGTCTTTTGCCAAACAATAGAAATAACAGAATAACTGAAGCTTGTAAGGTGCATCTAGGAGGTTGATTGAACCTATAAATAGTTCTGTGTGAAATTGGCTGTGAACTAGAATTTACGAACCCATTTTATTCTGCAGATGCAACTTATATAGATTACTCCCTCAAGAAAAATGTAAGAATTAAAACATTTCGCAAAACATGTATGTGTTGCTTTTACAGTAAATGTTTAATAGAAACAAGAGTAAATGTGTATCTTTAATGTTATATCTTATTAAACTACCTGCAATCTTTTTAGGAAGAGTGTAAAACTGGTTATTTAAATTATTACAATGCAGTGTATGAAATTGTCAATGGCCAGTCCTAAGTCACAGTTGGCCATATACTTTCTGTTTGTAAATACAATGTTATTGTTTTAACTTAAAATAAGTAATGCTGGAAACAAATTGCTTAACAGTTTTAATATGGAAAAGAATTTGAGAAACATTGTATTTTAATCTCTTTAGATTCAGATTTTATCACTTTTTTCCCAAAAATACCTGATAAGAATTATCAGAAAAATTAAAATTTTTACCAAATGTCAATGGAAAAACATGTGCAAAAATATATAACTTTAAAAAATGACTTTATTATATCTAGTTAATATGTCTTTTATCATTTATATATATATGTCTGGGGTGAATACAAAGATTATTTTTTCCAGCCCCATTTCCTAAATATTGATTTAGCCTACACTGCTCTCATCATACAGTACCCTACTCAGGAAGGCATACACTGCATCAAAGCTCAGTAATGCTGATCAGAACATGACAAGGTCATTGACTTTTAAGCCATTATATTAATGTGAGGTAAATCAAACCATTCATTAAATGATAATCAAGTATAATGCTGCTTAGCAGTGGGCAATTAATCCATCTCTGAAGGAAGTCTGTACTCTACTGCTGCCCCCTAATGCCCATTCCTCCTCTTGACTTTCTCAAGTGAAAGTGAGATTTCACCTTGAAACCACTGTCGATCTACAGTCTATCATTCACAATACATTTAGACTAATTTAAGTATCTGAGTGTAAATTAAAAAACCACGTCTGCATAATCTTAATTCATAAATATAAAAATCTAAAATTTCCAAAGAACATCTCCTCTAATATAACTTTCTTTTTACATGTCCTGAAAACTGTAGGATATTTTAGTTTCTGTTAAGAACCATTTCTAGCTTTAATTAGATGTGAGCTTTTGAGAAGAGAATGATGAAATAATAAATACAGTAACTTGACCACTTAAGGAGTCCATAGAAAGAATTTATATATAGAATTTGACACAAGTGTGGCAGGATAGGTGGGAAATATAAGACGAGAAGCAGAAATAATATTGCTTAATACAGACATAAAAACATATTTTATGCTTTTCTATCAGATTCCCACATTAAATGAGAATCCTGGAATGACTATAGACCATATTCTTGTGGGACAATATTAGAGGCTTAAACAATTAGGCAAGTTCAATGGCAGACATAAGAATGAACTGAAAAAAATGAGGTTATTAAAATCAACTGAATTAAGGATAAATGATCAGGAGTTCTTGCAGAAAATCTCATTAGTCAGGTATGCTGCAATGCTCACATCTGTAATTTTAAACCCTTGGACATCTGAGGAAGATTTACTACCATTAGTGGGATGTCAGCCTGTGCTGAACCAAATGACTTCTAAAATAGCTTGGGCTGGTATGAGTCTCTATGTCAAAATAACAACAAATGCACCAATTTCTTATTACAGAATTACCTAACTAAATAATTATTAACACACATTATTTTTAAATAAGTTTAAAATTATTTTGATATATATTTTGATTGTAAATAGATATATATAATAAAATTATCAAAATTAAAAATTTTAAAGTTTATATTTATCACACATTAATAATTGCCATAAGTCACGATATATCTTCACATGGGTACATATCATATACAATTAGGGTTCTTAGTAAAATTCAATTAGTACTCTGCAGAGAAACTATATTGTCTACAATAGACAAATTCCCATGCTTAGGTGATATATATGTTATGACTCGATCATCTATCATTTGTTAAAGAATGCCTACACCAGTCAACAAATTCTCAGAGAAATGTGCTGAAACATATAGGAACAACAAAACTACAAGGAAAAAAAAACCCCTCAAATTACTAAAAGTCAATACTGTTGATTATATGGTTCAGTAAATTAGAAATATTAAATGTTGTGCATGTTAGTCTTTGAGAAGATCAAGGTTAAGGGCAAAGAGAAGAAATAGGAGAAAACAGATATGTGAACTACATAAAAGTTTAAATAAATGAAAAGTTTTGAAAGGTAGCATGGGATTAACTATTGACAATGTAACATGGAAGACTTGAATTGAAAGAAAATCCTATTGGTAATTACAAAGTTGATATTGTTATTTGTATAGCATCTCATTAAATAGTTTTTAAGTCACGGGCCTATTGCAATAGCTTACCAAATGATTACACTTGCAGACAGGTGGCCCTATACCCATACAGGGTATTTACAAGGAAAATGCTACTGGGGTCCTTAAAGAGAATATGACTTAAAGAACAACTGGTTATCCTGAAGGATAATTTCTTCCCACCAACAAGCATATATATATATATTATGACCAAATGTAGATTTGACCTTTGGTTGTGGGGAAAACCTTCATCCTCTATTACCAAGGTAGATGTTTCAAGGTTTACAGGTGCCTACTGATGGGATATCTGGCTTGTCGCTACAATTTTATAAATAAAATATATATGGGAGTGAGTAGCATAGGGTGCTTCTCATTTTCTTGTATTTTGTACAATAAGCTGTCTCTTCAAAATATTCTTTCACCATAAGTGAAAAAGTCCATGTCAAAATTCTTGGCATTTGAAGTTATAAGTTTCATAATAAGTGTATATATACATATATATATATAATTTATTTATTTGTATTTCTGTTTGTATGAGTATATGCCATGTAAGTGCAGGTGCACAGAAGACCAGGACAGTGTTTGATCACCTAGTGCTGTTACAAGTGGTCATGAGCCACCTCATATGGATGCTAGTAATCACACTTGGGTCCTCGTGAAGAGCAGTATGTGCTCTTATGCACTGAAGCATCTGTCTAACTCAAACAAGAATGCCTTTATAATAACTTTTCTATAATTGTGGAATTCATTCAAATTTGTAACTTCCTTTTCAGTATATATTCCATGACAACTACATGCTGGCCCTCACCAGTGTGTAAAGTGGGTGTATTTCTTTTGATGCCAATTATATCAAGCATGCTAACATGATTCTTTCTTCAGTTATTACATGAGGGTAAAAGTAGATCTCACTTCTTGATCAAATTTATTACAACTAAGCATATTTCTATGGTGACTTTTCCTAGGCCTAAGTTTGCATACTTCTAAAATTTTATCAAGTATTATACACAGGGAAATAGTCCCAAATTTTAAATAATTAATCAAATTTAAATCTTAGAACAGAGAAAAAGACCTGATAATCATTAGTTCTGGGATTGTTATTGCAGGAAATCTCTGTCTCTGGTGTTACGGGATTAAGGGAATGGGTCACTACTCCCTGCTTTCCCTGTGCTGGGATTAGGTGTGTGCTATTGAAGCCCCGCTATTTGGCCTTGTAAAAGATCCAGAACTCCCTGATCTATGTGAGTTAGTACTGACATTGAAGTTCAGATGTTTGTCTTTGTACTCACAGAGATCCAGAACTCCTGGATCTATCTCTGTCTAGTTTTTGACTATGGGTTGATATCTTTTTTGTTGTTGTTGTTGATAGGGTTTTTCCTTTTATTATTATTATTATTATTATTATTATGAACAAAGAAGTCACACTTTCTAACCTTGTATATCCTTATTCAAGGTCCCTTCCCCCTCCCACCACATCAAGTCATTCTTTCTTCTCCACAAATCCCCATCTCATCTCTGGGCACGCTGCAGGCAGTTCTATGGTCCCACTGACCTAAATTGCTTAGTTCAGTCTCCACTCCTGGTAGATGCACTTTTCTCCCCCCTCCCTCAAGAGAGAGTTGGGTGTTCCTCTAGGGGTAGTGCGATCCAAGGTGTCAGTCCAGGGTGTTTCTGATCTCAAGCTGTTCAGTAGTTGTGGGTTGCAGCTTGGGCATGCTTTGCTTTTTTCTTGTTTGTTTGTTTGTTTGTTTAGAGTCCACTAATGAGTGAGTACATCTCCTGCTTATCTTTCTGAGTTTGTGATACCTCACTCAGTATGATATTCTCCAAATTCATTCATTTGTCTGCAAATTTTAGGATATCATTTTTTCTTACTGCTGAGTAGTACTCCATTGTGCAGATGTACCACAGTTTGTTAATCTATTCTTCAGTTGAGGGACATCTAGGTTGTTTCCAGGTTCTTGCTATTACAAATAATGCTGCTATGAACATAGTTGAGCTAATGCCTTTGGAGTGTGACTGTGCATCTTTAGGGTATACACCCAGAAGTGGTATTGCTGGGTCCTTGGAGAGATTGATTCTCAATTTTCTGAGAAACTGCCATACTGCATTCCAAAGTGGTTGAACAAGCTTATACTCCCACCAACAATGGAGGAGTGTTCCACTTGCTCCACATCCTCTCCAGCATAGGCTGTCCTCTGTGTCTTTTATCTTAGCCAATTTAACAGGTGTCAGATGGTGTCTCAAAGTTGTTTTTATTTGATACTCCAGGTTTTATTAAATATGTTACAAATCACCACAGGTTGTTACAACTAAACAAATATTTCTCTGAATTATAATTCTGGATTATCTCACCTCAGTGTAATTTGTAGCAATTACAAAATAAAAATATCATTATTATTATTACTACTATTACTACTAGTAGCAAGCAAAAAGCTAATTTGCCCAGAGACTTTAAAATGTCAGTGAGCAAACTGAGCTGGGTGTTTGCTTATTAAGGCCACAAGATCTGTCAGTTAATGTTCCATTTCATCTCAACAGGATCTGAAATCACCTAGACCACAAGCTTTCTGGACATGTTTCTTAAAACATTTACAGACACACATAATTCCTAGATTTTACATGTGGGTTCCACCATCCAATAAACTGCACTCTGGACTGATTAAAAGGATGGAAAAATAAGGGAACATGACTGGACCATTAGCACTCATTTTTGTCTCCAATTCCAACTACAGACTCAGGTAACCAGTTGCCTATCAGTTATGATGCCTCTGTACCCTCCCTTATATGATGAGGAATGTGTACCAAAAGAAGCTTTCTTTCTTAAGATGCTTTTGTCATTACAAAGAGGAAATTAACTAATAAAAAGTCTAAGCAAATGGGAGAAAACATTAAATAAGATTAAATGTTTTTGCCTTCTTAATAACTTTCCATTTTACATATACTTTAATGTATTTTTAGTGTGAAACGTTGTTCATTATTATTTCCTGAAGATACAATTATGTGGCCTTCCATCTCCAGAGAATCTCTTGCACAGATTTCAGTGAGAAACTTTCAGTGCCCATAAACATGATTAGCTCTTGCGAACACCTGAATAGAGTTTTACATGTAAATATGCTTATTTTCCACATAAAACTGTAATTAATATAATTATCCTTAAGTAAACATCAGCAGCACCATTTATAGACACAATAGAGTGATCAACATGAATATGTGAACATTTTTGATAAATAGAAAACAGGACCATTCAAAATGAAGATAAATTCTGCCTTTGTACTATGAAGAATTGTATGAGTCCTGGAGATATCTGTAATATGCTCACAATTATGGAAAAATATGTACTTAAGTACTATTATTCAAAATATGCAAATTGAAAGTAAGAATCTGGATAGATATATGTAGACACATTATATAGATTATATAGCATAATGACAAATTATATAGCTTAACAGTGCAAACACAGATGATATATATCTATGACTTTGAATATTTTGTACCTTATATTATATATAATTGAGGTGATTAGTCTCATGTTTTGATTATTAGTAATAACAAATTGATTTTACTTAATCACATCAAAATAAATGTAGATTTGTATAATATATATTATTCACATATATAAGTACACAGAGAAAGACATATTTCTATGGTGATACAACAAAAGCTTTGGCAGTGTTATACATACATTTGCTGTTGCAGCAGTGAAAAAAACACAACTGTATGGAACTATTATGATACAGATTTATTATAAGAAACTGTTATAATTAATAGTATATATAGTATAACCACATACTAACAAATGTCACCTCCAATTCATGTTCTTATTTCATAAAAATTTTCTTTTCTGAATTCATATTTGAAACTATGTTGAATTCGTAAATACAGTGGTATTTGCTCCACTCATGACCTTGGGCTATCCTACTGAAAGCGGTGGTGCTTCTTTGTCTTCCTATGGACTTCTTAAAAGGAAAGAGATAGCGGTCACAGTTTCTTCTTGGCATGGTTAGGCACCAGAAAGCCAGGTGCATTCTCTCCCAGGCAGAACACAGAACAACTTCAGATGATCATTCAGTTTCAGGTTTACATGTATATATCTCCCCAATTTCTATCTTAATAAATTCCATTTACCCATTTAACAGATTCCCGTGGATTTTTCTTACATAAATGATCATTTGTTTACACATGATGGTAGGGTAGGATTTTTAAGATGGTTTTAGGATAATTTTAATGTATGTATTTAATAGTTATACAAGGACTGAACATGTATTTCACATGTAGAAATCTTGCTTACAACTTTCTTAGCATCTTCAAGGCCTTGGGGGTCAATCCCTAGCATATACACAATTGTCACTATTCCTGTGAATTTGAATTAAACTGGATGGCTTCTCTATAATTTCATGCTTTAGAAGTAGATATATCTTATGTAACTTACACACTTCATGTGTTTCATTGCCGAGTAGCACCCTCAAGTCTGAAGACTCCTCTTCTTCACTCTCATTGCATACCCTCACATGCACCATCTTCCTTCTCCCCTTTCCTTCTCTTTTCCTTTCCCCCTTTTTCTTGGCTAAGATCTCATTACTTAGAGCAGGGCAACAACTCCTGAGTGAAAGCACTTGGGGTGCAAGGCTTCAAACCCAAATTTCCACAAACCATGAAAGAAGGAAATAACCAATTCTCAAGACTTTCAACGTGGACAACATGGCATATGCCCATCTACAAAGACACACACACACACACACACACACACACACACACAACACACACATGAGAGAGAGAGAGAGAGAGAGAGAGAGATACCTGGCTCTGGGTTGCTACAATTCTATTAGGCTGCAATTTTCTCTTTTCAATGGCGATTTCCAGTTGCTTGCATTCACCTCAGGAGATCATTCTGAGCAACTCGGTAATCATAATGTATGTGGTTATTCTTTGCTGACTAGTTTAAGTGTATTATTTCCCCCTACTTTAGAGTGTTACACTTAAAAAGCAGACAATATTTATGAATCTGAGAAGTGGAGAAGGGGATATGAACTGACTTATATGAAGAGCTAGTCTTAAACTGTCCCAGATTATGGATTCATATCAAAAGTGCTTCAGACTTCAGTGTTGAAAACAAGTGACAATATCTTAAATTTCTTTCTTTGTAATATACAAAATACGTGTAATTCAGTCAAAATATAGTAAAGTAAAAAATCCTTTGCTTCTTGAAACACCCGGGAGGGGCATTAGTTTCCCATGTAGGATAAATCCAACCAAATTCTACTTTTAAATGTATTTTTTTTCTATTTAGTCATTAATTTTTCTCCTCTTCTTTCTCTTGTTAAAATTTAATCTTTTTTTCCATTTATCCTCCTGCTCGCCCTCTCTTCCTCCTCCCAATTACTCCCAGACCTCCCTTAGCTTCCCCTCAGCCCATCCCCCCATCCTTTCCCCGATGACAGCAAGGAGTCCCAAGGTGGGTCAGCTCAGTCTGGTGTATCCTCATCCTAATATTAGCACAGGGTTAGGTGTTCCTCTATAGGGAATGGGCTCCAAGGTGCCAGATAAGAGTCATTTCTTCCACACCAGTCCTTAGTTAAGGTAGAAAACACGCAAATTCTTAAATGTATAAAAATGCTGACTTTTAAAACTTTTCAAATTTGTATATGTGTGTCTGTGTGTAGTGTATGTAGTGTGTTAAGGGGTACAATGTGGGTGCACATGCATATGTACAAGCATGCATGAAGAGATGAGAGATCAACACTGGATGTCTTCTTTGACTGTGTTCCACCACAAATTTGAGAGAAGGTCTTTCATTGGCCTTAAAACTTACAGCTAAACTAGTCAGAGTAGCCTATAACATCCTGGGGTCCACCTCCCCTTATTCCAGCTCTAGTGTTACAGATACCTGTCATGATAACTGGCTTCTTACAAAGGTATCACTTATTCAGGTGTGGGTCTTCATGTTTGTAGTAGTATAAACTGTGTTGTTACCATACCTTCCCCCAAACAGCATTAAAATATCAGAAGGCACAATCACTTGCACATGAAAAATAAATTATGTTTGAAAAATGTGATCCTCACAGGCTAATCCACCGTGTCAGAAAGGCCCAGAATTTCACTCAAGTGAATGGGTCAAGATAATTTCAGTTAGAAAAGGTTGGCTTTTATGTCCAGGCCACACTTGCATCATACTTGTTTGCACTTATTCATATCTCTTAAGTTGAATAATCCTTACAATCAAAGATAAACAAAATCATCACATGTCCATTTGCACTTTCATTCAAGCCCTCTGATTGCATTCTATTCAGAAACTAGATTTGAGTATCTACTAGTTAATCTGTGTATGAAGCAGCCATAAAAAGGAGTTTGGAAATTTACAAGGTACAGCCTAAATTTCCTGAGAATGGTTAATCTTAAAGATTCACAGACTGGAGATCATCCAAACTGAAGCAAGCAAAAGTTTCTTTGCTATCTCTTCTCACAAATGGCATGCTAAGCAGAAGATATACCTTAACTCTGTCAAATACTTGTAAGAATGTAGAGTAAGCTAGTATCATTTTATGAATGACATCCCAGCATGACCTCGAAAGAAAAAGAAAATGTCCCATAAGTCATTGGACATTGGCTTGGCATTTCTTAACTATGTCTTACTTTATTCCCTCAAGCTATTTTTTTTCACTCAAAACAAGTTGCTGCCATGACCATTTATAGATGTCACATGAGAAGCCACGAAGGAAAGCTCATTAGTGACAGCATTCACAGGATGTAGTATCATACAGAATTCAAGTTAATTCTAAAAAGAGATAGGGATCTCAAACTTTTCAATGTACCCCAAAATAATGTGGAGGTTCAGTGTCTGTAGCGATGATGAATGCCATCACAAAGCCATGTACAGTTCCCTAGAAAGGCTCTATGTGAACAAATAGAGATAGCATTATCTTTACTTACCAAAAATCGTTTCTTCTGCTTCTTGCCCCTAGTTGCAGAGGAGGTCAGGGGCCAATGGCTAAGTCATTTATTTCAGCACCAAGGAGTTTTCATATGCAAAGATTAGGACCACACACCCTCAGATGTGTCATGCAATTTGAACTAAGAACAAACACACATGGACAGATATCCTCTACATATCACAGAAAGCAAGACACTCTGTAGCACACAAGGTGGAATGATAAATGCTAATCATAAAAAATCAGTTCAGATACATGTTTATATGTTAATGTTTGCAGAATAGATTGGCTTCCTCAATTGGCACTGGAAATTAATAAATTCTTGTGCTAACTGGATTGTCCTTGGTCCTATTTTGATTACAGTACATAGACAACTAAAGCAAGTCATGCTGTCATTTTAATGTCATTTTTATAGCCATAAAGTAAACTATAATTTTAGTATTTATCAGTAAAGAGTGTGGGGTTCTCATGTTTCCTTTTAGCATGTTGGTCAACAGTCTGCAAGGGCAAAGGGGCAGAAGTGGCAACAGAAAGTTAATGGCCTGTGAACACAAATGAAGACAGCCCTTAGGAGACTACTTCCAGTGCAACAGTTCAACTTTATCCCAGAGTACAAGAAACATATAGAATTGGGGACCTGGAGACAAACTCTCATTTGAATTATCATATGCTCCTATCATAAGGCTTCATATGTGACAGTAGGGTCTTATAGCAAAGCCCCTAGCATAAATCTAGCAAAAATCTGTGCCAAAGTTCAAGCTAAAGATAAATCTGGCATCATGCTTAGGTACAGCTTTCAGATAAAGTCAGTCCTCCAGGCCCAGTCACATTCTCCATCCAGATAAGAGTAGGTTTAGGCAGGGAATTCTGCTGAGGATGGAGGGTGTGTCCATATTGCTGAGTTTTTGAGAAAAGTTAACAGACCATGAGAGACTACAATCCTAATCATTTAGTAATGCCTTCCAGAGAGAGAGAGAGAGATGTAGAGAGAGAGAGACAGAGAGAGAGAGAGACAGAGACAGACAGAGAGAGAGAGAGAGAGAGAGAGAGAGAGAGAGAGAGAGAGAGAGAAATTTATGTGGACATTAATTAGCTGATTACCTAGACATTTGTTTACTAACCTTTCTGAGCATGGAACTGTACTCCAAGCTAAGAATATGGTGATAACAACAACAAAAAATCCATCCTAAGTTCAAGAAGTCCACAAATCTTGGAGATAACCACAATGTTTTAAAACAGGACATTATGTGTAAGGGAGGAAAACACAGCATCCATCAGAACCACAGAAATAAGACCAAGAAAAAAAAAAGAAACACAGAGATTCCTGTGTTAGACATTGGAGTAAGAACTGTCACACAGAGGCCTCTTGATATGTATAAATTCTCTTCAGCTTGTGCTGGTTGCCTCCTTGTTGTATAGATTGTCAGTGGTGACTGACACACTGACATAGGAGGGATGACACTTTGCATCTGCCTCTATAACTTTTAAGTGATCCAGTAGCATTTTTGTTATAGCAGCAGGAATATTTATATACTCACCTTCAAATTCTGCTTTAGACAGCCTAGTAAAACAATGGCAAGATATGTAAAGCATTTTTCTACAACTTTAGGCATGTTTACGTAAGATTAATTTCAAAACAAATTAGTCTTGAATTTTTTAATACATCTCTAACTTAGATACAAGAATTGATTATAGTAGGACTTACCTACTGTTATGTAGTCAACAGATATTAGTTCTCTAATCTTTTGCTAGCATAAACAAAAAGTGAACTGACAAACTATCCATTTACAAGCTTCCTAACCACTGATGCAAATTATTCTACTCCTGAAATGTCTCTTTTATGATATATTAAATGACAGTTTATGCTCTATTTAAGATTTACTGAGTGACTGACCAATAGGACTTGCTTTTGAAATTAATATTACATAAACATAACTAAAGTTGTGGAAAGGTAGAATGCAATTTAATCTTCTCCAGGAGTATATCACATAAGAAAGACAATATAACTTAACAGTTACAGATTACCTAAAAACCAAAGAAGGAAGTGGCAGCAGAGTACTAATTATTAGACCATGTGTTAAAGTCCCTGCTAACACCAGAATAAAAAATAATAATGGACATACTCATGTAACTCCAAGCAATGCAGCTAAACTGCAAAGTATCAGCAGGTAGGGCATTCTAACACATGCCCAGCAACAGTGTATAGTTCAAATGTAGCACACAAATTAAAAGGTAGGATTTAAAAATATGGTTTAAAGAAACAAAGACCTACCAGAACAGTCGAATGTTTCTGAAAGTGGTAAATTAGATACAGCAATGTATTTATAGAGCAACTAATATAAGATATATCTTCACACTGCCATAATTTAGAATCTATATCTATATCTTAATAATTATGAAGCTGAGAAGTGTACATCACCCTTATATCTTAGCTTTGTCATTAAACCGGATTAATAGACTATCATAGACATTGTAAATGGATTTAATTAATATGATTAAAGCAACTAGCATAATGATAGAACATAATGAAAATTATTAAATGTTAATTTTATATGTAATAAATGTTGGGTGTTTTCTTCAAGAAAGATACTATTTTCTTTACTTAGGTCAGTGGACTTTCAGGAGTCAAGAGGCCCATTGGCCCTGTGGCTTCTTCTCTTAGTTTTTAGTTGATCTTTTAAAAAAATTACTTTAACATGTCTACTGTTTTTGTCCTTGTTCATCTCATAATTATGCAGTCATGTTGGTGAGACCATATTGGTGGCATTTCTAACATTTATAGCAGACTGTCTTCAGCAATCTCTCAGACCCTATGGTTCTGACAATCATTCCTCCCCATGAGTCTTCTTAGGTGAAGGCCTTGTCTTATAGCTGTAAAATATTCTAAGGTGAACAATGAAAGACAAAGAGGTTCAATCCTACAAAGAAATAACCACAAACCAACAAAGATTGCTGAGAGTAAAAATAATAGTCTTCCCCAGGAAAGTGTACAGTAATTGGCAATCAAATACTAAATAGTTAGCTCTGAAAACATATATACAAAAAAGAGTATGTGTTTAGGAATATACATGCATACATGTGTACATAACAACAATTACTGGGGAAAAAGGCCAAGAATGTGAAAGAGGGCAAGGAGGGGCACATGAAAGGGTTTAGGGGGAAGAAACAGATGGGAGAGAACATGTAATTATATTAAAATCTAAAAATAATTAAAAATTACTTAAACTAAAATTAGAAAAGAATTTCCCATGTCTAAAGATTGGAAGAATTAATATTAAAATAGAAATCATGTAAAGAATAATCTAGCATTTCAATAAAATAACTTCCATTATTGGACTTAGAAAATCAAATTCTGTAACTCATTTCAAAGCACAAAAATAAAAAAGATCAAACAATTAAAGTACAAAACCAATGATAGATACATCACAATCCACACTTCAATCTACACTGTAGAGCCACATTAACAGTGCCCTGGCCTTGACATAAAAATCTACTGGACATATAAACTACTGGAATAATTTGTAGAAGACCCAAATAATCTCACATATCTAGAGCCACCAGACTATAGAATAGTGTTCAAACACATGTCAAATAAGCAATGGCCTTTTCAAAAAGTAATGCTGTAAAATGGTACATATTCATGCCAAAGAATGGAATCAAGTTCTTATTTCTCATATATTAAAAAAATCATCTATGTATGAATTCAAACCCTTACTACAAGAACAGAAACTTTAAAAATACTACAGGAAAACATAGCAGAAATGTTTGACATTTACATGGGCAAAATTTCCCCAGTAAAGTTCCAAAGCTCAGGAAATAATAGCAAGAACTCATACATGACAATGTGTTAAAGTGCTTACAGGACAGCAAATGGAGCAAGAAACTGAAGACACAGCCAATTCGGTGTTTTTAAATTTTCACTAGTCATTCACCAAGCTCAGGACTAACATCTAGACTATAAAACCTTAAAACATTAAGAATAAAACTAGTTAATCCCATAAATGAACTCCCATTCAAAACTCTCCAAATATTACTCAAAGAAGGACAAATAACTACCAACTGAATAAAGAAACACCAAACATCCTTAGTCATTAGGAAGATGTAAATTGAGACCACACTGAGATTTCATCTCACACCATCCAAAATGACTTTCATCAAATGAGCAAGATCAACAACAACAAAATATTATTTAGATTCTAGGGAAAGGAACCTAAACATTATTTTTTGGAAATGAAAATTAGTCTTGGACCTATAAAAATCAATACTGGGGTCTCACAAAAATTTAAAAGACATTCACACATATAATCTAGCAACATCTCCTCTATGCATATAACTGAAAGAATCCAAGCCAGCCTACAACAGAGATGGCATGCTTTTTTGTTTGCAGATGTACTATTTACAATTGTCAAGATATGGTATCAGTCCACGTGTTTATTTACTGATTAATATATGTAGTGTATTACACAAGGGAATATTGCCCAACCATAAAAATTATATTATGCCATTTATGAAAAATTAGGGAGAAGCAGGGGTCATCTTGTTTATCAAAATTAGGCTGACTTGCAGCATGCCTTCTCTCATATATGAAACCTAGAGGACAGACAACTTTGTATGGCAGAAAAGTAAAAGGGGGTTGATTATAGGCAAGAAAAGAGGATTAGGGGAGATAAATATAGGGACCATGCATATGGTGAAAGCATGTCTTACGGTTGTACAAAATTTTAATTGGACCCATTACCATCTATAATTAATATATACAATTTACTTGAAAAAATGAAGAGGTAGGATTTTTCATTGAAAATTCTAAAATATTACTAGCAATGATGATAAGAAATACATATTCATACATTCTCCCTCTATGGCTCACTTATGCCTTTACCACCTGCTTGCTCCATGGAGATGACTGGCATAGATTGGTACTGGCTGCTCTGTAGCTGTCACTCACAAACTTACGACTCCTTAGAAATGACTGAGTTGTAATGTGTGCATGACAGTATCCCCAGGGAATGTAACTCAGACCCAGAATAAACATATTAATATCTCTAGCCTGTTACTAGCACTTCAGCTGCATACATTTGGATTCTGAGCACAGCAGGGCAAAAACAGTCTTGGAACAACTGGTGGCATTCAGGCTTTGGCAAAAGCAAAGCTTACTGCTGATTATGCATGCAAATCAGGGCTTGAGGGGAAACCTGGACTGTGAAACATTGTACCATAGCTTGCTCAAAGGATGAATATTAAACAATACTATTTAAGGCCATATCTTAAGGATTAGTTTCCTTCTCTTCTGAAACTTAAGTTTATTACCATAAACTATAAATGAATTGAACATCAGGGAAATAACCTGCTATAAACTGCTTCATTTAAATGGAACATGAGACAGAGTCAAATTCCAAATCCAGATCTCCCTGTATAATTCTAAACCTGAGTAAAAAAAAACCAAAATTCTTCAACATTTATTATAAACTAAAATTGGTTAGTCATACAAAATAGAATGCATTCTTGGAGCTTTACACATGCTTCATCACAGATAGGAAATGGTTCCATTATTTTCCACATCACTCTGATCAATGCTAAAATAAAAATAGGTAAATGCATGTCCTTAAAAATATCAGGTCTCAACTTCGTATTACGCTTTTTAAGGCACAGAGAAACAAGTAAGCAGTGTTTCAAGATTAAAAGGAGCCTGAACGCTGCTACCTTATAGTGGAGGGACGACTCTTCTCCTACACACCATAGGCTATATATGAAAAGCCCAGTG
This sequence comes from Sigmodon hispidus, assembly GCA_004025045.1. NCBI lineage: Eukaryota > Metazoa > Chordata > Mammalia > Rodentia > Cricetidae > Sigmodon > Sigmodon hispidus. Next base: position 87,083 of record PVIH01001079.1, on the reverse strand, counting down.
CCAGCTAAGAGTTCTCTCTTCTTGACTTGTTGTTCATGGGGTTACATGGACCCTCCCCACACAGTATATAACACTGGCATTACACTTGGCTTTTCTCTGGAAATTGATGGCATGGCCCTATGACTGAAGATGCCACTGACTTAAACCATAGAACATGGGGAAATCAATCTAGTATGGATCTGGAAGCTTTGTCCTTACTGGCCTTTCATAGTTCTTGAATGTTCTATCTATGCTTCCAGGGAGAAAAGTCTTTAACAATGTTACCCTGTTCTGAACCCTGGAAGCTACAGTAGGAGACCTAGCAATATAGTGAAACTACTCTAATAGCACACATATTATAGTGGTGACCAATTATTTTCTGAGTGAGTTTAAAGTCTCCAATACAGCATGGAACCCATGACAAACCCACAAAGTACAACAAAAGAAAAAAGGAAATGGCTATGCCATAAACCCTAGAGAAGAAATTCATATTGTTATTCTGCTAAATGGACACATTATTAAATTTCCTCATCAGTGCCTATTTTCCTAACCACTTATGAGTACACCCCTCAAATGAAAATTTTCTTTTTGTGGTAGATGGAAATTAATACAGAGACTTTCTTTTTTAATTTGTATATAATGGGTATATTACAATTATTTTTTATATTATAAATAAAGTCTCATTTTTATCCATGTATCCCCTTGTTCACACTCCCTTCCCCTTCCTGCCTCTCCTAGTCACTCCCTCTTCTCCTCATCTCTCTATCTCCTCCCCAGCAAAGGGCAGGAGGTCCCAAGGTCCCAAGGTGGAATACAGAGACTTTCAACTGGTAAGTATTCAGAGAACAAGAGACTGTGCACTACTCATCTCTAAGTAAAACATTTACATCACACTCTCTCCCTATAGGTACTAGGGATCATCATGGAAGAGGACATAGGAATATTAAAAGAACTAGAAGTAATTAACATTTCAGGTAAAACATCATTTGGTGGACATGACAAGGCCATTACCTATATGAACCCATAGCAACCGAGACTACATATACAAGATCTGTGGGAAATCAAGGCAAACAAAATCCTAGAATGGACCTGGTAAAGGCTCCCAAAACTCCACAAATAGCTAAGAAGCTACTGGCTACTGATAGCTGCTGGGTAAGCAAAAGTAAGTTTTTTTCAAGAACATGGACTCTGAAAGGCTTCTCATGGTCTAGTAGATGTTCTCATGCACAAGCACATACAGGAACTACTAAAAAGAATCAAGAGGGTTTAAAAAATCAGAATAATATGGTAATAGAGATAGGAAGTAACTGCAGAAGAAATAGGAGTTAGGACTGATCAAACATTTTAGGATTGATCAAATCTTATATGCACACAATCATTTCTCAAACAATAAAAACAATAAGTGATATAAATATTAATCTTGATGCTTGTGTTTGCTAATTTTTTGGGGGAGGGTCTAAGTATATGGAGAGAATGATGAAGCTATCGGTGCTTTCTCTTACTGACTTCATTATGTCAACTGCAACTGAGCAGGGACTCGAACACAGCTACTCTCATGAGTAGCACATATTTGCTGTTTGAAAATTGCTGGCAGCCAGTGATATGAAATAAGAAGTTGGTTCCACAAGGCTGACCCACCAGAGCCAAGGGCCTCTGATGGAGGGAAAGCTAAGATGTCAAGGAGTCTAGGTGTTAATTGTTCTTGCAGGTGCTGAACTCTTCCTACAGAGACATCTGTGTATGAAGGTAGCCCTCTCTATTTGTTATTTCCTTGGAATTTATATATATATGTATATATATATATGTTTATATGTATATATATATATATATATATATATATATATATATATATATATATTCCAGTGAGAAACAGTCACATAGATAAAATCTTCCAGAACTTCAGGCTTCCTCCTCATTTCTTCCAACAGGGCACAAACATGTATGTGAATAGATAGGTAGGTTCTGCACATGAGATAAAATAAGTATTGGTTATATTTCCTACCTCCTTTTTGCTCTTGTTCTACCTGTTCTTCCTTCCATTCCTTGAGGATTCTTTCTTCTTCTTCATATTATCCCTTCTACTTTCATCACTCTTCACACTGATCAAGTCATAATATACCTATCATTATTTATATATTTATCTATCTAATCCATACCACTGAATCACTCTTAAAAAATACTTTTGCATCTTTTCATAATCAAATGACAAAAATTATTCAAGGATTCAATATTTGTTAGATAATTCTATGGTTATTTAACTAATATCCAGATGATTGCACATTGTGGAGATTTCACCCTCATGTACATAATACTAATAATGAAAAGAAACAGGTTTATGGTATATTAGACACTGGCTATAAAAGCATCTCAAACAGTTGTAAGACAGGAATGTAAGAAGGGTGCAATACATCCACCAGGGATATGGATTCATGAGTTTAAAGATAGAACATAACTGACATGTCAAAGATCCATACCTAAAGCACAATAAGGATGATAGCAACCTCTTTGAATTATTATCTAAGGAGACTGCCCAACTGCTAATATGTATTTTCAAAGATGTCAATGTGTACTTCAACATAACTGACATGTAGAGTTTTACAAATGCATTCATGAAACCCATCACTGGACCCCTGAAATGACAAGGCAGCTGAGACTGGTACAGGTGTCTACAAGTCAGAGTTGATTGTCTTCCTCTTATGCTATGTCTTCCTCACCCTTCTTTACTTTTAAGTATTACTTAAAGATTTTTTTTTTTTGCAGACAATAAGAATCTTTACATGAAAAACACCACAGAGGAAAAGTTATCAAGTTACAAAGACAGGTGTGGGAATTAATGTTTCTTTGCTGAGAAAACCTGACAGTAAAAAGATGCATCATCCCAACTTAACTTTCTCTCTACCTTGCATGTCAAACAGTAATACATACTAATATTCAGTCTCCGTCTCTGAGTTCCTCTCCCTGCTCTCTCTCCCCAACACTTCCCTCCTTCTCCTTTTCCTTTCTCTCACTGTCAAATTTAATATTCTTATTTCCTTTTCATAAATTAGCTCTATATTTTAAGAAATATTCTCTTAAAAATTGGCTTAAGGTTTTTGTTGTTTTTATAAGAGTTAACACAGTCCCTAGATTTTAGGTATCCATCATAAAGTAGGATGTATTAGGAAATTGTTTAATATTCTGCAGAATGCCATCTTTTTCACATTCAGAGTTATGAGATGAATGCCAAATGCCTAATGTAGATCTAATAGATATCTCTCAAATGGCTGAATGGATTAATTGAAATTAATATACTGAAGGATGATATACAGGCTACGGAAGCTCTTTGTAAAAGGTCAAATAATGTTCAATATACTGTACTTAGTAAAAATGGGTGATTAGGTAATAAAACCATAATACAATATTCAATGACGAGTTGAAAGTGATTCCTGAGTTAACCTTTTAACTTAATTTTAAATAAGAAATTTGATTAGGTTACATAATTGATTAGGTAGGCATGAGAGTCAAGTAAATTTTCCACTAAAATTATTTTACTCTTATAGGCAGACTCCATGGCAAGATTAGAGCAGAGGTGAGGAGCTTCAAATATTATCAGCAGTACTGATGTCTTGCTGAGTGTCTGTGGTGACTGCTAAAGGATTAGCAGAAATTCTGTAAGATAAGAATGACCTGGGAACCTATATTCTAGTCATAGAAACTGTGTTTACACTTGCAATAATACCCCAGGACAAACGTACTTGTGTGTAGTTGGCAAATATTTAGTGCTTAGGCACTTCCACATAATTAAAAGACTGATTGAGCAAGTAAACAAGATGCCATCCTGCTACATTTATATTACAAGGACAATTTTCATGCACTAAAAAAGAAAAGTACAGAATGTGCTGAAAGGTGATGTACATTGTGGAAATAGAAATGGCAGAGGAGGTGAAGGCTATTGTGAGTGTCAAGGCAAGGACACCAGGAGGCATCAGTTTCACAGAAAGTCTCTTTCTGAGAGCAAAATGGAGAAGCACTGGAACTATTCTACATGCTCTTAATATGGAAAGGAAGGGTATGATCTGACCCATATGTTACCCATGGAGCTTTCCTGTCTGCTAAGACATTGTAAAGGCTACTGTAGAAAAAAGGTCAAGGCCAATAAAAACTTGAGAGAAATTAAAGATGGAGATAGAGATAATGGAAGCTGCTTGTTCTGTTTCTCCAACTCATTGAAATTTATAAAGGTGCACATGAAAATTACATTTATTCATATCTATAATTCATGGAATCAAATGCATTTGTAATAGTATGAAATTGTTAATGACTGAGTTCTATGATCTGTTCCCTTGTACAGATGAATTTTATCCATCAAAAAATAGCACTCCACAATGATGTGGGATTAAATTAAGTAGAAAAGACAATAAAAATTCTTACAATGATACATGTCTGTTTATTTATCATTATTGAAACATTATTAAATACTTCACACATTTAAAAGTTATTGTCTATTAGCCTTTAACTTGCAAGATTTCCTCAAACACTCTTACAGGAAACTCAAGTGGTGAAATATCTCCATTTGTATTTGTTTAATCAGAGACTTCCTTAATTTTAGACACGATTTTTTTTTTGGGGGGGGGAACGTTTACTTACCATAATATTCGTAGGATCTTGGTTAGCACTTTTTTTATGTTGTTGTTTTATATTTATCGTGTTTTAAGACTTTGAAGATAGACGATCACAATATTCCAGTATTTACAGTGTCAGATGAGAAATCAGCAGGGAGTCTGATTGGTACCCCAGTACGTGACAAAGTGCACCTCCCTTACTACTGATTATTTCTTTGTCTTTCTTGTTAAAATGTTTTACAAAAGTGTTTGTAAGTGGATTTCTTTGAGTTCATCTTCCTAAGGGTTCTGATTTCTTTCTCAACATTAATTTTTGTCTTCATAGAATGTTCTTGTTATTCTATTCTTTAGAGCTACCTTTATGTTATTGGGAGGGCAGCTAAGTAACCTAGCCACAGAATGTTCCTGTTATTCTTTTCTTTAGAGCTACTTCTCTGTTATAGTTAAGCAAACCAGAACATCTATTTTACTTCAGGAGAACATCTATTTTACTCGGGGTCGTGCTGGCTCAGTAGTTGGTTTCTCAGTAAGTTTCCATGGTGGCCTTTAGTCAGAGGCCTAGAGGCTCAAGCCAGGGTCTTGGTCTCTGACAATCTCTAATATGTATAAAGAACTCAAGAAACTAGAGCCCAAAACCTTGAATAACCCAATCAAAAAATGGGGTTCAGATCTAAAATGGGAATTCTCAGCAGAAGAATGAGTGTCAAGGCTGAAAGGCACCTGAAGAGGTGCTCAACTTCTTTAACCATCAGAGAAGTGCAAATCAAAACAACTTTGAGATACCATCTGATACCTGTCAGATTGGCTAATATAAAAGACACAGATGTGAGCCTATGCTGGAGAGAATGCAGAGCAAGGGGAACACTCCTCCATTGTTGGTGGGAGTGTCAGTTTGTTTAGCCACTATGGAATGCAGTATGGTAGTTTCTCAGAAAATTAGGAATCAATCTCCCCAAGGATCCAGCAATACCACTTCTAGGTGTATACCCTAAAGATGCACATTCACACTCCAAAGCCTTAGCTCAACTATGTTCATAGCAGCATTATTCATAACAGCAGGAATCTGGAGGCAGTCTAGATACCCCTCAATGGAAATATGGATCAACAAACTGTGGTACATCTACACAATGGAGAACTACTCAGCAGTAAGAAAAAATGATATCCTAAAATTTGCAGGCAAATGGATGGATTTGGAGAATATCCTCCTGAGCGAGGTCACAAACCCAGAAGGATAAGCAGGGGATGTACTCATTAGTGGAATCTAAACAAAAAATCAAAAAGCAAAGCATGTCCAAGCTGCAAACCACAACCACTGAATAGCTTGGTATCTGAAACACCTTGAACTGGCACCTTGGATCCCACTCCTTCTAGAGGAACACCTGACTCAGTCTTGATGATGGGGGGAGGAAAGTGGATCTGTCAGGAGTGGATGCTGAACTAAGCCATATTGGGACATTGGGACCTTGGAACCTCTTGCCCTTACTGGGGCAGAATGGGGAGATGTGGAGAAGAGAGTGTGACTGGAGGGGGTGGGATGGAAAAGGGACCTTAAACGAGGACATACATGGATAGAAACTGTGACTTTATTCATAATAATAAAAAAAGACACACACACACATAAACAAAAAGAATAAGTAGGTGAGGGCAAAAAAGTGATAAATTAGGGAATAGTGAGACTAAAGGAATTCAACCCAGGTTTTAATCAGAGACATGTTCACCATGGTTACCAATCCCTTTCCCTCCATGGTCCAATTGCTTGATTAGTGATCACAGAAGCTTCTGTGTCAACCTGAGGGAAGGGAGCTAGGTCTTCAGAAAGAAGTAAAGAATGCAAAAAGGAAGCAAGCAAGCTGGCACACTGGAGGGAATGATGACCTGCCCGGCTACTATCTAAAGCACCTTCCTCATCAGCCTGACACCAAACCTAGAAACCACTGCTGGTCCCTTTATACCAAGACACTGTCTTGGATGTCATTAGCTCTCACAGTCCAGCACAGAGATCCCTGGGGAAGGAATAATATGTTTTACAGAGAAAAAGAAGGGGTGTAAAAGAGGCTACCCCAAAGAGACACCTTCTTACACAACAGGAGGGAATGCAAATTAGAATAGACATGTACCTAGATAGGAATCAGGAAGTAGCAAATCCAATAAAGTCAGATGATGGCTCAAAGAAAGCTTAATAAAGCTGATAAACCTGTAAAAAAAATATCATCCAACATGATCAAGTAGGCTTCATCCCACAAATGCAAGAATGGTTCAACATACTGAAATCTGTAATAGTCATCCATCATAAAATTAAACTGAAGGAGAAAACCACATGATTTTATCCGTAGATTCTTAAAAAGCCTTTGACAAAATCCAAAACCCTTTATGATAAAAGTCCTGGAGAAATCAGGGATACATGGAAAATATCTAAACATAATAATGGCAATATACAAGTAGCCAATAGCTAACATCAAACTAAATGGAGAAATACTCAAAACAATCCCACTAACATCAGGAACTAGACAAGGATGTCCCCTCTCCTTTATCTATTCAATATAGTTCTCAAAGTTTTAGCTAAAGCAATAAAAGAACACAACAAGATTAAGGGGATACAAATTGGAAAAAAAGAAGTGAAACTATCTCTATTTACAGATGATATGATTGCATACATAAGTGACCACCAAATTCTACCAGAAAACTTCAACAGCTGATAAACACTTCAGCAAGGTAGCAGGATACAAGATCATCCTGTACCCTCTTGTAAACTAATTATAAAAGTGATGAAAAAAGGAAAACATCATCCTTTATAATAGCTGCATAGAGCATTAAATACCTTGGAGTAACTATAACCAAGGAAGTAACAGATCTACTTGACAAAAACTTTAAATCACTGAAGAAAGAAATTGAAGAGGATATCAGAAAATGGAAAGATCTCCCATGTTCCTCCGCAAGTAGGATCAACATAGTAAAAATGGCAATCCTATCAAAAGCAATCTACAGAGTCAATGCAATTCCCATCAAAATCCCAACCCATTTTTTTTTTTTTTTTACCAACCTGAAAAGAAGAATACACAGTTTCCTTTGGAATAACAAGAAAGCCAGGATTGCCCAAAAAATTTTGTTCAACAAAAGAACCTCAAGAGGTATCACCATCCCTGACTTCAAATTATACTATAGAGCTACAGTAATAAAAACAGCCTGGTATTGGCATGAAAACATGCATGTGGATCAATGGAATCAAATTGAAGATCCCAACATTAACCCAAAAATCTATGAACACCTGATCTTTGACAAAGAGGCCAAAAATATTCAATGGAAAAAAGATAGTATCTTTAACAAATGGTGTTGGCATAGCTAGATGGCAGTGTGTTGAAAAATGTAAATAGATCCAAGCCTATCGCCCTGCACAAAACTCAAATACAAGTGGATCAAAGACCTCAACATAAACACAGCCTCACTGAACTTGATAGAAAAGAAAGTAGAAAATATTCTCCAACATACTGGCACAGGTGACCACTTCCTAAACATAACACCAGTAGCACAGACACTAAGAACAAAAATCAACAAATGGGACCTCTTGAAACTGAGAAGGTTCTGTAAAAGCAAAGACACAGTCAATAACACAAAATGACAGCCCATAAAATGGGAAAGATTTTCACCAATCCTACAAGTGATAGAGGACTGATCTCTAAAATATATAGAGAACTCAAGAAACTAGAACCTAAAGCCTTAAATAACCCAATTAAAAAACAGGGTTCAGTATCACAAAGGAAATTCTCAGCAAAAGAATCACAAATGGCTGAAAGGCACTTGAAAAAGTGCTCAACATCTTTAGCCATCAGATAAATGCAAATCAATACAACTTTGAGATACTACCTTACACATGTCAGATTGGCTAAGAAGAAAGACATAAATGACAGAATATGCTGCAGAGGTTGAGGACTAAGGGGAACATTTCTTCATTGTTGGTGGGAGTGTCAGCTTGTTTAGCCACTCTGGAATGCAGTATGATGGTTTCTCAGAAAACTGGGAATCAATCTCCCCAGTGACCCACCAATACCACTATTGGGCATCAAAACTACTTTGAGATACCACCTGACACCTGTCAGATTGGCTAAGATAAAAGACACAGATGACAGCCTATGCTGGAGAGGGTGTGGAACAAGGGGAACACACCTCCATTGTTGGTGGGAGTGTAAGCTTGTTCAGCCACTCTGTAATGCAGTTTCTCAGAAAATTGAGACTCAATCTCTCCAAGGACCCAGCAATACCACTTCTGGGTGTATACCCTAAAGATGCACAGTTGCACTCCAAAGGCATTAGCTCAAGTATGTTCAGAGCAGCATTATTTGTAATAGCAGGAACGTGGAAACAACCTAGATGTTCCTCAACTGAATAATGGATTAATAAACTGTGATACATCTACACAATGGAGTACTACTCAGCATTAAGAAAATATGATATTCTAGAATTTGCAGGCAAATGGATGGATTTCAAGACTATCCTCCTGAGCAAGGTATCACAAACCAGAAAGTTAAGCAGAGGACGTACTCACTCATTAGTGGACTCTAAACAACAATAACAAAAACATGCACATTCACACTCCAAAGGCATTAGCTCAACTATGTTCATAGCAGCATTATTTGTGATAGCAAGAACCTGGAAACAACCTAGATGCCCCTCAACTGAAGAGTGGATTAACAAACTGTGGTGCATATACACAATAGAGTACTACTCAGCAGTAAGGAAAAATGATATCCTAAAATTTGTAGGGAAATGGATAGATTTGGAGAATATCTTCCTGAGCTAGGTATCACAAAACCAGGAAGATAAGCAGGGGATGTTCACTCATTTGTGGACTTTAAACAAAAAGCAAATCACACCCATGTTGCAAACCACAACCACTGAATAGGTTGGAATCCGTACCACCTTGGACTGGTACCTTGGAGCCCATTCCCTCCAGAGAAACACCTGAACCAGTCTTGATGTTGGGATGAGGAAAGTGGATTTGCCTGGAATGGATGCTAAACCAATCTACTTTAGCAACTTGGGACCCCTGTTCTTGTTGTGGAGGAGATAAGGAGATGAGGAGAAGAAAGAGTGAGTGGGAGGGGCAGGAGGGGGTAGGGAGTTTGAACAAGGGGATACATGGATAAAAAAATGAGACTTTATTCAAGAACAAATAAAAAATCAAAAAAGAAAATGATTCTCTAATATTCATTGTGCATTTAAAAACTAAAAAGTGTGTGTTGAACTGTGAGATACAGCACAAATGAATTTCAGAAAGAGCAGCTAATGGTAAAGATGGTGTCTTATTTAGGGTTTCTATTGCTATGAAGAGACATTAGGATCACAGCCATTTTTTTTTTAAATTAAGTGTTATATATATCCATATATCTCCTTGTTCAAACTCCCTTCCCCCTCCCACCCCTCTCAGTCACTCTCTCCTCCTATAAAGGAAAATATATAACAGGAGCTAATTTACAGGTTCAGATTTAGTCCATTCTTGTCATTGTAGGAAGCAAGGTATCATGGAGGTAGACATGGTGCTGGAGAGGTAGTTGAGAGTTTTACACCTTAATCCACAAGCAACAGGAAGTGAATTGTGTACCACAGTGAGTATAGCTTTAACAAAAGAGACCTCAAAGCCCACCATCACACTGGCACACTTTCTCCAACCAGGCCACACTTCCAACCAAACCTTGTCACTCCCTATGAGCTTCTGGGGGCCAAATAGATTTAAACTACCAGAGATGGCATGTCTTTTCCATGGGAAGACAAGGACTCATAAGGCTAACATACCAAGAAAAAAACTTTTGATTCTTCTTGCAAATTCAAAAATATATACAATGCTTATTTCAAAAATGGTAGATGGCCCCTGAAGAATGACAACTGGTGTTTCCTGATCTTCCACCACAGACACACATACACATAAAGAGAGAGAGAGAGTAAATCTTGTCCACATTTTAAATAAGTTTTCTAAAGTTATTGAAAACATAGAGATAATAAGAAATTATTCTTTTTTTTTTCCTTTATTTTGTATTTATTAAAAAAAAAAACACAGTAAAAAGAATTTAAAATGTGGAAGAGTTAACAATAACTATATAGAGGATAAGAATGATAAGCATGGTGGCTCAGAGGTTAACAACACAGGCTGCTATTTCAGATGACCCGAGTTAATTCACAGTACCACACTGTAGCTCACAGCTGTCTGTAATGCCAGTTCTAGGGAATCTCATACCTTACACAAATTCATGTAAAATAAAGTTAAACAAATTACTTTTAATAGAAGTTATTACAGTGAACCAAATAATCATCTGACACTGTTATCTTTTTTTATGGAGAATGCATCAAAAATGCAATCACTCTCTTTTTTGCAGGATTCCTAAATACACCTATATAAATCTTGTCACCAAAATATTAAAATCTATTCATTAAAATGATCTCAAAACATGGCCTAGTTTCTCTAAGTTAAATCAATAAATATAAAATTCTAGAGCTAGATAAGTCACTTAAAATGCTTCAACAGCATCCTTATAGTTTCAATAAAATTCCTTCAATCCCTTGTAGTGTTCAACTAAGTCAGCAAATTAACCTAAAGTTGTAGACTAATTGAAACAAAATCTATCTGAAAAAGGTCATGTAGTGAAGTCATGATAAGGTCATTTCCTCCCAAGAATTCCCACTGTTCTTTATTGCCCTTTGTTTGAAAGGACTGTGTCATCAACACCTTAATTACTGGTGCAAACAGTCAGAAGGCATCAAGGGAAGAGAAGAGTCTCAGAGAGCTTTGTATAAAGCAGGTCATTCTGAAGAGCTCATCCACAAAGAATAAGTCACATCTAAATATCTAAAATTAATTTTTATATCCATGTCCCTGCTCAGTATTTCACATTATTACCCCACATCATGAATGTATATCAGCTAATGTTCAATGGTCAAAATGCAATTATTCTGTTACTTTGTGAGAAGTACAGAGAGAATCAATACATTGTACAAAAGTAGTAAGCTTTGAAGAGATTATAGAAAATGATGAAACCAATTGTGTCTTGGATAAATGATTTTATTATTATATTATAGAAACCAAATAGGCTAACATTGATCAGCAACTAAACCATATAGAGTTTGTTAGGTAACGTCAAAGTATCTTCTCTTTTGATAAAGGGATCTACAGTTTTTATCTGTGTGGTTAATAGACAGAATAGATATTGACACAAAGTATTAAAAGGGCTGTCAGGCTATTAAACAATGAAAAAGATTGGAGATTTTCCATGTGTTATCATGAAACTATTTTATATACTGCTATCATTACTGATATGAGAAGTAACACAAACATATAAGCATGATCAGTCAAATTAAAGATATAATTATTCCAAGAAAAAAAATAGGCTATTAAACAATGAAAAAGATTGGAGATTTTCCATGTGTTATCATGAAACTATTTTATATACTGCTATCATTACTGATATGAGAAGTAACACAAACATATAAGCATGATCAGTCAAAATAAAGATATAATTATTCCAAGAAAAAAATATGTAATAAAAATCTCCATAAGTAACAATTGTTTTAAAAACCCACAATATTCCAGTTTTCTGATTTATAGTATAAATGTCACATATTCTGTGGCATACCAACACTATCACTCGCTGAAGCTTTCTGATTCAAAAACACCTAAGTGAAAAGAATTTCCACACTTTTGTGTTTGAAGATCTTGAAATTCATTAGGAAATCAGGCAGCACAAAAAACTATGATGCCACATAATATTCCTGCTTTAACAATTGCCATTATGATGTTCAGCATTATCACATTCAGCATTAAGAATATACACAAATAAAAATACATAATTCAGGTCTCTGAATGCCTTCCATGCTGTCACTGACATTGGCCAGCTACAGAAAAGCATTTCATTGTTATGCTTTCAGAAACTTAGACTGACGAGTTTTATTCCAAGGGACAGTATGAAGTCATGCCACATTTACCTTTAGATTAAGTAAAAAACCCTCTATTTGAAAATATAATTGGTTAATCAAACTACTAATTCCTTCTTCATATTCCATTGCATTGCTATTATAATCAATTGTTATGCAACAAAACCCTTCATGTACTTTCCTATGAAGGTCCAATTTGATATTCACAAAAAAACAAATAACATTTATAAAAAAAACACATTCTTACTGAACATGCACTTCTTGCAACAAAGTCTGTTTATTAAAATAAAAACAGAATTTACTTGCTTCTTAAAAATATCATCTGAATTCTAAATTTTATGGTTTGTTGATATAATAGCTTTTTCCATATTTTAGGTGATTTTAAACAAGGCATTTGACTTAATTATATTTATTACAGTTTAGCACATTTAAACGGAATTGGTAAACTATAGCATTCACTTCTGACTTAATTATATTTACTACAGTTTAGCACATTAAAAGGCAATTGGTAAACTATAGCATTCACTTCTGTAATCTTTATTTATTAAGACAATTACATGGTCTTTGCTTCAGATACATTCATTAGGAAGTATATTATCAGCTTGATTTATTTGAGCTATTTTTAGACTTTTCACTTATTTGCCAAAATATAAACCCTTTTTATCCATTGAAATTAATTAATATTGCCCATAAAACCTTGTCAATGAATGCTATATTATAGTACAATCAATTACTTATGAGTACAAAAGTATTTAGAGATGTATTACCCTGGAAACAATACTATAATTAGTTTTAAAAATTGACTATAGAAGACAAGAATGTAAAACTAAGAGACTAGTAACACATTGTTTTCTGGATATAAGAATACTCTAGTGATTAGCTAATGTTGTTTATTTTCTATTCTCATATAGCATATTCCAAAAGAAAACTTCACAATATGCTGTGCATGATTGAACAAATTGGTAAGTCACTATCATGTTGAATAAAAGATTAAAACATGTAATTATGCTTTTTATCTACAGAATAAAAATGCACTAGGCTTCAGTTTAAAATATTGCTTATCACTGTATTTTTAGGTTTTTTTCCTGTATCGAGTATCACATATTTGCATATATTCATATAGCAAATGCTTACATGTTTATCTCATAAGAGGCAATGAAGACTAAGGGATTTATCATTATTTTTCAGACACAAGAGAACAATGTGCATGCTTCATGCAGTACCTTTGGGTATTGTTTAACAGGAATCAATACTCTTTCAGAAAGCTTTATATTTTTGTTGCTGATGACATCGAGGTATTTCTTTTCTTCGTCTTCTTTTTTTCCATCTGAACCTTGAAATTTTTCAATTTCTGAAAGAAAAATCACAAAACCAAACTAAGTGAAGTTAAAAATGAGCCATCATGCTATGATGATTGTTCCTACTATTCCATATCAAATTTAGATAACTCGATAAAGGCTGAAACTGTATCATACAATCAGTGATGTGGATATTGCTACAGGGTAACTTCTGCCAATGGCAATGAAAAGGTGCTAATGCAAGAGGACTGCAGCTGCTGTGAACAAAATGATGCTCTTAGGTGCTGTATGTAGCTTCTAATAAAACACAAGAAAACTATGTCCTCTGACTACTTCAGACATCAACACAAACAGCTGTCCTGGGAACAAGGACTAGAGCAAGGAATATTTTAGGTTTATATTATTAATATTTTACTGAGAATTATTAAGAATATTTTAAAATAATAGTCATTAAATTCTCTAAGCAACAAAATAAGTTATATATTTTATATTATAAACAGTCTTAAAATCAGTCTTAAAAGGGTCATACAAAATATAAATATTGTAATTAGTAAATGTTAAGGAAGATGATTATTTTGCTCTTTAAAAATGTTCCAAAGTGGCTATTCTCAATATAATTATACAATTTATTCATTATTTCATTCTAATATGTTCATTAAAAATGTAAATTTATTATACTTATCACAGACAGAATAGAAAACAGAAAGGTCCTTGGTTTCATAGAGTATGTATCTTAATGAGAAAAACAAACATAAGCATAAATGTGTGTGGAAAGAAAATATACACCATGAAACTACTAAAGGTAATAATGAGAGCAGAGTCAAGGGCTGTGATTTAAGACTTGTTAGACTGAGTAGGTCCTGGTCCTGAATGTTGAGGAAAACTAAGCCATGGGGAGACCGACAAGAAAGACAAGGAGTTGAGTGAAGATCAACCTTAACTGAAAAACAGCAAACACAAGACATTGGTGAGAGGATTTAGGACGGATAACTTGAGATTCTGTAGGACAGGAGATAATTTCTGATGTTTTTGTGAGAATGTAATTGGAAAGCAGTAAGGGGGCGGGTAGTCATTCAATTTGAGCTGGCCCTAAAGTCATTGTTTAATTCAGTTTGGTCTTGAACTCATGATCCTTCTGATTCAGCCTCACTAGTGCTGATATTACAAACATACCCCTCACCAGGCTCACTGATTTACATTCATCTAGCTGGGAAGTGATACTGGACTAATAAGGTAGGAATTAGATGTGGAGGAAAAGAGCCAGTGGAAGCTGGAGGCATTGCATATAACTTACCATTATAAAGAGTTGTATTTGGGATGTAGAAAAGGTATTTTCACTAATTTTTCTATATATCGGCTATTGTCACACAATCATCCATAATTAATTATTGTCTTGCTCTTTGCCATTGATATTCTACTGTCCCCAAACACCAACTAGTGAAATTATAAACAGAAATGTTTCTTACTTTTGTTTGCTACAAATGCATCAAAATCTCTTTCCATAGTGTTGTGTGGAGAAAAAAAGTGATGATAGACATTAAGATGGACTTTAAATATATGTTAGTTCAATCACTTGTAATGTCTGGCTACTCATAAATGTATGAAATATATATTTATTATACAAATATCTCAATTGAATACTATATTATTGTTTCAAAACTTATTTATTTATAAAAATGATTTCCAAAAGCTTACAGAAAACTTACTTCCAGACATAGATCTGCTGACTTCCATCTTGTCCTATGTGCAACTTTAGCAATCTTTACATAGTTTTACAATGACTATGTAGTCACTGCCCAGATCAAAGCTATGTAGACAAGTTTGGACATGTGTATTGACTGCATTAATTATACATTAAAATTTCACTTAAAACAAGTGTCTTACTGACTACAACTATTTAAAAATAAGTTAGCTATGTACTGGTTACTACTTAGCATGTTGACATCAGGATTCTACTGTCCAACATCAGTATTAAGTATCTTCCACATATTAAGGGGTTACTTTAAATTGATTGCTTTATAAATCCCAATTATCTTTCTTCAGATTTTTCTCTTCTTTATATCTTTTTTTCTATAGTCAGAACACTAGCACCTTTAAGAAATGCTCTTTATTAAGTACTCTGTGATGACAACGAACTTCTAATCAATGTCCCTGGGACTTGCACCTTCCCAGCATTTTACTCCTTACTTTTTGAAGGGAACTAGAACATGAGACACACTGAAGCTCAACTAGTCCAATCTGTTACATGAATGGCTTCTTTGTCATTCTGTCACAATAAAAAAATGTCTCACATTCTTTGCCTCCCTAAAACCCTCCAAGTTAGGTTTTTTTAGACACTCACAATTTGGTCATTCTATGATTAATTCCAATAATGTTCCTACCAAGAAGCAGAGCTTAATGAAATCCCATTTCCACTGCTCTTTCTGTTCAATTCTGCAATTTCCCTTTGAAACAGTTGCTTTTCCTTTTGGCCTCATGACAGCTTTACACAGTCACCTTTTCTTCCCTGACAAATCTGAGTGAGCAATAACTCAATAATTACAAGTAAACTGCAGTGCCACAAAATGGTATAACCAAACCTCGCCTGGTTTCAAAGCAAGAGAACTAAAATTCATGTAGCACTTTTCCTATTGTGATTTTTGTTTTCAAGTTATGTACTTCCATATATTTAAAATAATTTTTTTTTTTACTTTTTAGTTAGTTAAGGCACTATGGATTGAACCTGGCCTTGTGCAAAACAATAGGCAAAATCTCTACTACTAAGGACTATCTGTAGCCCCCTTTTGTTTATTTAATTTTATTTTAAAGTATGATCTTCAAGATTCAACAGTGTTCTGGGCTCACTCTGCATACACTGTGGCCCTAAACTGTGATGATATGTTACATATTTTATAAAACCTGGAATATCAAGAGATCATCCCACAGTCAAACTAGGCAGAAGTAGCTCCAGGAGTTCCAGGGATAACAAACCAGTAGTAATTCACACAGCATGGGAATCCAGAGAATCTTTGTGAGTACAAGGCCAAACATCTGGGCACAATTTTAATCCCAGCATAGGGGAAAGCCAGGAGTGGTGACCTACTCCTTTAATCCCATAGCTCTAGAGATAGAGATCTTTCTGTGTTTCTATGAGTTCAAGGCTGACTACCAAATAGAATAGCTCATGCCTTTAATCCTAACCTGGATGGGATACAGCTCTGCAAAGAAGGTATTTAAGGCAGGTTTAGGAAAACAGCTTGTAATAGAAGAGACCAGGAGAGAGGCTAAGGAAGCTGGAAGATAGCTGGGTGAGATTTGACTGTGGTATTTCACTCTTTGATATTTCAACCTTTCTCTGACATTTAATTCTGATTTTCTTTCGTTACAACCAGAATTCGTGCAGCACTAAACTATAAGATTAACCTTGTGAAAAATGAATAAAGTAAGAATTAAAAACCAAATTACCTAATTAGATAAATGAGCTAATAAAATTAACAGACAATTCTCAAAAGATGCATGACAAATGGCCCATAAATGCATGAAAGAATATGCAGCATCCCTAGTCATCTAAGAAATGCAAATTAAAGCTAGACTTAGATTCAACATCACTCAATCAGAATAGTTATCTTTAAAAAAATAACAACTCATTCTAGAGTTAATGCAAAAAAGGGGAAGGCATTATACTCTGTTAGCAAGAATGTTAGTGTCAAGAGAATAAAGAAAAAAACCTCAGAAAACCAAAAATGGAAGTACCATATATGATTAGCATGTCTCTCTTGTGTATGTACTTGGAATAACTCTAAGTGAACACACACATTGATTATAGTGTTACTAGGAATAGTGATGTTACAGAATCAGACAAGATTTCTATCAATAGGTACATGAATAAAGAGAATATGATATACACACAGATGGAATTATATTCACCTATAAAAATGCCATTGCAGGGTGTCATCCCAGACAGTGGACAGGTCTCAGAGAAGAGATACAGAGTAGGCAAGGGAAAAAGTGAGCCAGGAATGATGGTTGGGAGAATCTTCCTTTCTGACTAACAGTCAAAGTGAATCTTATTTATACAGAATTTAGTAAGCAAGAATAGATCCATGTAATTCCAAAACATAGATCATATTATTTTTGTCTTTAGATATGTGTTTCATTTCCTCTTGTTCATCTTTTAGTCATCATTGACAAGATATAACAGAACAGGTATCCTTTCTAGTTATTTCCCCTCCAGTTTTGAAATCATGGGTAACTGGAGTTATCATTTTTATTCATAAACCCATATCCCAGTTTTTATGAATCTAGAGGCATACTATGGCCTTTTACTGGTAACTCTGGT
Source organism: Sigmodon hispidus (assembly GCA_004025045.1). Lineage (NCBI taxonomy): Eukaryota > Metazoa > Chordata > Mammalia > Rodentia > Cricetidae > Sigmodon > Sigmodon hispidus. The sequence continues at coordinate 68,970 of PVIH01001079.1, read as the reverse complement.
TGCTTCAAGGATGCTAGACCAAAACAAAAGTTCCAAGAAAGCATAGGCATAGTGCCATGTCCCAAGCAGTGTATTATTAATTCTTAATAGGGTGTCCAATAAAAGTCCTCAGGCCAAAGCTGCTGCAGTTATTTTTCAAATTCTGGAATAATAAAATATTTCTACTCTACAACTATAAAGAATCTGCTTATATATCTACTCCTCACACTTTTTTTAGAATATGACATCACTATGATTCTGCATCAACTAAATATTCTAAGAAAGGGAGGTCCCACTCATTGAATGCGGAGGCAGCTCTCGGGTGTTTGTGCCGTCTCTTCGCCAACACAGCCGGGCCTACACCCATGCAACCATGTCTAAGGGACCTGCAGTTGGCATTGATCTTGGCAACACCTATTCCTGTGTGGGTGTTTTCCAGCATGGAAAGCTGGAATTAATTGCCAATGATCAGGGTAACTGAACCACACCAAGCTATGTGGCTTTCACTGACACAGAACGATTGATTGGGGATGCTGCAAAGAATCAGGTTGCAATGAACCCCACCAACACAGTTTTTGATGCCAAACATCTGATTGGACGTAGGTTTGATGATGCTGTTGTTCAGTCTGATATGAAGCACTGGCCCTTCATGGTGGTGAATGATGCAGGCAGGCCCAAGGTCCAAGTAGAGTACAAAGGAGAGAAGAAAAGTTTCTACCCAGAAGAGGTGTTCTCTATGGTTCTGACTAAAATGAAGGAAATTGCAGAAGCCTATCTCGAGAAGACGGTTACTAATGCTGTGGTCATCGTACCAGCTTACTTCAACGACTCTCAGCAACAGGCAACAAAAGATGCTGGAACTATTGCTGGCGTCAATGTGCTCCGAATTATCAATGAACCTACTGCTGCTGCTATTGCTTATGGGTTAGATAAGAAGGTTGGAGCTGAAAGGAATGTGCTGATTTTTGACTTGGGAGGTGGTACTTTTGATGTATCAATCCTCACTATTGAGGATGGGATTTTTGAAGTCAAATCAAGAGCTGGAGACACCCACTTGTGTGGAGAATACTTTGATAACCGAATGGTCAACGATTTCATTGCTGAGTTTAATTAAGCGTAAGCACAAGAAGGACATCAGTGAGAACAAGAGAGCTGTTAGGTGCCTGCGCACTGCCTGTGAACAGGCTAAGCACAAGATCTCCTCCAGCACCCAGGCCAGTATTGAGATTGATTCTCTCTATGAGGGAATCGACTTCTATACCTCCATAACCCACGCTCAATTTGAAGGATTGAATGCTGACCTGTTCCGAGGCACTCTAGACCCTGAAGAAAAGACCCTTAGAGATGCCAAGCTAGACAAGTCACAGATCCACGATATTGTCCTGGTGGGTGGTTCTACCAGAATCACCAAGATTCAGAAGCTTCTGCAAGATTTCTTCAATGAGAAAGAACTGAATAAAAGCATTAAACCCGATGAAGCTGTTGCTTATGGTGTAGCTGTCCAGGCAGCCATTCTATCTGGAGACAAGTCTGAAAATGTACAGGATTTCTGCTCCTGGATATCACTCCTCTTTCCCTTGGTATTGAGACTGCTCGTGGAGTCATGACTGTCCTCATCAAGCGTAATACCACCATTCCTACCAAGCAGACACAGACTTTCACCACCTACTCTGACTACCAGCCCGGTGTGCTCATTCAGGTATATAAAGGTGAACAGGCCATGACCAAGGATAACAACCTGCTTGGGAAGTTTGAACTCACTGGGTTACCTCCAGCACCCCGTGGTGTTCCTCAGATTGAAGTCACCTTTGACATCGATGCCAATGGCATCCTCAATGTTTCTGCTGTAGATAAGAGCACAGGCAAGGAGAACAAGATCACCATCACCAATGACAAGGGTCGTTTGAGCAAGGAGGATATTGAACGAATGGTCCAGGAGGCTGAGAAGTACAAAGCTGAAGATGAGAAGCAGAGAGATAAGGTTTCCTCTAAGAATTCACTGGAGTCAAATGCTTTCAACATGAAAGCAACAGTTGAAGATGAGAAACTTCAAGGCAAGATCAATGATGAGGACAAACAGAAGATTCTAGACAAGTGTAATGAAATCATCAGTTGACTGGATAAAAATCAGACGGCAGAGAAGGAAGAATTTGAACACCAGCAGAAAGAACTGGAGAAAGTCTGCAACCCCATCATTATCAAGCTGTACCAGAGTGCTGGTGGCATGCCTGGAGGAATGCCTGGAGGCTTCCCTGGCGGAGGAGCTCCTCCATCTGGTGGTACTTCTTCAGGGCCCACCATTAAAGAGATGGATTAAGTCAATGCAAGTAGAAGTGTAGCATTGTTCCACAGGGAAACACTTGAAGGACCCAAATTTAGCAAGTTTCAAATTCGGCAGTTTTAAACTTAAAGCTGCTAAAATAAATTTTTCTGGGCATTCTCAATACTTGAACATGGAACGTGTACACATGTGCACTTTATAAGCACTGTATTCTAAAAGGAAATTGCAATGTCTAATAACAGGTGGCAATGGAATGTCTAATAAAAACTATTTAAATTGGCAAAAAAAAAGAAGGGGAGGTCCCAGCACCTCACTCTTCTGCCATTTTTCCACTCTAATCTTTGGTCATCAACTATGTCTCTGTGTAGGGCACAGGTAACTTCAGCTAATCTAACTGTGTTGCTGTATATGCCATGTAATTGCCTGAGTGTATAGTGGAAAAACACTTGCAATTTGATCTGTGGCCAACTACTCTAGCCCCCTAAACCTTGTTGTCCTTCTTAAGTTTACTTTTTTATTATTTTGTTCTTGCATAAGCATAAGGATAAATGTTTCCAGAATATCTCATTGCCTCATAAAGAGAACTCTGGCATCTTTATGTGTGTTATAACTACCAATGCATAAGAAAAACCTCTTTTCTCCAAGTAGAAAAGAATATTTTCCTAAAAGCAGAGGGGCTGGTAGTATGTTCAACACTTTCCTGAGGACTCTTAGAAGCAGTATTCCTAGAAGAAGGCATACATAATTCATAAAAAAATTTCCATTGATCCACTATCTCCAAATTGTACAAAATTAAAAGGCTCCCAAGTATGCAACAGATGGAGATGAGAACAAAAGGTGGTACAGCAACCATCATGTGACTCAGCTTTGCTGGATCTTTGTCTAGCAACTATGCTGGCTGTTGCCATTCCCATCAGATATGGCTGTGCCATTCTCATCAGACACGGCAGTAGAAAAAGCATAGTAAAATGCTTGGTAGACAAGCATGAAAACCTGAGTGCAGGTCCCCAAATCACTCATAAAAAGCTAGATATGATGGTGTTCACACTGGATGAAAGTATAGTTGAACCAGCAAGCCTGAAGATATGAATCAATGTGCCACAGGTTTAGTGACACACCTTATTTCATGAAATAATGTTGGAAAAGATACCAATTGTAAACTCTAGACATTATGTGCATATGTACACAAGTCCAGTGTACCTGCAGAAATATTTGTGCATACACAGGAACACAGAAGAATTTTGTTACACTGTATTTTTGACTTCTTTGTCAAATAGCTGTACTTATCATAATTCATGGTTGAGTCAATTTCTGTTCTAACATTGCAGTTTTTAATACAATAGCTCAGTGATATAGTTTGAAATCTAGCATGGTAAGTCATTCAGCATTGTTTTTGTTTATTCACTCTGGATTAATTATGGTCATTTGTTCTTCCAAATGAATTTTAGATATTATTCTATTTCTGTGAAAAATGTCATGGTGGTTTTGATTGAGACTACATTGAATCTGTATTGCTTTTGGTAATATGGGCATTTCTACAAGATTAAGGCTACCAGTTCAGGAGCATGGCAGTTCTGTCTATCTTATCATGCCTCCTTCACACAGCATCACTAACAAACAATGTTAGGTAAATTGAATGCTCATATATAGAATAATGAAATTAGACTCTAAATGGATCAACCATCTCAAGGCAAAATGTGAAACAAAGAAGTTGCTAGGAATAAGCAAGGTGGTAGTCCAGAAAATATAGGAGCATGAAAGAACTTTCTGAGTAGGATAGAATCTCACAGAATTTAAAATCACGTGAGAAGCAAAGAAAATCAAGGCAAGAGAAAGCCTGCATAGTGGGAGTCTTTGACAGATACATCTATAATAGGGGATTAATATCTACAATATCCAAAAAATTCAAAATAGAAAGAATCAATAAACAAACACCCAATAAAAGCATGGAGTGTAGATGGAAACTAACATCTCAAAGAAGTAAAGGGGGTTAAAAAGTGTTGGTATCCTTAGCAATTATGGAAATAAGAATTAAAATTACTTTAACTAAAATCAAGAAAGTAACTAAAAATACTTGAAAAACATCTGGGTACAGAAAAATTTTATTCACTGTTGGTATGATAGAAAACTGGAGTAGTCACTTTTAAAATCAATGCATAGAACTTTCAAAAAGTTAAGAATATGAAACTTTTTGTAAAATTCTATTACATAAAAATATTATATATGCATATAATAAGCACATAAAATAAATTGTCATGTGGCTTTCCAGCACCCTTAGTGTCATTTATCTTTCCCTCTACCCTCTCACTCTGTATTTTCGACATGTCCTCCTTCGTATGTCAAGCATCATGTTTTCAGTCTTTATCCTTTCACACAATTTGAATCCCATTATCCCTCTCCTGACTATTCCTTCCTATATTCCCATGGTCCTCTTCTACTTTCCTGGATTTTGGTGTTACTTCAGATTGTATATTCAAATGTAAAGAAAGAGAACATGGAGGGATATATGGGAGGGTACAGAGGAAGGAAAGGAAACAAAAAGTGATATAATTATATTAGAATCTCAAAATAAAAACAATGAAAAAAACATCTGTACTTAATGGCACATGACAGATATATTATTCTAAGCAGATAGAGTAAGCTAAACATAAGTCGAAGGGTCACAAATAACTGCATCTGTGATAACTACTGCAGTGACAAAAGTTCACCCCAACTGTGGACAGGAAGGCAATGTGAGGGAATAAAAAGGATAGCTTCTGGGTCAGTGGTCTTAGAAGCAAGAATTATGTACGGGGAAATGGGTGGGGGGCATGTTATCAAGGAGCAAATAAAGGAAGTCTGCAATACTCATATAAAAGCATTTTCCTTATGTAACAAGTTTTTTTCTTAATTATCTTTGTTTTTCTCATTATTGTTACCGTTACTGCATTATAACTCTTCTCTATAGAGTAATTTAATCAACAGTGTACTCAATATTATTAAAAAGTCTAGAGACTAAACAGATTATATTTAGAAATATATATGTAAATTCATATACATCCATAAACATATACTAACATGTAGTATATAAACTAAAATATCAAATATATACTAACACATAATATATATTGAAAAAAATTAGTAAAATGCTGTATACACTTTGTTAGTATATGTACATACACATACAAATACATACACACTAATGCAGTAACAGTTAGTAAAAAAGAGGCCATGAATTTAAAGAAGAATGGGAAAGTTAGGGTTAGGGTTTAGAGGAAGAAAAAAATAAAGGAGAAAAGGTAATATATTATAATCTCTAAAACCTTCTGTGAAATGGTTTTGAATGTATTATTGGAGGTTCACTTTTGTAGAACTCTGCCCACTTTCTCTGGATGGTTGAATGCATTTCCTGTCAGGTACTCATGGTTCTGTTTTTCAAACAGAAAAGAAGCAAACTCAAATACAAGTAAATTTCTAGGCAAATTTTCTTTTGAAACTCAAGATAAACTTAATAGTCAAACATATTTCAAAATAATATAATGCAATTTTAAAACCTATTTAAATAAAAGTTATAATACTTTATATCAGCAAAAGAATGTGGGATTAGTCTGGGGAGAAAGCCAGTCTTTTTTTTTTTTTTTTTTTTTTTTTTCTCTAAACGAAACAGAAATTGTCTATATATTTAAAAAGGAACACTGTCAGTCAGTTTTAATGTTTCTGGAATTTAAGCTCATGAAAAATCAAAACTCAAAATACATGTTTAAAAGCTATAGCTTTATAGAAACATCGAAAAGCAGTTTTTGGCTATTACAGAAAGAATGTTTGGTTAACAAGTAGAATGTTTATTATAAACTTACGAAAATCGACTTCTGTTTACAGAGGTAATGTTGTTTGCTCTATCTTCAAATTACGATTTAGCTTACTATAAATGTGTTACCCTTAACATATTTGCATTCACAACCCATTCTTGTGTCAAGACAGTGAGAAGCACAGCCAGACTATGTCTGTATTTAAGAACCTCCATGTGAAATTCCCAGAATCAGTGTCAGACAGGGATCAGAACTCCAGAATCTAAAATGTTAAATTTAACATAATAAAACAACATGAAATCATTGTTCATTGTTGATGATCAGAAAAATGTAAAATTTAACTTTTTATTATTTATTGAAAGATTTTTTTTTTGTACAGTATAGTGTGATTATGGTTTCCTCTCCAGCAACTCCTCTCATATCATCCCCATTTCTCCACCAACCCAAACCCACACCCTTTCTTCCTCTTCCTCAAAAGATAAGGAAAAAATATTCGTGGTAGTTTTGTGTCTTTTTTTCAGCAAACTTTTATACGACAGGATTACAGCACATTTCAAATATAGATGCTTGAGGGAGCTAATATGGCATTAGGCACACAGAAAGAAAACAGGGAGCCAAAATTTGTAAATTGTATTTAAATATTTTAAAATATTTTTGTTTTGTTCATATTATTTCCCTTCTCTCAATCCCCTAAATGCTCAAAAATTTCTCTACTTCTCTACCTACCCAACTTCATGCTCTCCAACCCTGCTAAAAAAGAAAACACCCCAAAGCAAGCTAAAATAAAAAACAACCAAAAATATTAGATGAATTTAAAAAAAATTCAAAATGAAACAAGAAACACAATGCACCACAAAATAAATAAACAAAAAAGTAACCAATGAAACAAACAAACAGACAAAAAAACAGACCCCTGTTTGCCTTGGTCACTATTTCTGGCCCAGGGGCTATAGAGTGTGGTTGACATAACAAGTGATATTTCATGAGAAGGGGAACAAACTGATTCAATTGTGAAATTCTTGTTGGTTATGGGTGATAATCTGTGAGCACTTCTCCTTCTTGGTGCTGGGGGCTTTGTATAGTTGAACCTGTGTATGTATTGTGTATGCTCTCAAAGTACCTGTGAGTTTATATGGGCATCAGTCCTGCTGTATTTGAAAGATGTTGTGTCCTTGGAGTCATTCATCACCCCTGGCCCTTTTAATCCTTCCGCCTATTTTATTCCCTAGGTCTCTGAATCTTACAAAGAAGGGTTTGATGAAAACAAAAGAATCCCATTTAGGACTGAGTGCCTTAAAGTTTCTTACTCTCTGCACACTGGTCATTTGTGGAGGTCTTTGTAAATTGCTATCTATTAAGAGAAGAAGCTTTTCTGATTAGGAGTGAGGAGTGCACAGATTTATAGGAGTCATTTTATTGCTATATACTTTTCACTTTATTGTTCTGTACCGTTAGCAGTAGGTTCTCCCCTTAGACCATGAACTATCCAGTTTTAGGTTCTTGGCCTTTTAGAAATGTCAGGTATGGGTTCTATCACATGGCAACAGACATTCTCCTGGCTCTGCTTCTCTCTCTCTCTCTCTCTCTCTCTCTCTCTCTCTCTCTCTCTCTCTCTCTCTCTCTCCCCCCTTCCCTCCCTCCCTCCCTCTCTCTCAAATTCTTTGTCTTTGTCTCATGGTTCTGTTGCCCAACTAAAAGCTTTCCCTCCACTGACTAGCATCCATGGTGATACTTTCCATGGCATCATCTGAAAAAAGTCAGATGACACTACCTGGATTTGTACTGGTGCTGCAAACAATTATACTTGGTACGTAGCCAGATATTGTTTGAAATCCATTTACAAAATGTGCAAGGAAAGACAGCTAAATTTTAGATCACAAAAGTCAATTGACTCATAGCTGCCTGAAACTCAAACTCTACAGAAAATCCAAAACCTATGGCCTCCATGGACACCAACACTCACAAAAATATACCCTTGCACACTATATGTAATAACATCAAGTAAAAACTTGTCTTCTGTGACTTTCTCTTTAGTCAGCATATGCACAGTGTTGAAAGGAGGGATTGGTGTGTGTGTGTGTGTGTGTGTGTGTGTGTGTGTGTATGTACGTGTACGTGTACGTGTACTCATGCTTACTTATTTTATTCAATAATAAAATTTTTGTAAGCACAGTTTTTAAAAGCTGGCTCGAGCTCATCTCAGAATTGATAATAAAATGTTATTTTCTATTCCTTTAAAATTATTTAATTTGCATTAGAAATATTACCCCAACAATCCTAACCAATGTAAAAAATTTTTAGTTTCTACTTGTGGTTTATGAAATTAAACATAAATTTAACAAAAACAGCTTTGCTATCTCCTAAATACTTGATCTCAAGAGAAATCATTAGAGTCAGGTTCCCTGTATTTTAGAGAAGTAAAGGTATCAAATAATAGCACTGCAAGAGTTACTATTGGCTGCAGAGATGGCTCAGAGGTTAAGAACACTGACTGTTCTTCCAGAGGACCTGAGTTCAATTCCAAGCAACCACATGGTGGCTCACAACCATCTATAATGACATCTGGTGTCCTCTTCTGTATACTGTATACACAATATATAAATACATAAATCTTAAAAAAAGGGTTACTATTTTGTGTTATCTGGCCAAAACTACACAGACTTGATTCTACTGTCATACTGTCCCCCTCTAGGTTGAAATTCTCAACAAATATCTTTTTACTTTTCTTGACAACCTTTGTTCCCAGCCTACTGACTATCAAGAAGTAAAGAAAAATATGGTCTAAGGTTGAAAATTGAAATGTGTAGTTACTTTTAAAAACTCTATCTCAATACTCAGATGATGATTGTTTTTGTGAACAATGCTACTAAAAATACTACTATACAGTAACAGCTCTTTCAGACCTATGGTCATCAGGCAACTGGACAAATGTCTCATTCTCAAAGCACTTGATGGATGAAGACTGATTGTAGATTGATTGTGAAGATGAAATAAAATTGATCGCTTATGGAAGTCATAAAAATGTCTTATCTGTGAATAATGACACTGATCAATTTTTAAACTGTATTTTAAAGTGTATAGGCAATTTTTCTTAGATGCTTGCAAGAGAAAGATGAAGTACTACCTTTGATTTGAGGTGTGGAAGCCTGGAGGGTACTGGGGGAGAAAGGGACTCAGCAAGACAGGATAAAGGGAGTCAAAGCAAAGTAGACGGGGACAAGTAAGAGCAGAGGAGAGTGATACAAACCCATGCTGTTGTCACAGGAAATCGCATCACATGGGATACTAATGAAAAATTAATTTATAACAACGCAAAGATGAGGGAGAGAGCAAGGCCAATAAATGTTCTTGCTGCAAGGCTGGAGAACCCGAGTTCAACGGGGACAGGGGAACTGACTCCTGCAAGTTGTCCTCTGGCCTCCACACCTGTCCTGCAGGTGTACTTGAGTAGACAGCGATAGAGGAAAGTTACAGAAGGGATGCTAGTGCTAGATTTCAATGTGACCTTCACCACACTAATCTCAGTATACATTTTTAATGTTATGCAAATTACCTTAAAATGGAACAGAATAAAATAGAATGAGAAAAATTATGCCATAATGATGATAAAAACAATATGATGTACACTAAATTTGTGAAATCTACCTTTAAATATTTATTAACTTTTTGAATAGGACTGTCACATTATACAAATGTAACACAGTTATATTTTACCAAATGTAGAACATGTTTGTTTTTCAATTGTTATATACTAACCACAAGTTTCTAAGTTTAAGTTAACAAAATAGTCTTGTACTGACATTTCTTCCTTGAACAGCTGGAGTACCTCTCCCTATGTGCATTCAAGTTGTGTTTTGTTTTAGGGGAAATCAAAGAGATGTTATATTGTACCCTGTCCATTATACCCTGGATATGCTATCTAAATATGTCTATGCCTACACAAAGTGCTCAAGAGTGTTAATACCCAAGTACAGATCTGACTTACATTCTGACGGTTCAATTCTAAAGTCTTTCCTGTTACTGTTTAACCAAGCAGTACAGTCTTATTCATGCCTCATTACACTTTTGGTTCTTGGCATCCTAAGAAAGTGAGACTGAAGTAGGTCCACACACGCTAAGGATACCATCCATTGGCAAGTCCACAGCACAGGGGAGGAAGAGGCTTTGCCCTTTACTCAGCTCTCCCTAAACACTCACTTCACAGGGTTTTCCCTGCCTCTGTCTTATACAGACTCTATTATTCTAAATAGAGTGCTTTGATTATAGTACAATATATGTGTATAAATATTTCCCCCATTGCATTATGTTTTCCATGAAGACAAAGAACACATAACAATTATTATAATATCCACCCCTAGAACTCAAAACAAAATGAATGACTTTAGGAATAAACCTACAATCAAGTCTACCTATCAAGCTATCTAACTGAATAAGGTGAATAGTTTATTTTAGATTTCATTTTTAAAATTTTAATAATGTGGTCCATGAATTGATGAATTTTAGATTTTCATTAGCATGTGGATACCTGCATTTTCAAAAAACTAGAAGAACCATTTTTTTTTTAACTTGGATTAGCTTTCATCACAAACCTGTGTTAGAACCATAAAAATGAAAATAACTAAAATAAAATAAATGAAATGAAATAGATGGGAATAATTATGAGAGGCGATGCACACTCAAAAGGAATTTGCTGATAAGCAGAATATTTAATGATCATAAAGTGATGATTGAAACAAAATCCCTGAAAGAATTTCATTGCTGATATAGTAATGCTTACAGGAAACATTTTTATTTAAAGAAACTATCTGTAGGTTTTTAATTAAAAGATTAGTTTGTATTAAGCAAGGGCACATTTTATTAAAAAATATTCTATTCTAAAAATGAGTTTTTAGGCCAGGTGTACTAGTGTACACATGTAACCGAAAGTAGATGTGGAAAGATTACAGGTTCAAAGTCATGTCTTGTAAGACTGAGACAAGCCTATGCTATAACATACCCTTTTTGAGAAAGATTAAGAAAATAAAAATTAAACTAATAATATTAGTGGGAACTAATATCTTCATTTCTGTTATTTATAATTTTATCACAACATGTTGACTTATGTTTATTTTCTGAGTACAGATAGAAAATATAACATGGTGGATGGAAAATTAAATCTGTTGCAAAAAATATCTTTAAATCATAATAGAAATAAAAATAAATTATCCCACTGACAATTAGCCACTTTGATTTTCTTGGTTTGCACAAAATTTCTGAGCCCAAATTGTGAAAATTATATAAAAATAACATTTTTTACCATTTAGACTAAGTTTATAGAAAGTTAAATTTTCTATATTCTATATTCAGGATGTACAAGAATTTATATTAATTTATATTCAGACATTCAAAAGACTAATTATATTAGGAATTCTTAAGGTATAAAAATGAACTTCCCTGAGGTGCCTAAAGTGTGTTGTCAATCAGCAGAAAAAAAACTTCCAAAATTTCTACTATGTCAACATAACTATTATTTCAGCATGAATTGAGCATGGCATGCTTTATATTCACCACACACCAGGGCACAACTGTTTATACAACACTTCTATACATTCAACATACATGACTGTGAAACCTCAGTGTGAATAATCACAGCAGAAGGAAGATGCAGGATCACTTGATCATGCTCCAGTAATGTATTATAAATACATACATATGTACTGTACAACAACAATGAATTATTAGTCCAAATTTTAACATGAATACTTAAGCTGGATATAAGAATAAATAATATTAAATTATGGTCTAAGTATATAGATGAGGTAAAGTGTACATTACTATAAATATATACACATGTTTACAGGCTGTCTTGAATATATAATTTCCAAAGGAAAACTATCTCTGCTGTGATTAGTTCCCTGTTAAATTGTAAAGCTCATCTGAAATCATAGGTTTTATTGTTGACTTTCAGTCTTAGGAGATGTGTAAGAACTCTTCCTCTTCAAGTCTTGTCCTCTTCACAGAACTCTTGAATGTGCCTCTGTTCCTTCCTAGAGTGAGTCTTGTGAGTGGAGCCTGCTGGGGCACACTGCTAGGTGTGAGGTTTTGGGTTTCGCTACTTAGCAGTTCTCTGTTTCAGCTGTCTTAGGTGCTGATGTGCCTCTCTGAGAAATGGTTCCAAACTTCCTTCAATAACTGATGGTGCTGAGTCCATTAAACATGATTAATAGTGCTTGGCATACTTAAAACTAAACACGCTCAGGCCAACTGTCAGCTCATAACTGTATTAAGTTACCACTGTGTCACTGGATCACGAAAGTTCTTTAGACTCTGACATAGCTCCATTTTGGATTAAGAATTTGAAGATATTTTATGTGATTACAGTTTTTATATAATTGCCATAATTTTCAGTACAGAAATTTTAATTTTGATTTAATGTAACTATAAGTCATATATGTATTTTCCTTTGGTATGTAGTATTTATGTCATACAAAATGAATATTGTTTAATTTCTGGTCACAGGGAAATGTTCTTCATTTGCTTACTTTTTCTGAGACATTTATATGATATCATTTCTTATGTATGTCCTTGATTTCATCTGGAGGGACTTCTGTGACATGAGTGAGAACTCACATATCATTCAATACAAAACATAAATTGGCATTTTTCTTGATTTTGAATATCCAAAAGTCCATTACCATTTGCTGCAATTGTTTTTTTTCTTCATCAGAAAGAATGCTAAAGATACAGATAAAAGAGAATCTTGCAAACTTTCTGAGAGGGTACTTTAACTCAGTCAATCATGGTAAACAGAGGTGAGAAGCCTCAATAAATTCAAACAGCATACTTACATGATACTGTAATCCCAACACTGGGCAGATACCATAAGCAATCAAAATCATCCTGTGGAAGAGACTTTTAGGCTCCAGTGGAGTGCAGCCCACATTAGCCAAATGACGCAAATGGATTTCAAAGAATAAAGGAAGTTAGTATACATACACAATGAAATAGTATTCAGTCATAAAACATAAAATTTTGTCATTTTTGATGCCAAGGATGAAATTGTAAGCCATGTTAAGTAAAATAAACCAGGGACAGAAAGACAACTCTGCATGATCTGCATACATGCAAGAACATAAAACAGTCGGTTTCATTGAAGGTAGAGAGTAGTGTGGTGAGTTACAGCAGCAAAGGAGGGGACAGAAATAGCTCTACAAAGGATCACACATCTCCGTTAGAAAGAAGTTCTGCTATGCTAGTGCACCTCTGAGCAGCCACAGATGCAGAAATGTAATAATAATCCAGCAAGCTAGAAAAAGGAAATGAGGCTTCTCCATAGAAGTGATGAAAAATTTAAAAATATAAACATATTGCCCTACTTTAAACATTGCACAATGTATGCATGCATGAAGACACATGCCACCCAATCAACACGTGGAATTTTGATGTATCTAGAAGTTTAAAAGTAATGGGGAAACTAACAGGGAAAAGCATAAGAGGGAGGACTAAATCCTCACTAAAGAATGACAGACAGCTAAAGAACGCTGAGAGAAGGAGAAATACTCTTCCCCTTGAAATAGAATACCACTGGTTATCCAATACCAAATGGTCAGCCTTGGAAATGTGCATGCAAGTAACATTATATAGACGGAGCAGAATGTAATTATGTGCTTAAGAATATATATGTATATACATATGTATAATGAATATAACAGCATTGAGTGAAAAGAGAGGTTATGAATTGGAAAAGATTGCTATATGTGATGATTTTGGAGGAAGGAAAGAAAAGAGAGAAATAATGTAATTATAATTTCAAAAAATTATTTAAAACAAAAATAATTTAAAAAATAATTGATATCAAATGTTAACAGCACTCTTCCTGTTTACTATAGCTTTATCCTATGTTTTGAAGTCAAGAACTATGGACTGGTCAGGTTGATTTGTCTTTGTCACACCTGCTTGGACAATTTAGACTCCTAAATTCCATATGAATGTGTATGTTACTTCCTCAATTCATAAAAAACAAAACAGGATTTGGGATTATTTTACCAAGTCTAGGGTATATAGTATCCCTATCTGAACAGTACTTTTTCATATTATGAACATGGGATATACTATTTTTGCATGTTTCTTGTATGGTATGACTACTGGGCCCTGTATCTCAGGATACAGGCCCCTTAAGGCATCTCCTCTCCTGATCTGCTGTGTCATTAAGCAGCCTTCACTAAAATGAAGAGGAGCATCCAATGCAGCAATACGAATTATTCTTAAAATTTCATTTTTTAAAAAGATACTGTATTACTGATGTGTAGGAATGACAGAAATCCTACAATCTTGCAGAATCTGTCAATCATTTCTAATATTCGTATGTCAAGTCTTCAAAACTTTCTGTAGCACTTACATTCTGAATCCTGCATTCTCTCAATAACAGTTCTCTTAATCTTTCTTATGTCACATCAAAAATTTTAAAACAAAAAAGCATTTTAGATTTTTCTCCCAAATCAACTGATATTTTAATGACGAAAATTCAGACAGGAAATAGTGCTTCAATGAATTTTTAATAGTCACTAAGAAAAAAATCCCTCCTTTAGAAAAATAATATTTATTATACAACACAGCTTAATGCTTTCTTTATTCTGAAAGAAAGTAAAGTAATACTAGAAATAGTAACAGCACTTTTCAAATCTCTTCTATGCTAAAGAATGGATCAAAAGCCCTTGGGAAAGCAGCACTCAGTAAATCTTCAGTGAATGAATGTAAGAATAAATGACATGTGTAATAATATATCCACTGTGGAAAGTTCAGCTAAGAACACTCAGTAGATTTCCACCCTCACTAAGAAATATCAATGCAGAACAGAGAGCTGGCCTCCACTTTAAATTATGCAAGAATGAGGCAACTCACAATTTCACCAGACTAGAAAGAGAAATGGTAACATGGATTACAGATGACATACTAAGTTTTGTTAGCCTTGATCTGATGGTATCAAATGATCATCCTGCCCCCACCTCCAAATCTTCCTAGGCCACAAACAAGTACAGAACATCAAACACTAAACAGAAATGGACTTAAAGTCTACTTAACAGGAAAGGACTCATGCCTGGGACTAGAAACCTAGCCAACCATTCAGAGCTAGTGATGTCACAGATCTTAAAAAAAAAAAAGAAATACTATCATAATTTTTATACACCTGCATAATTCCTAATTGCACCAAATTGCATTTTAAAATGTGTCCCTTTGCCTACAGATAAGTGTATCTGTCATCCAAGAATGACCTGATGTGGTGGGAGGGGGAAGGGACCTTGAATAAGGATATACAAGGATAGAAAGTGTGACTTCTTTGTTCATAATAATAATAATAAAGATAAAAAATTTAAAGTTAATAAAGCATTATATATATGAAAAAAAAGAAGTTTCTTTTTGCAGCAAGCAGATGCCATCTTAGAAAAATACAATTTGCCACAATGCAGAGATCAACCAATCATGGGGTGCGCAACCCCAGGAAATATGTCTCCCCCACAATTCCTGTACCTATGGTATAGGGAACAATGTGGAAAAGGAGGCAGAAAGATGGCAAGAGACGGAAAACTAAGAAGTCAGCAGAGATTGTCTCCTAGAAATGGCAGGGAAGCTTCACCCATAATCCTTTAACAGTATGGCTGCCTAAAGACCCAAGTGACAATACCAATTGGCAGGCTCACAAGTAATAATGAAATCTCATGGGGGTTCCATCTTTAGACAAAGAACTACAGGTAACTAACAACTGTGGAGAGAGGGAGAATTAGTCTCTCTCAAGAATGAGCCTCTTATGTGGTCATCTAACACAAAGTGGCCAAACTGTAAATCATATAGCTCTACCAGCGACACTGGTGGCTTCAACAGGTTATATTTATATAATGTAATAATTATATAAAAAAAGTCATGAATTTTAGATGGAGGGAAAAGGGACATGAAGGGGTTGGAGGTAAAAAGATATGAGAGGCACTGGAGAAAGAAAAGAGAAAAAATGATATAAGTTACATTTTAACAAAAATTATAAAAATATATTGTGGTGATATGTTACATATTTAATAAAACCTAAAATATTAGAGAGATTAAGGCACAATCAAAACCCAGGGAGACAGTTCAGGAATTTCTTGATCCTTGAGTACAAGGACAAACAGCTGGGATTCAATGGCACACACCTTTAATCCCAGCACAGGGAAAGCCTGGGAGTGGTGATTTACACCCTTAATCCCATAACTCCAGAGACAGAACTTTCTGTTTTTCTGTGAGTTCAAGGCCACAACCAAATAGAATATTTCCTGCCTTTAATCCTAATCTGGATGGGACACAGCTGGTGAGAAGGGAATTTAAGGCCTCTTGGAAAACCAGCAGAGGCAGAAGCAAACAGGAGCAAGGCTGAGGAAGTTGGAAGGTAGCTGAGTGAGAATTGACTGTGGTTACTCACTCTGACATTTCAGCCTTTCCCAGATATTTGGTTCTGAATCTTTCCTTATAATCCGAATTTGTGTAACAATATATGATAAAAAAGATTGATCTTTAAATGTAAATTAAAAAAGAAGCTGAAAGCTCTGCTCTGCTTTGTGGGGAAATTGTTTTCTATGCATAGATACTAAGATATAGACCAAATAAGTATTTGCTACAGGTTTTAAAAACTGTTCTCCACTACATTATAGGGGCACAAGTGTCATCAATAAACTCTAAGTTGTTTATGTCTATGAAATAGGCCCAATTCTCATGTTAGACACAGAACAAACAGTCTTTATAACCATTGTATATGTATCACTTTAACATCTAAGGGTCTGAGGTAGTAGAACATGTAGAAGCTCTTCTGCCTTAAGGGGACATAGTTATAACCATATATATAATGTTAATCATATTATATATGATTAACAAACTGTTAAATGAATTCAATTCTATCATGAAAAGTAGATGATCCATATTGATATTGGTACTGGTATTAATAGATTTTTAATAACTATATATCCAAGGAGATAACAATCTTATAGAATTAAGATTTCTAGAATGCCTTGGAGCTATATGCTAGTATAGAAAGTCTAAAGAACTCACCTAATATCTATACAGTACTGTAGGAGACCAAGGCCATATTCATATGAATACTTACTCAATGCCACCAATATCCCTGCCTAGAGTCATGCCTTAGAATGTGATTGCCCTGGGTTTTTCACACCAGTGATATGACCCATGTCTGGGAACATGTATACCCAGCCATCTCTGACAGCTTTGATTATGCCTTTCCTTGGAATTCTTCAGGATGTGCTTTCAGACACTGTGTGATCATAGGGTCCAAGACCTTAACTTGGGGAATTTCATGTAACCAGAATATTCTACTGAATGGAAAAGATGCACTATTGCACAGAGGTACAACTTGTCCCTACAAATGCTCATGCTGCAGAAGGAAACAAGGTTACAGAGGATAATAAAAATTCTCATGAGGTGAAAAGCTCGAATCCCACCATCAAAACCACTTCTGTAGGTCTGTGAAGAACATCACTGTGTCTACTTGGTTCTCTACTAATACAATGAAAAGACATCTTTAAATAATTAAGGCCACTATTCCTACTTGTAATCTCATGAAAAAAATCTTCAGATTAAACATGAAACCTTCCTTTTAAAATTGTGACATTAGGTTATAATAAATGAACTGATCATAGACAGTAATTTCAAGTCCCTTATGATATGTAACTAAATTTAACAGTTTCACACTGTCTTTAAAATTCCACCACAACCTGAGGCAATCATGATAACATTATATACCAAGATATCAAGTTAAAAGTTGCAAACTCAATTTAGAACACAGACCAAACAGTGCTTCCACCAAGCTGTATTTTATTGAGAAAGCTGGGGTTACAATTTAATCAGCATGAATTCTAACTGCTGTCATGCAATACATCACCCAGCATTTACGGAAAACATTCCTTGAGATTCCTCTGAGAACATGGCTGCTAGGGATAATGGGTCCTAAAGGAGTTTACCCTTCTCATAACACATGCATTGCCAACTCAAATATTGATTACACCAAGCACTAAAACTGCTTTTGTGAAGCAAGTCTTTCAGACTAATAAACAGGTAAGTCCTTTACTGTGTACAGCAAATGAAGCCCATGAATTTATAAACATAGATTTCAGGGCACTATAAGAATTTGGTGCTTGGAAAGACAGATGAAGAATGAACACATAGGTATAGAATAAGAAAGCATACTTAAAGTGCAGTGGATGGGACAGGCCTCTGGCAGGCAGTTTCAAAGTAGAAAGTGTTGTTAATGTTTAAACATGCTGAGAACAGAACAACAGTGAAATCTACCAGTTTACAAACAACAGAATGCTATGAGCTACACATTGGAAAAAGATGCTTCAAAGTAAATCTAAAAACCAAATTTTCATTAACTTTGGACAAATGGATTAGAAGGATGAAATGTTTCATCTCACAAATGTGAATTTACTAAAAACAGTGTAAGTAATTTATATTTTACAGCCTTAATGTAGTAGTAGGAAGAAAATATTTCAATTAAAAGTAACTAACATTCAGTCATATCAGTGTTTATACATTTTAATCAGAAATTAGTTTATATTCCCTTTCACAACAACTATTTCATATAATATTTTCTTTAGTAATTACTTTGATTATTTTAACTTATATATTTGTGTGTCAGTATGGGGGGTGAGTATATATGAATGCCTATATGCCCAGGACCCCCTGAAGCTGGAGTTACAGCTATTTGTGAACCATTCAATGTGGATGGTAGGAACTGAACCTGAGCCCTCTGAAAATACAGTAAACAGCATTAATGGTCAAGATATATCTTGCTCCCTTTTCTTTTTAACTTCTTGAGAATTTCAAGCATGACCACTGTACTAACATCTACCCCTTCTTTTCCTTGTTCCAGTTCTTCCCATGTCTACATGCTCCCTCTCAAATCAAGACTACTGCCCTCATTTTATCATCCACCACAGTATACCATTGTTAAAAGTAGGGCAGAAGTCATTCACTTCCTAGAAAACTCAGCCTCAGGAATGGGACATAGGAAAGGAAGAAAGGGGTAAGTACACACACTTTTAAAATGTTCCAAGGCATTTTTTGCAAGATTATTCTTTCATTTTTTTTTCAGGTGCTATGAGTACAGCACAGAAGACCTTATTTGCTACTATAGCTTCACAGACATTTTTATACCCATACACAGACAATAGTGCTAGTATTTCCCTTTAAGGATATGTACTTATTAAAAAAGGTAATACTAATTTATAGTGGAAATTTAGCCATTTTAATGCCCAGAGTAAAAGATCCCACTTTCCTAGCATTGGGTTTCTTGCCAGTGATTCAAGCTACTGTCTCTGTAGTCATGGCCTGGTTCACTCCCATCTACCCTTTGTGAACTGGGACCCAAAGTATCACAATGTGGACACTTAGGCCATGATTCCTGCTCTGAGGAGGAGCTGGAGGTCTTCTGTCAGTGTCCATAAAAATGGGGCAAACTACAATCACTTGCCAGAATTAGATACAAGCCACTTATAGTGTTCAATGATCTTAGGGTAAACAACAAAAATACTGGAATCTATTCTTACCCACTATCAGTTAGTGAAGAGAATCAAGAAGAATTGATTGAAGGAATAAACTGATATCTTAGAAGCCAGGAAATGTGGTGAACTTCAAAAGTAATGGTATTGAGAAAGTCTAATAACTCATGAGTGGGGGCAGGCAGACAAAGTGGCCTAGACTACAGAGGCTCACTGAGAGAGTCTATGAAACATACCCTAGCATGCTTACTGAGCAATAACAGGATGTTTCACATATGACAAATAATCACTCATTATTGTTGTTTAAGGCATTGTCTAAACAGATCATATGTGATGGAACCAAAGCAGAAAAGCACCTTTATTAAAAACAAAATTTTATTTCCCAAAGAAAACTTTTCATAGGACTTTACCAAAATGCATTGAGTATATCCTAATTTGCATTTCTCAACCTACATCATCAGGCAGGAACACAAATGTGTGACTGCAATGTACCCAAAGAACAGCTATCTGATTGCAGTTTCTTTCCTGTGTGCTTGCTGGAAACAAAATTCAGATCAACATATATTGATTGAGCCTTCTATTGACTTTAAATGTAAGGCATTCTCAGATGATTTCATCAATAGAAACAACTGCATAAAAATCTGAAATACTAATAATATGTGAATTCCTATTTTTGACAAAAAAAACTGACATATATTTCAGTTTCCTTAAGTGGCTAGTTACTTCCAGTAAAATTGGGAAATAGATTCATCTGTTTATTCCGCATAATTATACAAAAATGAGCATTTATAATGAGAAATGTTTTATGAATATGTACAAGATTAATTACTGTTTATGAGGTTATTACATTTTTTCATGATTATTTTTCTGTCTCAAATTTCTTTAGTTTCTTTCTATGTCACACACATGTGTGTGAATGGAGGTGACTGTGGAGATGAAGACAAACATGAGAGAGGGAATTGACACAATGTTGCTTTTTATCTTTTTAATGAAGAATTGGATTTGATTACCAGACCTTTAGCGTGCTTTAATTTTAATTTTAAGTCTATGATCAATTCTTAAGAATAGAAAATAAAAATGACTGTATCCTTATTTCTCAGTTCCAAATTTCACTAGGACCTATATGCATGTAATTGTGTAAAATTCATATACATAAATACTATTGTGGTGGACTGAATGAGAAAGACTCTTGTATTTAAATACTTAGGCCTTTTATGGTGGAAGTCTTTGGGAAAGATGAGGAGGTGTGACTTTGTTGGATGAGATGTCACCAGGATGAAACTTTAAAGGACTTGTGGATTTTACAGTGTTCGTTCATTCTCTCTCTCTCTCTCTCTCTCTCTCTCTCTCTCTCTCTCTCTCTCCCTCCCTCCCTCATGGTTGTCAACCAAATGACATATCTCAGATGTTCCTTTATTCCACTATTAAAGACTCTAAACTTTTGAAACCATAAGCCAAATTAAATGTGTTCTTTTGTAAGTTGTCTTGGTCATGGTATTTATTACAGCAATAGAAAATTAAATTAGATGACAACCACAACTCCCTGATAATCACACACCAGTCTAATGCATGGGAGAAGCAACAAACTTTAATCTTGTATGCTCTAATTTTGTAAGCTTAAGTATTCCTTTTCATCTCATTGAGTCGTTTTAAAAAATAAAACATGGTGCATATACATATGAAATTATATTTAGTGTAAATAAATTAGAAATAATGAAATTTGCAGATGAATGGATATAACTGAAAAATCTAATACTGACTGAGGTAATTGTGACCCAGAAAGACAAACTTGATATGTTATCTAGGGTCTTTAGGTCCTAGCTCAGTCAGTATCTGGAGTATTGACTGTATAGGAATTTCTGTGGAAATCAGAAAAGTAGACAGAGTTAAATGGTGGGGGGAGTTTGGTGGAAGCTCTACAGTGGGTGATGGCTGAACACAGTGTTTTGAAGAAATGGGACAGTAGGGTGGAGAAAACTCACTGAGACATAGGTAGGGATGGTAATGCAGAGGTAGAGAGAAGAGAAGAATAAATGACACTAAGAATGTTTGAAAAGCTCTAGGAAAACCTATTATAACATTTCTAAATACCATAATATGTGCACACACAGGGGTGTGTGTGTGACATGAGTTTGAGAGGAAGATATAATGGAATGGGGACATAGGGAGAGTTGTGAAGTAGTTAATCAGGGTTACACATACAGAGCCCTAATGCTCCTCCAATACTATAGTCTATGTCATAACAAGCTCAGTATCAGACAATAAATGCCTCCCTTTTGAGTTTTGCCATAAGAGTCCAAGCAGCTCCCAAACAATATAAGCTATTGTTATTCTCCTTTTCTCTGGTAGAACGTGAAGGATAAAACCTTGGTGTTGAAAACATTACATACTTTGTCCCCCAGAAATTGAAAAATGAAATTGGTACTGATCTGGAAGATCCTTCCCTGATGGCTAACTTTCATAGTACCCAGAAGGTGAAATGAAGAATGAAGGAAAAAAAAGTCAACAAGTCTTACCTAGCAATGAACGTAGCAAGCCACAATAACAATAAGCCCAGCAACACAAACCCAACACAGTGAAAGTGACATTCATCTAGAAGCCAATCAACAGTTACCTGATTAAACTAAAGCTTCACTCAATAGCTGGGAGGGAACTCATGCTTGGTACAAGAAATCCAGCCAAGAACTCATGGCTTAGAGAGGCCTCGGGGAACACTACAGAAAAACTTACTAATACTACTATGTCACAAAATTAAATTAAATCGAACACTCACCCCTCACAAAGGAACTGATTTTTGCACCAGGCTATTAAAAAATCCACCACTGGTCAATGTGTGGATAATGTGACCCTAGGGTGCCTAGCTCCAAATAGGATTATAACAACTTACATCCCAAAAGACCAGGGAATATTAAAGGAAAAGAGAAGAAAGCATTTTAAGAGTGAGAAAACTATAAGAACAGTTGTGAGAAAGTTTCTTTTGAAGATGACAAGAATGTTACACCCACGGACTCTCACCAATAAAGTACAAGACCACAGTAGTTGAAATGCTGAAGAGAATGGGAGGCGACGTTCACAAGGACTTACATTTAGGTGAAGAGCTACATGAAGAGCTGGGAGCTGGGATTCATGGTTCAACCCCAATGACTCATGTGCAACACTGGTTTCTATAACTAACTCTCTCTCTCTCTCTCTCTCTCTCTCTCTCTCTCTCTCTCTCTCTCTCTCTCTCTCTCTCTCTCTCCACCCTTAAAAGGCATGGATTTGAAAGGAAGATATGGGGACTTGGGGACATGGGGGTAGATGTAGAGGGAAAAAGGGGTAAGAAAGATATAAATATTGTCAGTATACTCATGTATAAAATTATAAAAATATCTGTTCCATGACCAAAAATGGTGGAAAAAGCTAGAAAAATAATATATCTTTTTCTATATCAGACTGAAACTCTATAAGCTATAAAACTAAATCATATCTACAATAATAATACTGGTTGAAAAGGAATTAAAGATTCTATAAATAAAAAAACATTAGTTAAATACATGGATATCACATATGTGCACCTGAAATTCACAAACAACCATGAATTTATTTATATTAAAGTGTCACTTTTCCCTGATACACTCTGTTAAGCATTGTCAGTATTTATTTCCCAAATATCAAGGCCAGTGTAGTTTACATGTTTAACAAGAGTCTTAGCTATGTCAGCTTAAGCTTAGGGAGAAAGAAAGCAATGAAATACAAAATCGTGACACTCACTCCTCCCTGAAGGCCAAAGAGAAAAACCTCATGAACTTTACATTCAAAAGCTTAGTAACAAATGAAAGATGGATGCAAGACAAACAAATGGGTCTGTAAGTGGAACCCACCAAGTTCCTTTGTGTTGTGCATCATTATTCTTAGACTACTTCTCATCTGTCCTCCTCAGTACAGTCATTTAGTCAAACACAATGTCCTCTGAGAAACATTCTATGCAGAGGTTATTTTAAAAGACTAAATTATTCTACATGTTTAAGGCTTAAGATGTTACAACACAAATTTAGACTTTGAAACAGCAACTGCAGATTAGTAGATTGTGTTTCCCCACAATTCCTATTTTTGAAATAAGAACAAATGAAATCTACAAATCTAATAAACAGTCACAACTCAGATACTCTTATCTATAGTCCTCATGCTGTACATTAGGTATTCAGACTTGTTAAGCATTTGCTGACATACATTTTAACTTTAGCCAATGGCTTCCCCCTCCAAATACAAGGTGTCTGCTCCATGTACATCATTGCCATTTTACAAAATATTACTCCTGTGAGACAGCACAATGGTTTTTCTCTTTTTGTATCTAATTTGTTTTGCCTAGCAAAATGTCCTCTAGGTAAACCAGGTTATAGAATATTATAGGATCTTACTAATTATTTTATTAACTGAATACTAAATTGTACATATCCTACATTTTTGTCATCTATTTATCTATTAATGTTGTTCCCATATATTACCTGTTATGAACATTCCAACTTGAATCTGTATGACTATGTCTTTAGTCACACACACACACACACACACACACACACACACACACATACACACACACATATATATACACACACACACATATATATATATATACACACACACACACACAGACACACACACCCTCACTGCCACCATCAATTCCAAAAATCATTGGATACTATATACTGTGAGCCAGGAAAAAAAAATGTGCTTTTATGTATCTCCCAAGGAGACTGATGATTGCCAGCTATCTATTTTCTTACTAGAAAAGCAGAAAACATGAAGGTTCCTCTAAAAACTCTCCTGTTGAATCATTAAACAACAGTTTCTTCTACCCCTTAAGCTCATATCCTTCCTTAAGCCTTTGCATGACAAAGTTTTTTTTTACACTAGCGATTTAATTACATTGATGAAAGTGCATCCATGACCCCATGCTCTATGCACACGTTTCTATGAAACTGATAATATTCTTTACTTTTATCTACCATATGTGAAACAGAAAGGATTATATATCCAACTAAAACTATCAAATCATGAGTATATACATATATGCATTAAAATTAAAACATAAATTTTAAAAATCATAAGATTATGCTTACAGAAGTTTAAGATATAGCAACATGCATGAGCTGTACACCTTCTTAAAAGTTATCTGTTGGTAAATATTGTCCTTGTCAGACTACTCTTCTTTAGATATCAAGAGAAAACTCTAGGATATTTAGGAAAAAGCAGCCAGTGAAAGCATTGTAAGGATAGAAGTAGACTAAAGGGAGGTGAATGGCTCACATTATCCATCACATGAATGTCCATGATTCATTCACAGTGTTTCTGACATTCCACTCAGGTCTTTACTACAACTAGATAATAAGACCCTATATTCACACAATTGCCTATTATACACAGAAAGTAAATTAAAAAACTGGAAATGGTATTAGTCCCTGTAGTGGGATTCAGGAGTCACTTAGGGAAGCCCTGAGTTCAGGACCCCTACAGGGAGTGGCCAGAATTGATTGGGACACTGGGAACACTGAGCTCTGCCCTGTTTTGATCCTGTGTTCTTGGAGAACAGACCAGCAGCCTGGCATGGACAGTCCCTATCTCCAAGAATTGTCTTAAGGTTCAATTTGTATTGTGAGTGTTTATATATCCCTTAATAAATAAATATTAACTCTTTATACAATATATTTCAAGTGAATATTTCAGTAACAATTCTCCCTAAATACACATCAGACACAGTTAATACACAAACATATTGCACAACTGTACAGGAAGAGAGAGAGAGAGAGAGAGAGAGAGAGAGAGACAGAGAGAGACAGAGACAGAGACAGAGACAGAGACAGAGGAGAGAAAGGTAGTCTTGAAATTTACAGAAATCAGAGTTTCAAATACACCTGAAATCTAATGTCTTCTATTGCTATAAACAGACACCATGACAAATTGAGTTTGGAGGACTTGCATTTCAGAGGGTTACTCTATGGTCATCATGATGGGGAGCATGGTAGTAGGGAGGCAGATATGGCTCTAGAAAAACAGCTGAGAGTTCAGATCTATCTCTCAACACACAGAGAAGGCAGAGAGAGACAGTGCATGGTATGGTCTTCTGAAATTCCAAAGCCCACTCCCAGGGACACACCTCCTCATTCATAAGGGCACACCTCCTAACCATTGCTAAACAGTCCACCAACTGAAAACCAATTATTAAAATATTTTAGCCTATGGGGGTCATTCTCAATCAATCCAGCACACCTATGGACTCTATAATCCATGATATATTACTTAAATACATACATACAGTCAAAAAATAGATTTAACTTTCTAGTGCTAGGTTTTCTTATTGTTGGCTCTCAAGATATGTTTCCAAGGTTTCTGTCTTTTGTGTTTGTCTGTTTTATTGTATTAGAAGTTGAACCTAGGGCCCTTATCAAGCTGACAGGTGATCCACTACTGCCAATGAGCTCTACCCTCAGCCCATATATTATGATGTTTTTTCTTTGTTTCTTAGCTTTGCTTTGGTGGATTTGCTATTCTTATCAGACTGATCTTGACCTCAGTTTTCAGATCAGGAAAGCCTTGATTTTGTAATTCCCCTGCCTCCACCAAAGTAGCTAGGTCACTGATCTGCCCCACAGGCTCAGCTCCTACATTTGATTTAAATGCTAATTTTAAAAAAGCAACAAAATTGAAATGGTCACAAACTATAAAACTTATTATCTGATATATTTAGAAGTCTAGAACTAAAGCAGGTCATCAGGGAACTAGAGGCCTCCAATGAGCTATAATGAGGCCAGGGTGGAGTTGTTTTTCTGCTTTGTCTCCCATTTACCATCTCAGCTCCTTGTCTTGGGTGCCACAGGAAGGATGGAGGAGAAAGAACCTCCATGACCCTGTCTGGATCCTGCTTTTCCATATATTAGCTGAGTGACCTTCAGTGGGTTTTCTCATTTTCCCTAGATAATGTGTATATTTATTGCTAGTTTCAGCATGCTTTTATGCTCCTAGAAGCAACTTTGTTGAACATTGGCATTAGGGTCACCAGGGCCCAGGACTTTCTTGTTCTCTGATTTGAATACTGAGATGATGTGATTTCATGGGACTACTTGATAGGGAACATCCCCCAACGCTTCTGCCACCATCACCCAGTCACCACCTCGTACCATCTCTGATGGCTGACATATTTGTTGAATATCTTTAACATATGAACATATCAACCAATAAATGATGTTACCATTATCAATGACTAATAAGTTATAGTAAATAAAATAAAGAAATCTAGAGGACACAGGAGAACAGAAAGGGTAACCAAAAGTATTATGCAAATTTTGATGTAATTCTGATTTCTCAATGCATTTTATTTTCTAGAGGTTTCATTCATTCTTTGATAAAATGTATATTGATCACATACATTCATCACTACCACCCTCCTACTCTCCTGAGATTGCCTACTTCATGCCCACCCGAATTCAAGTTCTTACTATTAATAACAATTAATGCTTTCTAATTACCACAGAGCATGAGGAAGTTTCAGTGGTCACATTCCCAAAGGAGAATGATACTCCCTCTCTAAGGATCCATAAACTGTCAAGTGCTCCTTTGATAGGCTTGAGGTCCAAGGCTACCTCCTCAATTCATGCTTTAATTTCGCTATCTTGGTTATTTGTGGGTCTTGTGCAGGTAATCACAATTGCTATGAGTTACTGTGTACAAAAGCCAGGTCCTGTCCACATATTAGCATTTCATAGGTCTGCCTCCCATCTACTGAGTCCTCTTTGTTCCTCCCTCTGTGAATTTCCTTGAACCTGGGAAGGAGAATGACAGGTGACTTATTCATAGGTAAGGGCTTTATGTTATTTATACTCAGCACTGTGACCAGCTATATTGATTCCTACAATTATCTGCTAAATAATAAAGCTTTCCAAACAAAAGTTGAGTTATATTTATAAATACCCGTGTAAGCATAAGTATTAAGAATGCAGTTTGACTGTAAGATAATGTAGCAAAGCATTAAGAGTAGGTTTCCCTCTTGTGACCTATGATTACCCCAGTAATGAACATTTGATCATTTCATAGTTGTCGGCATAAAATTCTTCCTGTGTGGCAGGCCTCATATCCAATTAAGAAATTCATTGATTATCCCATAACCAGTATGTCACTATTGCACCAGTGGGCACATCTCGCCAAGAGGTTAGGACTGTAAGATGCAAGGGTCACTGCTGTATGAGACAATTGATGATTTTATTCTCCAGCAGCCTGCACAGAAACTTGTTAAAGGTTTTTATTATGACAACAGTGGTAAGCATGGAAGATGTCCTCATTGTACAAGACTAAATGTTAAAAACAATCAGATAATGAGGAAATATCTGATAGTCTATACCCTGTGTATATGTAGTTAACAAAAGCCCACATGTAAAAGCATAAATGTAATCATAACAAAAGAAAACATGACAAAATGTTTCAAGTAAACTTTAAACAATTAATATAACTATTTCAAATCAGAAGATTATACTCTACATACTATTTTCTTCTATAATCAGCACCTTACAGAACGTGGTATATTTTTTCACAATGAATGAAACAACACTGATACATTATTGTGACATGAACTCCACACTTGCTTCAGACTGTCTGAGTTTTTGATTAGTGTCCTTTCTGTGTTTCAGGACATCATAGAGGATGGTCATTAAACTTAAAAGTTGGGTCTTCCCTATAATCAAATGAACAGCCACCCTAAGTATCACCACAGAACTTACATCCAACAGTGAATAGAAGTAGAGGCAGGGTACATGGATGATCACTATACTGAGCTCCTGGTACAGTTAATAGTGGGGGTGGAGACTCTATATGAACAAGGGGATAGGGCTTATGAGGAAAATTCCCATAGTGATGGTTGACTGGAGCTCTGGGGAGCTCACTGAATCAAGAATAGCCACCTGAGAGCCATCAGGAAAAGGAACTAGGCCCTCCATGGGTAGGCAACTGTCCACTGACATGGGCAGTATGTAGAGTCTCGATGGCAGGGATCAGACTGTGCTTTTGTGAGTGGACTGACACTTCAGAGCCCATTCCCTCCAGAGGAACACCTAACTCAGTCTTGATTTTAGAATGAGGAAATCTGACATGTCTGGAGAAAATGTCAAGCTAATCTACCTTGGGACTTCTTGCCCTTTTTGGGGAGGGGATGGGGGGATGGGGAGGAGAGAGGCTGAAGGCTGACTGGGAGGGATGAGAAGGGGGAAGGAAGGGACAGCAAGGGAATACATGGATAAAAAAGACTTTATTTTATAAATAAAAAGGTAAAAAACTGTCAATCTCGTTAGGCTTTAAAACAATTATTTGTTTACCTCCCATACTAACCACAGTTTCCCTTTCTTACTCTCACTCATCCCACTTCCTCCTTCCCATCCTCTCCTCTATTTCAAAACAGGGCAGGCCTCTCACAGATAGTAACAAAACATGGCATTTCAGTCAGTCTAAGTACCTCCCCTTGTGTTAGGCACAACCTGTGCAAGGCAACTCAATAAGAGAAATGGTGTCCCAAAGCCAGCCAAAGAGTGAGAGATAGCCCTCATTCCTCCATTGTTAGGAGTCTCACAATTAGAGCAAGCTAACAACTGCAGCCTAACTGCAGAGGACCTAGTTGAGGCCCACAGAGGCTCCCTGGTTGTCAATAGTCTCTGTGAGCTTCTATGAGTCAAAGTTAGTTGATTCTGTAGGTTTTCTTGTGAAGTCCTTGACCAAACTAGCTTTTACAATCATTCTTCCTTCTCTTCACAAGAATTACCTGAGTTCAACCTGATGTTTGGCTGTGGGTCTCTGCATCTGTTTCCATCAGTTACTGGATGAAACCTCTCTGATGACTATTAGGCTAGGCACCAATTTATAAGTATAACAGAATATCAATAAGGCATCATTACATTGACATTTTTCCCTCCTGCTATGTTTGATTCTATTCTAGGGCTCTGGTTTGTCTAGCCTCTGGATCCTGGAACTTCAGGTAGTTTCAGAGGTGAGTTCATTCTCCTGGTTTTGGTCTGAGGCTCGAACAGTCATTGCTTGGCCACACCCACAATTTCTGCACCACCCTAACCCCAGAACATCCTATAAGCATAACTGACTATAGGTCAAAAGTTACATAGCTGGGTTGGTGTCCCAATTCCTCCACTGGAAGTCTTTCTTGACCATAAAAGATGGCTGTCAGGATATGTATTGTTTGGAGTCTTAGCTGGGTTCATCTTTACAGATTGCTGGGAGTTTCCCTTGCACCAGTTTTCTACCTAACCTTGAAATAATCCCCCACCCACAGTTCCAGTTCTCTTTTTTAGTGCTCTCCCAGACCTGATCTCTCATGTTACACTCCTGACCTACCCCTAGCCCACCCATAAAATCTCTTCTATTTCCCCTTCTGAGAGCAGTCTGAGTGTCCCTCCACTGGTCCCTCATGGTTACCTAGCCTCTCTGGGTCTGTGGATTTTAGCAATTTCTCTGTTTTCTTCTGTATTTAATAAGAAGGATGTAAGTATGCTGTTTTGCAGAATAGCCTTCAGCTGACAGCTACTTGAGGCTTTGTTCAGTCACCATGAGGTAACATATTGTGGGAAGTCACAAAACAGAGAAAAGGTGACATTTTTTCACATTTAACAAAAATACATGCTATCTACATTTTTTATCACTACTTAAGATAGCAACTGTCAGTCTTGGCACCTTAAAGTTGCTTTTGCTCATCCTTTATATCCCACACTCTTTGGAGGGGAGTCGCTATGAAAAGTAAGGAGCTACACTTTGCCTTCTTTCTCTTCATCAGTGAAGGAACAGAAGTTACTTGCAAGTCTCTTCCCCAGGACATCAGCATATTTATTTATACCTCAGTAGAATCTTCAGCCTTTATTTTGTATTTTTGATCTTACTGTTATATTCCCTTTTATCATGTCTTATATCTGTGACATCCTCTACATGGGTATGTTGAATGTTTGGTCCCTTTTGCAACACATGATCAAGTGTCATTACACCTGAATGTGTGAGTCAAAATAAACATTTCCTCCTCTAAGTTAATATTAATGTTCTCCAATATTCTCTCACAGTAATAAAAACCTATGTAATGCATTTTACTTTTTTTTTTTTTTTTAAACTACTCCAGATTTGCTACTGGGAGTTGACTTAGTGGTGTCTTACATTCTTTTAACATATCCTTGATAACTATGTATATTTCATTCTAAGAAATTCATTACTGCTTAATATTACAAGGTGATCAGGCTCATGTCTATATTAACATCCATCTCTAGTAGAAAACATTCTTCCAAGGACTTTCTCTTTCATGAAAGAATTTAAGCAAAATTTAAGGTATGGGTGCTGTATATGCCCATTGCTTATAAAATGACATTGGTCCTAGACAAGCTGTATTAACAGAGCAAGAACACAGGGTATTTAATAACCATGTACATGTATCTCACAACTTTTATCCCCATATTTGTGTGAACATTCAGAGAAACTGAAAACACTAAACATGCTTCTTCACACCACTAACTCAAATCCTCAGGACCTTCCTTCCCAAGTGAGAAATGAAGTTTCCACATTCATCACATCATAGCATCTCTGTTTATTCCCAGAGCACAAATCTTTTAATATCCCAACTGTTACACACATCCCTGAAGGACATGATTGTATGGGTAGGATATAGTGCTTATGTGTAGCATGTGTCTTTGCTCCTCCAGACTGTGCTCATTTCCATGGATCAGTGACGTCATGCAGATACTCTTGTAGTCACTGTCATTGGTTTCCTACAGGCAAGAAAATTTTTAATATTAAACATGTAAAACAAGTAAGATTAAAAAGTATCTCATTCTGGAAATTTGACAACCTACCAAAACTATAAAGATGTGTTAGTTACTGAAGGCTTTCACAGTATCTCTGTGGAGGACACCATAACAGGGTCTTTACAGATTACTTAGCCTATTAAGGTCTTGGTAGGAAAATGGTGACTTCATTAGACTTGGTGATAGATAAGAATTCAGACGAAGGTGCTCAGCAAGAAGTAGTAGAGAAAAAAAATCACATGCATAATGTGTGGAAACACTTTTCGGTGAACTGCTGAAAGCGTCAAATAGTCCTCTTGGAAATGAGGACAAAAAGTAAAATCAATTGAGTATTAAGTAAAACCCTGAAGTTGGAAAATGCACAAACCCAATTTAGTGCCCACAGCTCTATTTGAAGCTCATGCACTCTGATTAGATAATGAAGAAGCAATGACATCATGGGTAGAAACTTAGCTGGAGAACCCGGCTCCACAATGAACTGAGAATGGAAATTCAAATGAATTACTGAAGAAATGTTTACATCATTTCTTGTTCAAAGTTTTTATCATCTTAGTGATTGTTGATTAAAAATTTATTAGCCATTATCATAAATATACAAGAATTCAGTTTTGTAAGCCCAGTACAACAGACAAACAAGTCAGTCCTATGTGCACATTTATAGCTTGTCTCTGAAAGCACAACTGTATTCTAGTAGTTTACTGTAATCAGGTTCTTCTGTTGGAAGAGGATTAGAGAATATCTCTTAAAGGTTTGCTCATAAAAGTTCAACACCAGCAATACCAGACTGGCCCATCTTAGAGATTTTGACACAGCAATTGAAGACTGATTTGCAACTTTCAGCTAATGACTTTATAGTCTTAGCTTCCAACAAAAAAAATATTTTTCTAACATTATTTCAATACATGTCCAGCAGAAGATACTGACTGAAGAGAACAGACAAGAAAAATGCTCTAGACTTTAGAATCTACTTCAAGTGTATCTGCCATTCTATCCAAGTGCATGAGTTTTATAATGTTCACAGCATGGCAGCATGCTACAGCAATATATGCACAAAACAGACTGTTGGGACTCAAGACAAGTTTATCTGATGTCTCTTTTTCTTCTGCTTCCCAAAAATAAGAGTAAAGATTCATTTAAACATCATTTATAAACTACAGACACTTGGGTTGTGGGGGCCTGTCCTTTGTATTATGGGATAGTTAGTAACATCCTAGATATTTACCCAAAAACCAGTAGCATTTCCTGCTGTAACAGGTGTCAAAAGTCTCCAAACACAGACAGATGATCCCACATGTGCATCTCAAGTTGAGAAATAAGTCAGAGGAAGGGTACTAACTGATTTGGGACAGATGAGCCTCTGATAATGATATAATCAGAAAACACGAAGAGCTTTCTGCTAAGAGTGAGCTAACTATTCTTACAAAGCATGTTGAACTTCAGTAACACTGAAGAAATGAGTGTTTTCTCTTATACATTACATCCTCTGCAGAAGAAAGATGTGCAACGTAATTTCCTTCAGAATCAATGCTTTGCTTGTTTCTCCAAAGACATTTGCCATTACGGCACTGACACAATACAAAATCCAGTCCATAGCTGGTCTTCATGTTACACCTGCAGGACATGCTTTTTATTTTTATATACCTTCTCAGGTCTCACAAGCACAGCACTTACAGATGACAGGAACTCTGGAAGAAGTGAGGTGTGTGCTCAGGTCATTCCATTCAGAAACCCCTCTTTTTGTCAAGTGTGGCATCATGTTAGCCTCAATCTGACATTAGAAGTAAGTGATAGAGAAGCTAAATATCAACTTCAGTGTGAGTTATAACAGCAAAACAGCAGATACATATTAAATACACAGCAAAACAATGGATACATATTAAATACACAGTCAACTGCAGGAAACAATGATTTTACACAGAACTCCCTGATTGAGCTTGATATGGTGCACTTAAATGTCTAGGTGGCTCAATTTCAAATTTTATAATATAAATACTTATATACTACAGTGAATCCACTAATATTAAGAAGGCCAAAGCAATAAAAAAATTAAAATTTTCACACTAGCAGTCAAGTTTGTAAGTCTTTCACAGATGTGCAAACTGTTAGGACACCCAACATCAAGGATATTTTTGTAGTTTTCATTTGTTTTGAAATGTAACGAGGAAAACACAGCCTTTTGCAGAAAATTATGCATAGTAATTATTTGGAAAGAATATGCCATCATAGTAGGGAGAAAAAAATGTAAGCAAGTACTTTGTAAAAAGAAATAAATAGGAAATGCAGATTTTGGAGGCAGACACTTGAAGGTACAACAACGGCTCTCAGTTCATAATTGCTTGGGTCTACATAGGTGAATAGTGATGGCATTACCAAATATGCAGAGATGCTGTGGGAGAGGATAAGGTGGCATCCTAAACGCCAAGCACAGTGCCTGGCAGAGGAGAACCTCAGCATCCCATCCCTAGACATGGTACAGAAAAAGGCACAAGAATCTCACAAGGCCTTATAAACAATGTTCAAAAGAATCACATATATTCCTTTCTTTTTACTCAATTAGTGTGGCTAATTCTGCAAATCATATTTCAATTACTGAACCATGTGGTATTTCTCATGGCAAAGTGAAATAATGCCTACTCCCAACATCTGCAAATCTTATAAATATTTCTATGTATATTAATAACTTAGTTAAGGTTCAACATCTAAGCACAAATATGAATTATTTTATATGCTTATCCCCTCATTCTGGTATGGTTTTGTTATCTGTCATTAATATCATTCAAAATATCTGTTTGTTTTGTGGTATTTCATTCTTAAAGGCAAGGTCCCCATTGCTAGTGATCACATTTGAAACCATAAGATCAACTTGGACTCCAAACTCTGGTGTCCGAGTGGTTTTGATTACATACATCACGCTTTGTTGACTACTGTAGGAGGCCTGCCCCTTTCTACACAGAGGAAGAGTGAATGGGGAGGGGGTAGATGGAAGGTGGAGAGAGAGAACAGAAAGAGAGAAGGGAGTAGAAACTATGGTCAGTATGTAAAGTAAATAATAATAATAATAATAATAATAATAATAATAATAATAATAAAGAAACATACCAAAAAAGAAGAATAAGAATTTGATTCACCAGGTTTGGCTATTTCCGAATTCTTCTATTCACCATAAGCAATTACCTATCTTATATACTGGCTGGTTTTCTGTGATCACTTGACAAACTTAGAATCATCAAAGAGGAAGGAGTCTCAGTGTCCATGAGATCTATTGCAAGGCATTTTTTCTTTCAATTAGTGATAAATGTGAGAGGTCTCAGCCCATTGTGGTTGGTGCCACTCCTAGGCTGGTGATCCTGGGTTCTAAATAAGCAAGGTGAACAAGCCCTTCGAAGCAGTCCAGTAAGCAGCATTCATCCATGGCCTCTGCATCACTTCCTGCCCCTAGCATCTGCCTTTTTGGAGTTCCTATCCTGACTCGCTTCAATAATGAAAAACAATATGGAAATATAAGCCAAATAAACTATAGCTTGCTTTTTGGTCATGTTGTTTCTTTGTGGCAATAAAAATAATAATTAACACACATAGTTTTGCTTTGTTTTTAAATAATAGATACAAGATTTGTTCTGGCTAGTTTTTCAATGCCCTTTCTATCATTAAAAATACTTTTTAAAAACAAAACATAAAGAATGTTGGGAGAATATGTGCTTATGAAATTTCTCCATTGTGCCAGTTTTCCTTAGGAAGCAAAGAAGGAAGAGGAAGATAAAGGAAAAGAGGCACATGTTACCAGTATGAGAATATAGTAGATGCACATAGACACTACAAATACAGAGTATAGTGGACTGAAAATAAGTGACGAATGAGCAGGCTAGAACTCTAAAAAGCTTGGATCAAATGTCAAGAACGATTTGTTTTCAATTTATTCTGCATTATTTCCTATATAGGCAGATGAGGTAAAAAGCAAGATATTAATTTAGTGATCTACTAGAGATAGATAAATACAAATAGAGATCATACATAATATTAGGTTTCTGACCTATCCAGCACATTGTCCAGACCCACAACAGACCCTAAAGTCACACAGAAACACACAAACGCTATTATTAATTTTATGCTGATTGACCTAGGGCCCAGGCATATTGCTAGCTAGCTCTTGCTCTTTGGTTATTCCTTTTTTTTTATTATGAATAAAGTCTCATTTTTTTTAATCCATGTATCACCTTGTTCAAACTCCCTTCCCCTCTCCCCCAGTAACTCCCTCTTCTCCTCAGCTCCTTATCTTCTCCGAGTAAGGGCACAAGGTTCCAAGGTCCCAAGGTGGCTTAGTTAAGCATCCACTCCAGGCAAATCCACATTCTTCGAGCCAACATCAACACTGGATCAGGTGTTTCTCTGGAGAGAATGGGCTCTAAGGTGCTAGTCCAAAGTGCTTGACATCCCAAGTTGTTCAGTGGTTGTGGTTTGCAGCTTGGGAATGCTTTGCTTTTTGTTTAAAGTCCACTAATGAGTGAGTATATGCCCTGCTTAGCTTTCTGGGTTTGGGAGACTTCGCTCAGGAGAATATTCCCCAAATCCATCCATTTGCCTGCAAATTTTAGGATAGCATTTGTTTTTGTACTGCTAAGTGTTACTCCATTATGTCTATGTACCACAGTTTGTTAATCTATTCTTCACTTGAGGGACATCTAGGTTGTTTCCAGGTTCTTGCTATTACAAATAATGCTGCTATGAACATAATTGAGCTAATGTTTTTGGATTATGAATGTGCATTTTAGGGTATTTGCCCAATAGTGGTATTACTGGATCCTTGGAGATTGATTCCCAGTTTTCTGAGAAACCACCATAATGGTTCAGAGTGGCTGAACCAGCTTACATTCCCATGAACAATGGAGAAGTGTTCCCCTTGCTCCTCAACCTCTCCAGCATAGGCTGTCATCTGTGTCTTTTATCTTAGCCAATCTGACAGGTGTAAGGTGGTATCTCAGAATTGTTTTGATTTGCATTTCTCTGATAGCTAAAGATGTTGAGCATTTTTTCAAGTGCCTTTCAGCATTTGTAACTCTTCTGCTGAGAATTGTCTTTTTAGTTCTGAATCCCTTTTTAGTTCTTTTTGATTGGGTTATTCAGGGTTTGGCATTCTAGGTTCTTGAGTTCTCTATATATTTTAAAGATCAGTTCTCTGTCAAGTGTAGGGTTGATGAAAATATTTTTCATTTCTATAGACTGTCGTTTTGTCTTATTGACTGTGTCTTTGGCTTTACAGTGAAGTACCACCTTTTATAATAGCTGCAAATAGCATTAAATACCTTGGAGTCACTATAACCAAATATGTAACTGATCTACTTGACAAAAACTTTAAATAACTGAAGAATGAAATTGAAGAGGACATCAAAAAATGGAAAGATTACTATGTTCCTGGATAGGTAGGATCAACATAGCAAAAATGGCAATTCTACCAAAAGCAATCTACAGATTCAATACAATCCCCATCAAAATCCCAACACTTTTTTTTTAAACAGAACTTGAAAGAACAATATTAAATTTTATTTGGAATAACAGGAAAGCCAGGTTCACCAAAACAATTTTGCTTAACAAAAGAACCTCAGGAAGAATTACCATCCCCAACTTCAAGTTATACTATAGAGCTACAGTATTAAAAACAGCCTGGTGCTGGCATAAAAATAGACTTGTAGATCAATGGAATTGAACTGAAGATCCAGACTTTACCCCACACACCTATGAATACCTGATTTTTGACAAAAGGTCAAAAATATTCAATGAAAAAAAGATAGTACCTTCAACAAATGATGTTGGCATAGCTGGTTGGTAGTGGGTAGAAAAATGCAAATAGATTCAAGCCTATCACCCTGCACAAAACTCAAATCCAATGAAGCAAAGACCTCAACATAAAACCGTCTACTCTGACCTTGATAGAAAAGAAAGTGGAAAATACCCTCCAATGCATTGGCATAGGTGACTACTTCCTAAATATAAAACCAGTAGCACAGACACTAAAAACAACAATCAATAAGTAGGATCTCCTGAAACAGGATTTTCCACAAGGCAAAGGACACAGTTATTAAAACAAAACGACAGCCTATAGAATGGAAAAAGATTTTCACCAACCCTACAAATGACAGAGGACTGATCTCTAAAATATATAAAGAACTCAAGAAACTAGAGCCGAAAACCCTGAACAACACAATCAAAAAATGAGGTTCAGAACTAAAAAGGGAAATCTCAGCAGAAGAATTACAAATGGCTGAAAGGCACTTGAGAAAATGCTCAACATCCTTAGCCATCAGAGAAATGCAAATCAAAACAGCTTTGAGATACTACCTTACAACTGTCAGAATGGCTAAGATCAAAAACACAGGTGACAGCCTATGCTGGAGAGGTTGCAGAACAAGGGGAACACTCCTCCATTGTTCATGGGAGTGTCAGCTTGTTCAGGCACTCTGGAATTGCAGTATGGTGGTTTCTCAGAAAACTGGGAATCACTCTCCCCAAGGATCCAGCAATACCACTATTGAGCATATACCCCAAAGATGCACATTCACACCCCAAAAACATTAGCTCAACTATGTTCATAGCAGCATTATTCGTAATAGCAAGAAGCTGGAAACAACCTAGATGCCCTTCAACTGAGAAATGGATTAATAAACCGTGTTATATCTACACTATGGAGTACTACTCAGCAGTAAGAAAACATGATATCCTAAAATTTGCAGGCAAATGGATGGATTTGGAGAATATTCTCCTGAGAGAAGTCTGACAAACCAAGAAGGATAAGCAGGGGAGGTACACTCATTAGTGGACTTTAAGCAAAACCATTCTTTTTTTTCATTGAAAGATAATGGCTGAATAAAGCAATTTAAAACACACACACACACACACACACACACACACACACACACACATACACACACACACACACACACACACACCAAAACAAAACTTCTTGTTTGTCTGCAGAAGAGTTCCTTAGCAGAAATTTTTGGTGGCCATAGTGCATCTGTGGGCATTAGCTGTGACCTACTGTGCTTTCTTATCTGTAGCCTAGCCTAACCTGGTTTGAGAATCTTCAGATTTTATTTTTTGTGTTTCATGTATTTCAGAGAAAAAAGAAGTGTTAGTATTACATGGTTTTTTTTTGTTATTTATTCTGAATGTTTTCCTTTTTTATATAATGTTTGACATTGCTTTTCAATAAACAATAAAAAAGAAATAAAAATTAAGTGCCAACTATTACATCTCTAAGAAGTTTTCTAGGAATATGATAGTCATATATTACTTATATATATATATATATATATATTCATGGGCTCTTAAGAGTTTTACAATTTAATAAAAATTATTTTATGTCAATTATATTAAAATGATTCCAAAAGCTAAGTTATATGACCCATAAAACACATGCATTAACAGGGGAATACACATCAAAATTTTGGGTTCTTGGCATGTTAAGCTGCCTACAGAAAGTCAAGAAAGGTTGAGGAATAGAGAACCAGGGACAGTTCCAGACAGGGAAAGGAGCTCTATGTCAGCATTAAAATTTTCAGAATTACTCAGCAAATTTCATGTGCTAGCCAGACTTGAAGACTCCTGTATCTTAGAAAATGCACTTTCTCAGCTACCTTCATACGTCAAATATTTTATTATAAATGCCGTTGTCCTCTTGCTATGTGCTGCCACCAGTTCATGTGTGGTTTTCTTTGCTTAAAAAATGGTCTGAATCTCTCTGCCCTTATTCTTTGTCATCTTTAGCATATCAACATCCAGAACCCTGCTTTTCAAAATAAAAGGTAAAAGAAACTTTTTAGTGCAGAGATTACAAGACACTTTGTTTTCAGAAGGCAGATGTGGAGCCATTCCAAATGCTGACAAAGTAGGAAAAGAAAAATGAACCCTCATGTATCTTTAATGAAGCTTTTAGGGAAATATATCTGTGTCTATATAGATATGTCACTCAGTGACTGCTATTTTTTAATATGTTTTCCAATCTGGTAAATCAAAATATTACTTGACCATAACCATCTCAGTCTATTTGGATTTTAAACAAATACAGTATAGTGATCAAATTTAAAGGAAGGTAATTTTAATAAAACCAAGTGAAAGTTCTGAAGAGTAGCAATACTGGAGAATGCCTGGTATTGAATTACATTGAATTTTACTGAGGAAATTGGCGGATCATTGAGTCCTAAGTCAAAAGCTGCAGTTTCAAGACTTTTATCAATGATTCATTACTAGTAATGAGGTTTAGATGGATCACTACCCAAATACATCCGCATAATTGTTACCTGGGAAGAAAAGGAAAGGAATACAGGGAAATCACACTGGCCTTTGCTCTGAATGTCTATGGTGACCAAAAATTGGGCTCATGCTTGGCCAGGCATTTAAATCTGAGAATTTGAGCTAAACTCTACCACAGAGAAGATCTATTTTCATTAAATAATATTATACAAGTAACACCAAACAAACTACATGCATCTAGGGGAACTTATTTAAGAAGAAAACAAAAGAACAGAGAGAGAGAAAACCTTTTAAGAATGAAGGAGACTTTAGGATTATTCAGAATTGTGCATCTCTAATAAAACTGCATCTGTATTATTTTGTGTAAACATATGGCACATAGCACTCTGAGCACCTTGGTCCTAAATCTTCATGTTTCATTTATTTCCTGTTATACTGTTAAGCCTCATAGCTTTTATCTGTAAAGAGAGAAAAAGATAAATTTGACTTCAAAAACAAATAATGACTATGAAAAAATGAATAAACAAACAGTAATAACAACAACCAAACCCCACAGGGAGGCTCTGGCAAGGAGATTCACAGTGTAGAGCTAACTTTATAACACTGAAAACTTCAGTTCTATCCCAGAACCCATACACAAAGGTGGATTGAGAAATCTGAAAAGTAACTCCATTAAGCGGTCTTCTGACTTCCTGTGCATATAATGACATGCATGCATGCACAGAGAGAGAGAAAGAGAGAGAGAGAGACAGAGACACAGAGACAGAGACACAGATATAGAGAGAGACAGAGAGAGAGTTCGATACCAAATCAAATTTTACAATTAACAGTATAAAAGTGTCCTTTTGTTTTTTTATTTAAAACTAATCATGAGTGATTAGAAAACCAAGATAGTGACATTATCAGTCCTCCTCCCTACAAAGTGGTTGTCAGACAACATATTCTCAAAGAAAAGGCAATGTCACCGTCAGCAATCACACTGTTTAAATCTACAGGAATGAGACACAATTCTGAAACATACCACCTCAAACTTAGTTGCAAAAATATTTCTAGAAATAAACATTACATATAAAGTAATACTCCTGAGGTTTTAAACCCACCTTACAGTTCTTAGGTCTATATTCTATGATCTGCTGACATAAAATAAATTTAAGAAAGTCAGCATAAACTATAGTTGTGTCTATGCTAATTTCCGTGTGACAAATAATAGAAATTATGCAAAATCATAATTAGATAAAATTACAAATTTATAGGAAGACAGCTGTATGTGTGTGTTTAAACTTTTTGTAGCACAAAATATTTCTTCCAACTTCATATTTGTTGATAATAATCTCTCCACAACTTTAAAACCTGGTGCAGAAGTCAACTGAATCAGTTGACTTTCTGCTCAGAGAGAGATCCAACAAGGTAAAAGACTCTGTAAACAACTAGTGAATCTACAATGGATTTACATAGCAACATCATACTTCAAATGGACAAGATAAAGTAAAGAAAGCATTTTTAAAAGGGACCACTGGGTGTTCAAAATTCCACTTACCTCCATGCTGCCTCTTAATGATTCTCCTTTTAGCTGTAGTATTCTATTTTGGAAGTAAGTTAAAGAAATGTGCTCCTGAGATACTTAAGATGATAAATTAAAACAGATTTAAGAGTAATAATCTGCCAGGAAAAAGAGATCTAACAAAATTCAACCTTGAGAATACAAAATCCACCATTTATACTTTGCTAAGTGGATAAGGGTTCACTTCAAAAGGATGAGCTATATCCTCAATATCACCTAAATTTAGTGAAAATACTATAATTATAAATCACTGTGTATGCAATACTGTCTTTCATTGATATTGTAAATAATGCCATAAAATAAAAACTTGAATACAAAACTATTCAGGATGGATTTAAATGTAAGTAATGAGGCAAGTGCCTTGGAAGCCAATGATACCATCTCTGTCAGCTAACTTGTTCTCAGGTAACTTCCAATCACATATTCTAAAACCCAATTTAGAAAACACAAATATAAACTCTATTTCAAATAAAGATAAATCTCTTTTAAAAATGAAAGTCATTAAAGGAAGTATGAAAAAGAAGATGCAGAACTGGGGAAAGAAAGATAGTTTGCAGTCAATAAAATAGAGTTAGCTCGTGTACATAGAGAAAATGCTAGAATGAAAAACCACATTGTTTTAGTCATCTTAATTAAAACTAGATCAAACATAAATATCAACATGTGCAGGTGATTGAAGTGTCTTAACACACATTCATTCATTGAAACAGAAAAAAGAATAGTAAGGGATTAATAAAATAAACCTTATACTTTTAAAGTCCAAATTTGAACAAATACTCCTTCATAAAATTTTCTAGTTTCTCCTCTTGTCCTGGCCTGTTTATTGGTTACTTAAATTTGAACTGCAGATATATATGTAGAATACTAAGTAAAACTGCAAAGATTTAATAGTATGTAAAAATGTGATCATGACTAAGAAAAAAATTGCAATAAAAATAAAATGACACATACTAAGAGATTATTAGCAACAGCTGAGTGTGCCATTGTATAATTTTTCATTATTTCAGGCCATTCTCATAAAGCCATACTTAAAGAACATATCTGAGAAAACTATCTTTGAAGAAACAGAATGAAATTGAGAACTGACATTTGTTTTATGCATCTAAAATTCCAAAGGGACTTTTGCAGGAATAGGTTAGATTCAATTTAATGTCACAAATGACATTCTTAGACCTGGGTTTGTCTAACTGACTGCTGTTACATATTAACACTGTCTTCATATTTAAAACAGGGAGAACTTTTTGTCATATATATTTAATTATACACGTACATAATTTATCCATGTTTTAATACAATTATGCATTTTCATGACATTAACCTTCTTATTTATCTGGTCCTGTAGAAAAAAAAAATCCTGAGTCAAAACTGTGTTGATGAGATGCTGCTCTATAAATTTTTTATATAAGGATCATTAAATCAATTAAAACTATTCAAATCCTTCTTTCTCAAAAAATATTTAAATGTATCCTTCCTTTTACTATCCTCCTCCTCCTCTCTCTCTCTCTTTCTCTCTTTCTCTCTCTCTCTCTCTCTCTCTCTCTCTCTCTCTCTCTCTCTCTCTCTCTCTTGCTCT
This sequence comes from Sigmodon hispidus, assembly GCA_004025045.1. NCBI lineage: Eukaryota > Metazoa > Chordata > Mammalia > Rodentia > Cricetidae > Sigmodon > Sigmodon hispidus. The sequence continues at coordinate 26,217 of PVIH01001079.1, read as the reverse complement.
GTCCAATCTGTCTTTCTACTTGTTACCCTCTCTCTTGATTCATCTTCAAAGATGTACCACTTAAATGCTGTTTGACATCCAGAAACCCTTTCTTTTAAAATATACTATTAAACATATGAACGAAAGTGATGCACAGAAGTAGTATAAAGAAGACATAGAAAAAAAAATCCAAGGTACTTGTAAAATATGCTTAAAATATTTATAAGTAACTTACTTCACAATAGCTATTACAATGATACTCAAGGTTCAAGAAGTCTATCTTTGTAGCCTATGAAACCCAAATGCCTTTCCCACTTTGATTTAAAGATTTTATTTATTTTAAAATTGTGTCTATATGGGTTTGTTTGACTGTACATTAGTGCATATTAGTGCAGTGATCACAGAGGCCAGAAGAGTGTCAGATACCTTTGAACTGGAGTTATCAGCAGATGTAAGTGACCAGGCAAGGTTATTAAAAACTGATATCAGAGATCTTTTGCAAAAGCTAACACATGCTTGTAGCCAAGAGTTTCTGACCTGGCCTAGCCCTGAGGTCCAAACCGCCAATAGCTACCTGGTCCCAAATAATCACACAAAGGCTTATATTAACTACAAACTGTTCAGCCTATGGCTCAGGCTTCTTGATAGATAGCTCTTTCATCTTAACTCAAAGCATTTTAATTAAACTATGTGTTACCCCATGGCTCATGACTTACTGGTATGTTTACATCTTGTGGCAACAGCTCTCCATGTCTCTCCTGACTCCACCCTCCTTTTCTTTTATCTATGCTTGGAATTCCAGCTTGTCTCTAACTGCTTTGCTATAGGCCAAACAGTTCTTTTATTATCCAATGGTAATTCACAGAGTATAAAAAGACATCCCACATCACATGCTCTTAGAGGCTGAGTCATCTTCCCAGCTGCCTAAGTGATCTTTTAATGAATACAATGTTTGAGTTGTAGCCTAGTGCAATTAACAACATTATTCTAAATTAACAAAACGTTGCTATTTCTGGTATAACTAGAAGAATTTCTGCCAGCTCTCACACAGCCTTGGGGATCAGACACTAGAGTTCTTTCTTTTGAGGAATCCTCCCATTAGTCAGCAGCCATACAGAAGTGTACAGCAATAATTCTAACGGACCCAGAACATCATTGCTGAAAGGAACACAAAATGAGTCAAAAGTGTGTAGGGGGGGAATGCAGTAAGAACTAAAACAGGCCATTCTTCTTTTTAGAATGTTTGACAAAATAAATGTAAAAAAGCCACCATATCCTAATTTATTTTATAGCTTGGTTTCAAAGGCTATGTGTTCATTTTATTGACTTTTCACTTCAGCTAAGAAGTTTGTATATTATAGTGTCCTTGAAAACAAGGGAGACATTCTGTAGTCTTTGTGGATACATTACATAGCCTTTCTAAAATATACCCATTCATTTAAAAAACAAATATCTGAACACTTCATACATGACAAGCATTTTCCTAGAAACAATGAAGCAGGAAGACAAAGAATCCTGATGTTATAAAATATGCATGATCATCTCAGGAAGGAAGATAGTGATGATTTGTAGAGGTTAACATATCAAGGTTAGTGACATCTTCAAAAGAAGAAAGGTATGATGAAGCAAAGGAAGGTATAGTTACTATTAAGTCACTCACAAAAGGTCACTTAGCTGAAGTAAGACAGGCAAGTTGATATTGGTAATACAAAGATCTGATGATGATGATTTCTCAGAAGAATAAACAACTAGCATGGGAAGAAGATGACCAGAACAGAAAAGACATCAGCACTCCTGAAACAAAACAAGCAACAAGGTAAGTACAATAGAAAAATAAGGTTATAAAGACAGATGGTGGCCATCAGGGAAGCAGAGTTGACCATGACCTAGACATTATGCTGCATTCTAATTGCAGTAGCAAGTGTAAATTTGCAATCAGTTGAAGAAATAAATTAAGGCAGTTCACAAGAGGATAATGATAGTACCATGCAATTATTATACATTAACTTGACAATGCTATGTCAAGTATTAATAGGGTGCCCAGCATGCTTACGTCCAAACTAATACATAGCTAAAAATATTTATTGTTCTTATGTGTCCCATGAGTTCTGAACAAAGAGTTGGTCATCAATCCATTCTCCTGATAAGCTAAGTTAAAATTTAAGTCATGTAAAGTTATCTTTGCAGAGGGCAAGAGACTGTGACCTGGGGGGTGGGGGTGGGGTGGAAAGAAGCATAATAACTTTCCCACTGTATTGAATATTTTTTTATTGGTGTAATAAGATACCATGACTAAGTTTGATGGAATGCATGATGTAAAATCACCAAATAATATATATGTATATATATATATAAGAATATAAATAGTAAAAGTATGGTAAGATTATACAGACAAAAATAAACCTTTACAGAACACCAGAGAGAACATAAACTAGTCTACTTATTGTGGAAATAAGTATAGAAGTTTCTAAATTAAAATATAAAAATAAATCTACTATGAGGTCTAACCACACCAGTCCTAGATAATAACTGAGGAACTCCAGGTGAATATATTATAGAATTTCTTTACTATTATTGCAGTATTATTCACAAAAGCTAGATTAAGGAACAAATTAGGTAGCTGTCAACAGAAGAATTAATATAAAAGTCTGGTATATGTACATTATGGAATTTTTCAGTCATAAATAAGAATAGAGTTATATCATTTGGAAGAAACTAGATGCAACTGGATACAACCATAATAAAAGACTAATTGCCAGAAGGACGGATATCATGTTTTATTTCACTTGTGATTTCAAGATATTATGTAGATATGTATAATCCTATTTGAACATATTTTTACATATGGCATGAGGAGGGAGAAGAGAAGGGTATTGTGTATGAGGGAATATGCTTAAAGTATATTGTATACTTGTTAGTTCTTAGGAAGCAGTTTTCTGCAGCAGCATCTGAGAGTTCATGAGAACCAAAAGCAGGAAGCAGACAGCACAGGAGAAATGGTGTCTTTTGAAATCTGAAACCCTATCCCAGTAACACACCTCCTCCAAAAGGCTATACATCCTAATGGTTCCCAAACAGTTCCACCAACCAAGAACCAACTATAAACATATGAGCTTCTGGAGGCCACTGTCATTCAAACCACCATACTCACCTACAGAGGGATCATTTTCCAAAGCACACTTTATTGTAGAAGTGATAAATGCCAGTTAACTAACAAGAAAAGTCTGGAAAGCTCTATCTTATCCATTACACTGGTATCTTTTTCATGTAAACACTAAGAAGCAGAGTTTAACAACCAGCCCATGTATTCAGGAGCTGCACAGCAACAAGTGTCAGACAGTTAAGCCAATAATATCTTAGATCCTCTTAACAATCATGCAAAAATACATTCATTATTTTTCTTCATTTTACACATACATATACACGCACAGTACAATCTGTCATCATTTTCCTGTGAAACCTGGTTAAAAATTTTGTAAAATTATATTCCAATAATTTTATTCTCTACCCTGAAGTGCCAGATACTCTACCTAAGACATAAGCAAACAACATATATAAGCCCATAAAATAAATTTTGAACAACAAAACCAGAACAGTGACCTTCATATCAGGGGTAATGAGATAGTTTAGGTTTTAAACCCTAGTCACAGAGGACACCTCTTCCCAGTATCAAGCTGCCAGCTCATGGTGTTAGAGAACCTAATACTGTTTTGCCTAGTGACTTGGATGTACTTCTAAGGAATTGAGATTGCTCTGTCCAGAAACTGCCAGAAGGGCTGCAATGATTATGGACCAGGGACACTAGCAGTTCCTCAAATCCAATGGTTAAAACTCTTCCAAAACATTTATGATAATGTAGCAGTAGCAAAATTACTGTTATGAAGTAGCAACAAAAGTAATTTTATAGTTTACTGGCCAACACAACATTGTGTAAAATGGCCACAGTATTAGGAAAGAAGGTTGAGAACCACTACACTGAGCTATCCCTAAAAGATGCACAGGAAAAAAAACAACAGGAAATATGAGGACAGAGACTCGTGCACTTTTATAAACCTGTGGCTGTTACCTATGATTACCTCTCTGAGTCCGAAGTATCCTTGCCTCTATAAGGCTAAAGCTGGGTGGCTTAAGATACACATAAAGACCTAGGGGAAGAAAAAGCCACAGTGATTTCTCATTGTGACCTGGTATGTCACCTGCTTTCCAGACATCAACCTTCAGTGCTACCTCATGGGAAGTTAAATGTGATATTCATTTTACAGAAGCACAGTTTTAGGTGTGTCAGATGATAAACATTGTTTCCTAGGTAACTCAGAGTCCTGGAATTTGAATGCTGGCTGCCTTTACTCTAAGGCAAAATTGAACCAGGAAGTTGTACAGTCTCCTAAACATGCAGTTAATGACAAAATAAATTGCTGTGGGGTTGACCCATCCTTGATAGCAATGCTATTAACTGGCTGGTTCATAAATTTAAGAAAATAACAAAATACTTGAAAATGGGTAGGAAAATTCCAATATTCCACATATAGTCCACTTTCTCTTTTTAAATAAAATGTTAATGATATTTAGTCTTACTAAAACTATCACACAAGACAACACCTGAAATACAAAATAAGACTTTTATTTATAAAATATGAAATAATTTTCTCACTCTACATATTTTAATCTTTTATCACTAATTCTTATTTTTTTCATGTTTCAAATGTGTTGAATAGTCACTATGGGTATTAAAATGAACCCAAAAAGCCTTCAGGTGGCTTGTGATCCTCAGCTCTGGGCTTCTTTATTCCACTAATTGAAAGAATGTGCTTGCTTGGGAACTGGATAGCTGCCTTCAGTTATGCACCCCCTTTTCCCCAACTAGGTAAAGATTTTCACATTTCTCAGTCACCTGGCTTCTGAATAAAGTTTTCTTCATGTAGCACATATGCTGTGAGGCTCAGATTAGCATCAACTTGCACCCATCTTCTCCTCTACTTAATTATGGGAGGCACTTTTGACACATTCCATAGAATTACTAGCCTATCCTCCAGCATGAAGAGAGAAGAACTACTTAGCAATGCATAAAACAAGCATTTTTCACTGTGTGCCTTGGTAGGTGACTGACACTATGGCTATGTTCCCAAAACTGTGGCCTCTTAGACATGTCAACATTTTGAAAAAGCTAATGTTGTGTAAAATATATGATCAGTGTGAAGAATGCATTCAATAAACAAAAAACTATCTTTTATGGAAGAAAGTTATGAGAACAGTATTTTTCTTTCTATAATATTTTTCTATCATTCTATTGAAATTTATCATCATTGCTGAAAATTTAGATATTAACAGAAATATAAAAAAAGGATTATGGAAAATATAAGAATTCAGAAATTTCAGCATATATCTCAATGTTTATTTTATTACCATAATACACATGTAATTCTGTTATTTTTATCTAGCCCTTAAGTGTGACCCAAGTAATATATTTTGATGTGCCTAAAGTATCTCATTAAAGCTGTGTTGCTATCAATAATTATGGACTGAGCACTTGAATTTACAGTGTTTCTTTGCTCAGTCCTAGAGACTGAGCTCAGGGCTCACACAGGCTAGGTAAGTACATCAGCACCAAGTTGTGGTGTGGCTTCTCACCAGCTCACTTTGCACTTTTAATGGGGAGACAAGGTCTAACTAAGTTGCCCAGCACCCTGCTGTGGTGTGGCTTCTCACCAGCTCACTTTACACTTTTAATGGGGAGACAAGGTCTAACTAAGTTGCGCCGTGTAGCCTTGAACTCACTCTGGAGTCCAGAGAAGATCTCTAGCTTCCTATCCTCATTAAAAGCGTTGTCATTCTTCCTTTTCATCTGCAATTTCTCCTCAGTGTGTGGTGTATTCTGTGCCAGATGAGTAAGCATGTAAAGGGCAGGCCTTCTTAGCATTCTTTTTTTTTTTTTTTTTTTTTTTTTTTTGCTAATATGATTAGAGATTACAATGGAAGTTTGGGATAGTTAAAATAAAAATTAGATATTGAGAGGATTCTTGACTCAAAATAATAAACTCTTGTTCTGAATAGTTGATTAAATAAGCAGCTTCATGTTCTATGATAAATTTGTGATATTAAGTCCTAGAATGAGAAAAGATTAAAGCTGCCTTAAGGCAGCCTTCCACTCACTGTGCTCTCTCAAACAAATTCATCAGCTTCTAATCAAAATGAGCCCTTCAAACTCCCACTTGTGGCAGTCTAGTGTAGGAGCAAAGCATTATGTATTCTTACACAGTTACGAGTTCTGTGAGTCTTAATTTTTCAGGTGGAATCACTCAGGTTGGAATGTGTGATATGTCAGAGTACTGTCCATAAAGTCCATAAAGGCCGAGAGACTCTGAATTCTGCTGTCAACAACATTTGTATGTCAAGTCAAGCCTGGCCATTCTCTAGATGCATGGGTCTCAGTGGCAGTTAACATGTGAATGATCCTACAGTGTTAAAAAGCACTGTGTGAGGCCCAAACAAACTAGTTGTTACTTTAGTCTATAGAATCTTAAAAATTATATTTTGCTTCTGTATGAAAGGACAAATTCACAACCTATCATTTATAATCCTTCCTCCTATTGTCAAAACTCTGGTGGTCAGGGAGGTCCAGGTAAAACTTACGTTTAGATTAAAGGAAACAGGTTGATGGCTACCACCTAATTCTTACTAAACCAGAGTCAGTTAGACATTAAAGAAAATAAAAATTCTACAGTATTCACACAAGTTACACACCAAACCTTGATCTCTGCTTCCTCCTTCTGTCCAGAGAAGAGTCACATTTTGTGATCCTCCTTGATGGAAAGATAGAATTTAAAAGGGAAAAAGAAGAATTTATTGGCTTGGCCATTTTACCTGGAATGCTTAATGATCTTTTGTGAGACTGACATTTGCTGAATTTATGTGTGTGTCAACATATATCTACATATATATACATATTCATCTATGAATACATTTTATTATAAAATTAGATTGTTTTATCATCTCAGATCCTCATGTGCACTATGGAAGCAATAGACTTTATTGTACAAACCACTAGGCATATTGCCAGTCCCCAAAGAGTTTCAATCTCCTTGTTCAATCACCATGTGACAGGTATAAGGAAAACTTACTGTCAAAATAGTTTTCCTTATGTTTCATTTTGAGTCTCTCAAGTTCTATTTAATTAAAATGAGTATAGCACAAAAACAAAAAAGGATTAAAAGCCAGATAAAAGTACAAAATATGTTTTATGAAGAAAAATAACTAGGTTAGCCTTGTTTTTCCACTGTATTTTGGCTCCTTAAGTCAAGATTCTCTCTTGAAATCTAGCCACTGGCAATATGTCTAATTCAATGCTAAGAGACAAATGGATTTACTTTTGTTAATTTATCATGATAGCTTTAATTGGGAAAATAGACAAGATCCCAAATGAGCATGCTAATGTTGTTTGGCTGAGTAGAATTAAGTAAATACAATTTTACTTCTTTATTTTAATTGTTCCTTATTATCCAAAATAACAACACTAAGCCTATTGAGCCATAAATGTTTTCATGATCTCATCCTATTAATTGCTCCAGTGGCAAGCATTCACGTGTGCCCATCCTTCTGCTCATTGGAGCTACCCAACACTTCACACTACAGTCATGAGATATAAAGTATATAGCAAGTATCCATACTGACAGCTATCATAGGCAGTATTTCTAACTTGACAGGAATCCACCTGCCCCAAGAGAAAACACTGTTTTATAAAAAGAGAACTGCATCACTATCCTCTTAGTAAGATCCCCAGGCTATCATTAATACCCCATCACTAGAAAAATGTATGTATGGGTTTTACAATCCAATGGGTACAGTGTAAAAGAAGGAAAGGATCTGAATTTGAGACATATGAGACATTTCTCATTAGTGGTAGTGTACTCCAGTAAGCATTATTGAAACTAGATGTACAAATGTGTTGATATTTTAGACAAATCAAAGCTTACACTTAGGTAAACCTTATGTTAAAACCTGGCATTTCAACATTGTACATTGCTAAACTGTTCCACAAACATTGTAATGAAAGAATGTGGCATTTGAATAACATACTAACCACATATCAATAAATATGAATTCTAAAATTCACCATTAATTTCAGCTTATACTCTCTCAAAGGTCCCTATAAACATTAGGTGTCGTAGGCATACAGGTATGTATTAGGGTGGTTTTGGCTTTGTTTTCATTTTTTTTTTGAAACTGCAATATTTATGTTTAAAACTGGTAAATTTGACCCGAGTCATGCACTACTCTTAAGAATGTAAGAAAATCATGAAAAGTGTTATGAAGGTATTTCCTGGGTTTAGGCCAATGTAGAATATGTGGATTTGGTGCATTAAAAACTCACACTGGACAGAATTTCTTCATCCATATTTCACATTGCTGCATTCACTTTGATAATCTTATCCTGAAGAGGCAGGATATACACCCCAGCGTTAAGATTCACCTGTCAAACTACTTGACAAAATACAAAACAGTGTTAGTACTTGACCTCAAAAATGATGATTAGGAAGTCCATTGTGCATTTCTAACATCAAAATCCACAGTAGAAAATGATTCCATATTCATACAATCAGGAACAAGTAAATTCAAATAAAATTTATCTGCCAAACTAAAGTCATGTTAGAATTAATCATGTTGGTTACTGTTAAAAAAAATCAAAGATTTCTATATTAGTCTACATTTGAAGCAATAAGAGCAAAAATAATATTAAGTATTTAACAAGATTTCTCCAGATTTTGAGATGCAGACTTGACATGTCAACATTTACTTAACATGACATGTCAATATTTACTTACATTTATTTAAAGATGTCTTACATTCAGGTTATAGAATCTAACATCTTATTATCTGAAATTTGAAGACTGTCTTGTAGGGTTAGAGGTTATTTTTAGCAATTATTGCCTTATTAATTTGCTTCCTACCATTTATCTGAGCTCTTGAAGCACTATGAGACTCAGATTAATTACCATAACATACTCAAACACAAAAGCATCTATCTGCAAGTTTATGTGTAGACTTTTCAAGAATAAAGAAAACAACCCAAGCTGCAAACCACAACCACTGAACAGCTTGGGATCTGAAACACCTTGGACTGGCACCTTGGAGCCCATTCCCTCCACAGGAACTCCTGACCCAGTCTTGATGTTGGGGTGAGGAAAGCAGATCTGCCTGGAGTGGATTCAGAACTAAGCCACCTTGGGACCTTGGGACCTCCTGCCCTTGTTGAGGAGGAGATAAAGTGATGGGGAGAAGAGACAGTGACAGGGAAGTGCAGGAGGGGGAAGAGAGTTTGAACAAGGGGATACATGGGTAAAAAAATAGGACTTTATTCATAATTAAACAATCAAAAGAAAAGTAACAGTAAGGTGATTAGCCAAATTCTTTTTACTAAATGTGATATGACTCAGTTAATATTTGCTGATTTATACTAATTTGAGGTGGTAATAAAGTGTGTATTTATGTTTGTGTAAATCTTTTGGGCTGTAAACCTATGCATTGTCATGTAAAGCAAGGTTGACTTTAAATATGAGATGATATTTTCTTAGTGATTCTGTTTCATTCTCTAAATAACCACTTATTTACATTACAATTTATAATAGTAAAGAGTCTCAAATTTTCATTCTGTATTGAGAGTGTAGTTGAGAAAAATATTTATATATTTTCATTGATTAAAAGGTAAAACAATTTTCAATAAATTTAAAACAGCTAATATTAATTCTAATGATATATTACATATTTATATATCACCATTATACTCAACAAAAATAACTTGCTATACATTGTGATAAACCTTATTAAAGAATAAATAATATATGAAAAAAGTAATCTGTACTAATTTTTATTTTAAATTTTTTCTTTTTTATAAAACATTTTCTATTTTTTTCTTTTTTTATGAATAAAGTCTCATTTTTTTATCCATGTATCCCCTTGTTCAAACTCCTTTTTCCCTCCCACTCCTCCGAGTCACTCTTTCTTCTCCCCATCTCCTTATCTTCTCCCCAGAAAGGGAAGGAGGTCCCAAGGTGCCAAGGTGGTTTACTTCAGAATCCACTCCAGGCAGATCTGTTTTCCTCACCACAACATCAAGACTGGGTCAGGTGTTCCTCTGGAGAGAATGGACTCCAAGGTGCTGGTCCAAGGTGTTTCAGATCCCAAGCTGTTCAGTGGTTGTGGTTTACAGCTTGGACATGCTTTGCTTTTTGTTTAAAGTGCATAAAAAAGTACTGTGTTTAATATTTGTTTCAAGGATCTATAAAATGGTTCTACTGGTAGTAGACTGATATATCACTATATAATTCTGTGTCTTTTATCAAGATTTCTAATGCATAGAAAAACACATTAACAATCTTTTGGATTTTGTACTTTAACACATGGTTACATTTTTTTTTAAATAGAACTCACTAGCTCTCATAACTGACTTTCAGATTCAATGGTGCTGACCAGTTGAGGCTGCATGGAGCAGCATTAATTATCCTTCTTTGCCTTTATGAGTCTTTATCATCCGTTCTTATTTCTTAAAGGCTTTAATTGTGCAACAAGCCTCCTAGAACAACTAACAATTTCAAATTATCTTTCTTACGACAATTTTCTATGATTGTGATCTACAGTGGCACAATCATTGCATCCTCTCTTCAATAACTGTCCACTGTTCCTTTGCTAATCATATACTTTCATAATAATTTTTTACTCAGTTTATATTTTTTATTTTATATTTATATTTTATATTTCCTTTTCTTTCCTAAAATCATTTAGTCTAAAATTTTAAAAGGAGATAAAATATTGAGACATTAGCAACAGTCCTGTCTTCCAATGACCTGCACAACTATAACACAAAGAGCTTCATGATGGTCACTCCCAAGTAAGGCTCAACAGCCTAACAATTCCGCTTTTCTGACACGAAGATAAATTCTTAAATATGAAAGAGCTAGATGAGCACTATCAGAGAATATTAATAATATTATTTGGCTACCATATTACAGTGGCTCAGCCCTTGTAACATTCCTGATAGATAACTGAGTTGATAGAAAGACAAGAAAGGGTTATGGGCTGGAATATATCAGAAACTCAAAAGACCAACAAACAATGCAATTAAAAATGTGGGCTTTGGGACTAAACAGACTTCTCAGAAGAAGAAGTGCAAATGTTTAATGAATACTTGTAAAAACTTCTATCATCCATGGCTAAGCCATAAAGAAAATGTAGATTAAAACTTTCATTAAGAGGAAAACTCTCATTCACTACTGACAAGAGTGCAAAGCAGTACAGTGGAAATAATGAGAAGTGTCTCAGAAATAGATAGACTATATGAGCCAGCTGTTCCCCTCAGAGTGTATACTCAACGAGACTATTTCCTACTAAAGACAATTGTCCATTCATGTTCATGTTGATACATCAACGCCTACATTCACAATAACTAAGACATGATCTCTGCATTTATCAACTCATAAATGGATGAGGAAATGTGTACTCAATGTCATTTTAGTCGGCTGTAAGAAATATAAAATTTTTTAAAAAATCACAGCAAACAGGTAGTGCTAGAAACAATATTAAGCACCCCACACCTGGAAAGACAAATGACATGTGTTCTCAATCTTTTGGGAATCTATACACAAGTCTTAAGATATGTGTATTGACTTTGAAACTCCTGGAAAATTTGACAAAAAAAATTTAAAAATAAACTTCAATTCATAAAGTCTGAGAGAATTACCAACCTAAAACTTGTACTAAGTGAGAGCCCCTGGAAATACTGATGGTAAAAGACACTCTAAAGATTCGAAAAATAACAGTAGCAACAAAAGAAGAAGAAAATATGCATTAAAATATTATTTAGAAAATGAAATGTCTTGATGTTCAAATCAGAAATTGAATGACAGGAGGGAAGGATAAACCAGACCACACACAGAATATCCTCCTGAATGCCCACTTGACAAAAACCAGCTATCTACTCTGAGCTGCAAACTCAAATTGCTACTTAGGTAGCATCCACGCTGATGATAAATAAGTGTTTGAGACCTATTGTATTTGTATGGATGAGTGCACATGTTTGAGAATAACTAGCTGAATTAAATGAACTGTTCTACGTTTAACATAATGAAAAATGGGATTGGAAAAAAACTCCGATTTTTAAGATTAAGGGGTGAGTCAGCCAAATACTGTATTTTCAATTAGATTGGTTTTAACCAATTCAAAAATATGTAAAAAAATTATAAAAAATGAAAAATATTGTGACTATTAAAATTTCTTTTCTTATTTTTCAATTAGAAATATCTTCTATTCACCTATTCACTGCAGGCTTTCAGTTTCCAGCAGCCAGGAGAAAGGCATAGCATGTCAATAGGGCTTTTGAAACTCAAAAGAAAAGACTGTCACTCCCAAACTACCAGCTATTTCCCTTTGAATACAAACATACTATTTGAAGTAATTCATTTAGCTTTTTCTAAAGGCGCCTTGTGTAACCTTGCAAGCGGTGATTTGTAACATGGCAGGCTGTTATCAGGCAGCTACAATATTTTACCACAGCTCAATAGAGAGCAGCATTATTGTAAAGTTCATCCATCCAGAAACATTTCATGAGAGGCACGCTCCAATCCCAGTTCATGTGCATCCATTTGTTGATGAAAGGGAACAGAAGGTTGCACAGACAATTATCTCCCTCTATCTCTAACTTGGTTCTTTCATGTATAAGTGACCTCATATGTTCCATCTGTAATATAAGGCAAAGTGGACTACAGATCACCTTCCACTCCAGCAGCTCATGAGTTACAGGCCTGTGTTGAGGAATTTTGTTCATCCTTTAGGATGTAGCATGTCCTGGTTCCAAGACTCAGTGTCTGCATTTCTTCCCTGGGGCAATACATGCCTCATGGAGTCTGGTTTGTTTGATGTTGCTGCATGTTTTGTTGTTCTTGCTGTTCTTGACTTGTAGGGGTTAGATTAGTTAAGTTTGGGGTATTTTGTTGGTGGTGTTTTTATTTTTGCTTTAGTTTTATTTTTGGTTTTTTTTTTTTTTTTGGTGGGATAGGGGTTCTTTCATGATGATAAGTGTGAATTGTTAGGAAACTAGCACTTTCTAAAAGAGGATTTCGACCTAGTGTTAATGAAATGTTCTGAATAGCTCAACTCTCCATCGGTGTATTTTACCCTCTTCCCAAATTTCCTTACTAGGACTAAGCCAGCTTCCTATAATGATACCTTGATTGAAAGCAAACTCATTGGATCCACATTTCCATTCCGTGTGGTTTTCTCATTTCCTGAAAGCACTTCAAAACACTTAGCACCTTTTTTGAGGACCAGATGTCTGTGAACTCATGGATTTAATTCTGGGTCTTCTATCTTAAGGTGGGATATATGTGTCTGTTTCAACCATCTGTGGAATAAAATCTAAGGAAACCTTTAACATCCTCTCTTCTAAAAGAAGATTAATAAAGTACATTTTTTCAAACTCAGAATGTATCAGCAAAAGAGCAAACAATTCAATCAATAAATAGATGCATTGCTGAAGAAACAGCACAAGTTGACATTAGATAAAGAAAAATGCTCAGCATCTTCAGTTATAGGAAATGAAAGTTAGAAATACATTGGAATCCTACCTTATCACAAGCAAAATGACTGTTAACAACAACAATAAAAATGTGGGTTAAGAAATGCAGAATAAGAAACTCTTACACTCCATTGACTAGTAGAAACACTACAGGAAACAACATGAAGCCTCCTTATATGTTTAAAACACAATTAGTACATCATCCAAATAGACTAATGTTGGGTTTATACAAAAATAAATAAATAAATAAATAAAAATAAAGTCAGTGTTTCAGAGAGATATAAAATAACCATGTTCACTGGATAAAAATTCACAATATGCAAGGCCCTGGGTGAATCTATACATTTGCTACTGAGTGAATAAAAAGAAAAATAAAAACAGCACACACAACAGGGCACTTAAAGTCATCAGAGAGAATGAAGTCATGCTACTTAAAGAAAAATGGGTGAAAACAGAAATTAATCATCTTCACTGAAGTAAGCCAGACACAGAAAGACAAGTACCTGGTGTATTTTCTCACACATGGAGAGAGGAAAATGATCATGAGAAAGTAGAAGAGGAACTGAAGAAAGGCTATGAAAGAGCATGGGAACCAAAGAACAGTAAAGAGTCAAGACAGAGTTGTGGGTAGCTGTATACAATCAGGACAACACACACACACACACACATAAACACACAAACAAGCATGCACACACATACACACACTAAGGAAATGTCATGGTGTAATATGTACAAATAATATAAACTAATAATTAAAGTAACAATGTAGAATAAATCATTTACTTTTCAAGGAACTTCTTTCAAGGTCTTTTAACTGTAATGTAAATTTTATTCATAAAGTTTTTCTTGGCCAATTACATACATGTGAATAATCCATTATTTGCTAATACCTCCCAACTCTCCTATACTCCTCTAATTTCTGTTACATCTGCCTATTGTTTATATGCCCGTGGTGCAATGGATAGCGCATTGGACTTCTCAAGGGCTACTTCTGAAGAACATTATAAGACCTTGTGTGTCTCTTACTAAATAGAGTGTAAAACTGTACAGAGGGAAGTCTGAGATAGAAATTGACTCTAACAAGTCAGCAAGTAGAAAGATGGTAACAAAAATAGCTGCATTCTTTATCCCTCATACTTTCATCCCTAAGGATGGAAAGATTTGAAAGAAAAATATTTAAATAATGCACCATTTTAGTTTATCCATGCATCTAAGTTTAGACTTACATACATTCAAACAAAAAATATAGCTCTTTAGGTTAATAAATTTCATCAAAAAACAATAGTGTTACAGCTGGGAATTAGTAATAATGTAAGTAATACATAAAGATTCTCATTTCTGTATCTGATTGTAGAGGACCATAACCTAAGGGACAACTGTTGTCTTTTCATTCATTCTACTTTATTTAGTTAAATTTTATTGGCCTTTTTGCAAGTATAACATATTATAACAATACTAAATAATAATAATCAGATCTATTCTATTGCAAGAGAATACAATTAATAATGTTGCATATCTGTGAGATAATGCTCTTGTACACCGTAAAGATTTGTTACTTGTATTGGTTTAATAAAACCAATCAAGTTAATAAAACACTGATTGGTCAGCAACCAGGCAGAACTACAAGACTAGGAGAATTCTGGGAAGTGGAAAGGCAGAACAGCAGTAACCAGCCAGATTCAGAGGAAGCAAGATGAGAATGCTACACTGAGCATTGATAGATACCAAGACACATGGCTAAACATAGATAAGAATTATGGGTTAATGTAAGCATAAGAACTAGTTAATAATAATCTTGAACAACTGGCCCAGCATTTACTGTGATATTAAGCCTCTGAGTCAATTATTTTATAAGCAGCTGTGGGACCTTGAGTGAAAGAGATTTGTCCAGACTGCAGGAATAGGCAGGCCCAAGAAACTTCCAACTACACATGGCATTCTTAAATATGTGAAATCAAGTGGATATCCATGTTTTCGATGCCAAAAAAAGGAAAATGATAATGGTGTATTATTTAAATAGCCCCCAGAATAATATAGATTCTCACCATTCTTCTTGGTTACCCACCAGAAGCAGCTGGTAAGATTCTATCAGTTCAGGAAATCACACATCTTGGATATATGATATAGAAAAATCAAGCTAAATGTGAGTTGGTAGCTTTTTCTCTGATGACTATCTTTCATAATGCAAGAAGGTGCAACACAGTCTGCTGGAGGAGGCCTCAATGGTCATACCTATCTGTGAAGTGTATGAACTACAGTATCAACCTGAAAAGCAAAATGTGCACAGTGGTACACACTGATATCACCATTAAATGGCAAACAATACTTTTGTGATTGTTTCAAGGCCTACAGATACACAAGAAAGAATCCATACTTAGTTTTATAAACCTGATAAAAGTCCATGACTGAAGAGCTCTTAAGGTCTAGGAGCAAATTCCATATTTTTGTTTAAAACTGTCACAATGCCAAGGACTCTTCCAAATATTTATACTTACATCCACAGACAAATGTTACTTCCATCTTTAAGTAGAGAAACATCTCTCTGTGATTAACAGTACTAAGAGCAGATGCATAACTACACAAACTGCTGAAAATAAGTAACAGCTGAGTGCTTAGCTCTAAAGAACACATCTCTTCCACTCTAAGGCTCGGAAAACAAGATAGAACCATGTGTATAAAGAACACAAGAATTGAAAGATGGGGAGAAGAGATATGAAATGTTGTCCTTTAGGCATGGTATAAACAATGCTGTTACAAAGTCACAGCAGCTGTTGCTGCCAGCAAGGCTGTGCCTATGGATATTCAATCATTGGTCAGAGAAAAGCTTATGGTGTTCTACCCATCCTCATGAACTATTAACTACAGATGGATTCTGAGGAAATGGCAATGGAAGTGTTATATTCCCAATGAGAAGGCCAACACAGATGGGCTTCAATTAAAGGTCCTATAGATGATTTTAAACACAGAACAATTATACTCAATGGGTCTAAAACAAGACATTCTAAACATAAAAATAATAATAACACCAAAAGAACTATAAATGTGTAAAGGAGACTAGCAGGAAGGAAATAGAATAATGGATAGTCAGGGTGATTAGAGACTGTGGTGGTTATAACAAAAAAAAATGATAACGGCATGTTAGTTAATTATTTAAATTTAATCACTGACAATGATTCTGCATTCCAAACCACCATGTGGTCAATGATTAAAAATATGCCATATCAACTCTCACTTTAAGGTATTGAGTGTGACAATAGAAACCAAACCGAAAAAGATATGAGAAAAGAAAATAAAAGAAATAAAGAGAGGAAAATAGAGAAAAGAATTTGAAACAGGACAAATCTAAAAATAAAAAAAAACAGCAACCTGAAAAACAAACAAATAAACAAACAAAAAACCTACCTTGTTTCTCAAGAGTCTGAAGTTGGCTAGGTCTTTAGAAGGCCAGAGGAAAATAAGAGAATACTTTCACCTCTTTCCTCATTGTATATATCTATTTTGTTATGTCTTAACAGTGCACAAGAGCTCCAGAATGTTTGCTGTCTGCACCACGGATCAGCATAAACAGTTTTGCTTGCTCTCAGGTTTAATGTTGAACTGCCCTCAGAAAGAGTTCAGATGTGGTTGACCTGATTTCAGAGCAGAACCAAATGGGGAAAGGACTATAATGCCAGCCCAGAAGAAGGGGCTGAAGAATGAAAAGGGTCCAAGCAAACTTACAGGGTCTATAAAAGTTCATCTAAACAGTGATCAAAACTTTAGTTATTTGAGAGCAGAAATACTAACAATAAACCTAAGGAGCTATATAGCTTTATAATCTGTATTTTACCTGGCCACTACTGTTAAATTTTTCCTCTTTCATGGCAACTCAAACAATCACATTGCAAAAACACAAATAAAAATAAATATTATATTTGCTGGTCATCCAAACAAAGCCTATATTTCCAAAAATGCTTATACATATAACCTTTGAATAAAACAAAAGATGATTCATTCTTTACAAGTTTCTATAAAGTGCTTTAAGCATGTCCAGTAGAAACACAGTTGCATATTTGTGTGTCAGTTTTCATCATTTAAATCCATTTCCTTCAGTTTAAATGCACATGTGCACATGCATGCATATGAACATGTGCATATGTGGGCGAACATGCACACACAAACATACATATATTTATATGTACATATAAACACCTCTAAACACCATGCATAAGCTTATTTTCCTTCAAGGGCTATAGCCTTCTTGCCTGCAAATAAACATGCTTGTGTCAGAATTATCTTGTCAGATGTCTGCACTGTTTTCTGCCAGTCTGAATCACTGTCAACTCTTCTGTGCGTTCTCAGTGGTGATGTGATGAGTATAAACATACTGACTGACTGTGCTTTGGTACACATGCTTTTAGGATAAGCACTACGTCATCAGTTATGGCCTTAAGTCACCTCAGGAAATGTATGTTAAATTCTAGCAACAGTGAGTTTGACAGTTAACATGGCCAAGGAAGATAAGAGTTAAAGATGGGCAATTATTACAACGCATGTCTGTACTTCTGTTCATTGTCTACAAGTATACTGCCTTTATTAAGAGTAAGGCTCAAGTTTGCTCCTATGTAGCCAGAAGTTTTCCTGTCTTGACTGGGTCCCTCAGTCCAGAAAAAACACTCCTACCCATTGTCTTGCAGCTGCTTATAAAATAATTACTCAGAGGCTTATATTAATTACAAACTGTTTGACCTATGGTTCAGATACATTACAAACTAGCTGTTATAACATAACACATTTTAATTATGTTGTATTGCCACATAATCTGTGGTTTTACCTGTTTTCTATTACATCTTGCTTTTGGGGCAGCAGCCTGCAGCTTCTCTCCCTGACTCTGCCCTCCTATGTTTTTATCTCTGCTTAGATTTCCTGCCTGCCTCTAACTTGCCTTGCCATAGGCCAAAGCCCCTTCTTTATTAACAAATGGTAATAAAGCATATTCACAGCTTACAGAAAGACATTCATACTACTTATCGTTTTCTTTCTAATCAAAAAGGAAGATTTTAATATTAACATAGTAAAATTATATATAACAAAATAGTTATCAAGTAAGAATTAGTTATAATATTTAGTCATTCTATTTAGTAAATTTAAAGGAAATATTTTATTATATTATTTCGTGAGGCTAATGTTTTATATTTAATACACTTTTATTATAACTAAGGAAAATTACAATTATAATTCTCTAGTTTTGAACCCTTATTGAAGACTACAGAAGAGCATAATATTACCTGAATATGGAAGGGCATTGTAAGCAACTGCAAAGAATGTACCAGGAAATTTGCACAGCCAAGAAACTGTATTTTACAAGGATACAAAGGCCAATAGAAATTAAGAAAATTACCCAGAGTTAGAAAGAAACCAGGTACTAGATCTGGAATTTGATTTTTGACTTGACTTTCCAAGTTCTTTTCCTTAGAACAGTAGCTTCTAAATAATTTTTTCACATTCTATTAAATTTTACTTAATAACCTAATAATTTCATGGGCAAATCTCCTATACAAGAGGTAATAAATGTTTCACAAAGTGATGTTTAATCCAAATCATGTATTTTAAATGGCATGGAGGCACCTCTTTTGCCTTATGTCCACACAGTCTTTGTTGTTTCTAAGATTTCAGTTATTCACATGTCCCCTCCTATTAAAGGTTCCCAAAATTTCTGTCGACTATCTCAGGTATCCTTTCTGGCACTTGTACAACTTCATCTACCTTCTTTATTGTTGAGCTTAACATACAGTGGAAATTTCTAACATAATTGCCTGAACACAATGCTACCTCCTTTCTGATGTGTATGTGACAGAGAGGGGGCAGAGAGTAAGAGAGTAAGAATAACCTTGACCAAATCTTTGGTGTTACTCTATAAATCCCCATGCCTACTATAGATTATCACACATATAATAGGTATTGTGTGTGTGTGTGTGTGTGTTTGCATGCTCTATAGATTTTACTCAGAGAAACACCATTTGGTATATTGTAACTCATTCCAAATACTTATCACTTCTTGTATTGCTATTAAATTACTTTTAATTATAATAATGTCTTATTCTACCAGACTTTTGTTCTGTGGATATGATATAACTTCTAGCCTTCTGCTAATTTCAGTATATTAGTTTAACTCGTATCCATCTATCATTCTGTAAGTCCATTCCAAAGCAATATCGTACCATAAAATGCCATCTGCCTCAGCACACTAAATGATTTTTCAACTGAGCACAACTTAAAGGGCCCTCCTTCACAAGGTCTTCAATTCCAAAAGAAACATAAACTCTAACCTAAGTCTTTCTAACTGTACGTGTTTTTTAGTATAGTTTTACACTTAATTAAAATTTTCTATTTATAACATTTACATGCTTAACCATATTAAGTGTATTTTATTCCAATTGCTGTAATACACTGCTGTGTGTAAATCAAATTTCTTAATTTCTTATAGAAAGTTATTTGAAATGAAACAGGAAATACTATAGTAAGAAATATTGTAAGTCTTTTAATAGTGTATCAAAGTAGAATTTTTATATCCCTAAAACAAATATGTGTATATATATATATATATTTCTTTTTAAACATATTCCCACTACACATGTCAATGTTTAATAACATCTTTTGATGCTTTACAAACGTCTATCAAATATTTCCCTATGGTCCTACCTCTAAATTGATCAATGGCTGCTGAGAGGAGACTCATTTCCTTCAGGATTGAGCTACTACATAGAATGTCCAATACTAAAGTCAGTCTAGATACTATATATATAAGCAATATATAGGAAATGCTAATTGGCCTAAATAGACTCAGTAAGCTAGATATGCATGTGTTGTATGCATATACATACATATATATGTGATATATACATATGTATACATACAAGCATATATACATGTAACAAGAATAATTTTTAAGAGAGATCATGAATTTATTTGAAAGGGGTGACATTGGAAGAAATGGAAGCAGTAGGGAAGGTCAGAGTGGTACAGATACTCATATATGAAATCTTTAAAAAAGTGCATTGATTATGCTACTACCTAATTCCTCTTTATATTTTCTCATAAAATGGGAGCAATGTTCCTTACTTTTCACAACATATTCTAAATACTTGTAAAAGAAAATATGTTAAATGAATGTCTTATTACTTAATCATACTATTATACTCATTAAGTCATTTCTTTCATCACTTTTGCCATTGAGGCTGCCTCTTCTGAGCTGTCCTTGGGACCTGACATTATCCAGCATACAACCACAAACCTGCTAAAATGCACTCTGGGGAAAACACATAGATTCTGAATTTTTATAAGTAGAGTAAAATCTAATTGCTAACATTTTAAAAGAAATGGGCATTGATTATATCATCTCTGATAACAGGACAGTAGTAATGCCAACCAATATGTTTCCAAGGTATTAAATCCTAAGAGCTCAGAGCCTATGGACAACATTTAAATCAGGACATCTGTTTCTGGCCAACTTTGCAATCTGCTTACTTTCAAATGTTAAACAAAAGCCTCACTGCTCAAAAGACAAGAAAAAAAGCTACAGTTGTTCTTGCTTTAGAGAAGAATTCAACAAATATAAGCAGTTCTCCTCAAAAAAAAAAATTTAAGAAATGCCTCAGCAAATCACACAACTTCGAGTACTTTACTTGGTCATTAAAAAATACAAATAAATAAATAAATAAACAAACAAACAAACAAATAAATAAATAAATAAATAAATAAATAAAAGATGGAAATGTTTCCTTACACCTCTCTTGCACATTACCAAGCATGCTCATTGACACCTTTCAATATAGGGCATTTGAGGTTTCCAAACCAGGCTGTTTCATTACCTAATAGTAAAGCTTACAGTACAAATCCATTTACCTTTTATTCACTATATTTATCTTACAGCACTTTAAATTAATTCATGTAAAAATTGTACTGGGAACTACTATGAGCAGTTTACTGACAAATAAATATTAAATCTCCTGCATGAACTTTACAAATTAATATCTGGCCTTCCTTCAATATATGAATTTTTTGTCTATTCCCCAGAAAGCAGTATATTTTAGTGGCTATTCATGGCTTCTGAGTGGAAAAATATAGATTTTAGCTCATCATTTCTTTTCTCTGTGACATGTGCTAAATAATAAACATTAAATCTCAATATTTATAATAATAATGTCAGTAATAACCTAATATAAATGGTGGGTAGACTCATGGTAAGGCATGAAAACATCCCTTGTAGCTTCTGATAAAGAGCATGACCTATGAATACAGTCAACAGTAAAAACAAGGACCCTGAATCCTTGTGATCTTCAAAATAACTGTTCTTTAAAAGTCACATAAAATGTACCAGGCCATCCATGAACTATTGATCTCATGTGTGTGTATTTATGTGCATTTCATGCACACATGAATGTGTTAAATCCCCTATAGCGTGTAGACTTCACAAATTAAACATGTGATGCCTTGATGTATAACAATAGCATATAGCTATTGTGGAAAGATGTCACCAACCCACATTTAAGGATAAGTATGATTTTGTGATTACATGTAATAGAGTCCTAGCAGAAAAGAATCTGTCACCAAAATTAAGAATATCTATAGAAAGGAAGTTAAAGCAACTCAGTTGTTCTTAAATATTTATTATTTCTCTACTGAGAACCAGTGAGAGTAGAAATGGAGATGAGCCGCAAATATCTCACTTCAAGGAAACGCAACGGTGCTGCAAAGGGATAGGTAGGCCATAATTCCTCAAAAACTGGACAAATGAATCTCGTTCTTATAAGATTTTTCATTCAATAAAAGGAGGGCTCCTCTAAAATGAGTATTTGATAACTTTAATTTGAAAAATCAACTACTAACCATGCTTCTTTTTTTTTTCTTTTTTATTACGAATGAGGAAGTCACATTTTCTATCTGTGTATATCCTTATTCAAGGTTCCTTCTCCCTCCCACCACATCAGGTCACTCTCTCTTCTCCACATCTCCTCATCTCCTCCAAAGCATGGGCAGGAGGTCCCAAGATCCCAATATTGCTCAGTTCAGCCTCCACTCCTAGAAGATCCAGTTTTCTCCCCCCAACATCGAAACCGAGTCAGGTGTTCCTCTAGGGTGAGTGGGATCCACAGTTGTCCAAGGTGTTTCAAAAAATATTTCTAGGATATTCTTACTTTATTGAAAATTACTACTTTTATAAAAAAGTTTAATTTTCAATTTATGAATATGTTTTAAAAATGTGCCACTTATAGCATTAAAACTACAGAAGTGTAAGACTATGATTTTAATTAGGATATATTTTTATAATACAAACAGACCAAAAGAAGAGATGTAAAGTTCAGTTGTTTTAGTAGTCACAGGCATATTAAATGCTGATGGCATTGCATGGTTGTACCTAAACCCTGTAGACACATATTACTTTACTTTCACTGTGTTACTATAGTAACAAAAAGTTTCACTTGAGACTATTTTAAGAGAAACTGAAAACAAGGTCAAATTTGATCCCCTTTTTGGGTACTATACTATTTAAAATGAGTATATCTTATTCATGGCCACTTATATATAACTAGTTCATAAAATATTTAAATCCAGACATGTATTTACATGAAAATATTATAAAGAAATAAAAACTCTAAAGAATAGGTGCTGCTTACTATATAATAAAAATAAAGACGTGTTCTGAAAGGCACACAGGAGGAAGTGAGCAACCTAGTTATCATAACTCACAGATATAAACCCAGAAATAACACCTCAGTGATTTCCCTAGATGTATTCTGCTAGAAATCTAGAAAAATCTACAGAGACAATACACACACACTCCCACAACCACAAACTCACATACATGCATATGTTTGTTCTTTATAGCTAAAAGATTAGATTAAGGGCAGCTTAACAAAACATAATTTTGAAACATTAAATGCCCTTCTCAGTTAAATAAACTATTATTTAAAGTATGTTCACTCCTTTTAAGAAAAATTAAATAGAGCTGAGTATGGTGACACATGCTTGTAATTCAAGTATAAGGCTGAGATGAGGATCATGCAAAAGCTCTGGGTCCAAAGAAGCAAGGCAATTACAAAAAGAACGATTAAGAAGGGAGTCTATAATTTTAACCTCTCTAAATGATAACTAAGCACCGTATCCTTCTGAATTTTATAAAAAAGGATTGAATTGGAAGTCAGGACTTTTTTCTACCCAGCTTGCACAATGTCAACAGAGGTCATAAGATTTGGAATTGGCTCCTTCACACATAATGAATAGGATTCCATTTCTAAACAAGGAATTCTCATAGAGGCTCTACATGTGCTGGACACTGCAGGAAATTTCACCATGACCTGGTAGGAATGAGACCTCTCTACCCATCCCGACATTAGCAGAAATGCACAAGAAGCAATGAGGGGATTTCTTCTACCTCCCAGACTCAGTAGGGTCAATGATGCCAGCGAGGTTTTTCACTGCTGCATGGAATTCTTCATGAAGGAAGTGTCATGTCTATAGAAAGAGTGTCCTTGGCACCTTGGATCCCAGTCCCTCTAGAGGAACACCTGACCCAGTTTTGATTTTGGGGTGAGGAAACTGGATCTGCCAGGAGTGGATGCTAAACAGAGCAATATTGGGTCCTTGGGACCTCCTGCCCTTGCTGGGGAGGAGATGGGGAGATGTGGAGAAGAGAAAGTGACTGGAGGGGGTGGGAGGGGGAAGGGACCTTGAATAAGGATATACATGGATAGAAAATGTGACTTTACTCATAATAATTATAATAAAAGAAATAAAACAAAGCAGATGGGCATTTCCAGAAGCAGAATTATTTAATTAAAATAGCTGTTTGGGGGGGGGGGAAAGAAAGTATCCTGTAGAAAGTTTGTTCTAAAAAGTATTTTTTTTAAAAGTCCATACTGTCATAACACAACAGTGCAAATATCCAGGGTATAGTTTTAAAAGCATATGCCTCAAGGCAAGAACTAAGAAAAACAATTTTAATGATAAAAAGCAAGTAAACAGAAGATATGAAACACTACAAGTTTACAATATAAAGTTACAGTAATTAGAATTTTAAAATTCTTCTTGGGACAGACTATAAAACAGCAGTGGAAAAATAATTGACTTAAAAAAGAATCAAAAAAATTAACCAGTCTTAACAACAGAGGAAAAAAAAATGGGCAGAGTTACAAGGACCCAATGGAGTAAGGGAAAAAGTGTATACTCCTTGTCATGAAATCCAGAAGGAAGAAAAGAAAAGAAAAGAAAAGCAACACCAAAAAGCACCTGAATTGACAGAAAACAACCATGAGGAACATGGTAAGACAGGAGCAACCTGGACCTTAAAGGAGAAATATCTTTGCTGTGGGGGTAGTTGAACATCTCAGCAGTGGTAATCACACAAGCCACACAACAAAGCTGTGCCCATGAAATGTATCAGTGTCATCCTCTTGGTTTGAATATTTTAGACTAACATAGCATCTGGCTTCACAGATAGCTACAGATGTAAAAATCATTGCCAAGAAAGACTTAGTGAATAAATGATATTAAAATGATCCTCTGTGATTTGAATACAGGTTTGATAAAATATGGCTAAATTCAAGAGTGAAGGAATCTCTGAAATTTTGTTTCTAAAGATGTCCTCTAACTAGGAGGGAGGTAATATGTAAGTTTGGCAACATCTATTTAGTAAACAGGTATCACACCCATAAAATGAAGGCAGGCATTAAGGATTTAGTGAGCTGAATCACAAATCCAACCTCTCAGCTTAGAGGGCAGAAAGACTAGATCAAACAGAACGGCATGTTGCAATGTAGCAGTGGAAAGGTCAAAAACAAGACAGGCAGGCTCACCTAATTCATAATAAATAAGGACACTATTATGGGAGGCTTCCTAGATGAACAGGTAGCTAGACCCAGTTTGTTAGATGGGTAATAATTACAACCAGGGAGACAAATTGGAAAGGTCTTTCCAGAAAAGTCACAGCACAAAGGACCCCTTAGATACAGGATGGAGAAAAGAGGCAGCCAGATGTACAACATGGCAGATAACATAGCAGAAAGGACCCCGGGAACAGATACTGAAATGTGATGAGCAAAAGCTTTCCACATGTGTGAATCTCTCATGACAGATACTGTGAACATAATGCTGAGTGAGACTTCTCTCTGCTTTTTGAGTTCAGTCTAGTGAGACAGGCCAAAACAACCTAGTAAGAGGAAATGAAAACGATGTGAACAGTGATCTCCAGAAGAAAGAAAGAACACATAGCCACCATGGTGGACAGGTAAGTGTGAGGAGAGTGGGTATAGAAAAGTGAATAAGTTGTCAGAAGTCAGATAAATAGCAGAAAAGATCAAGAGATAAGCAGGCAAAAGACTTGTATAGTAAGGATGCTGAAGAGCAGGAATTACATGGTGCAGGAAACAGGTAAGATTAAAAAGCACAGGCTGGTCCGAATTTCATTTTGAACGAGTCCTTGTGAAAATACAGTATGCTCCCACCAACAATGGAGGAGTGTTCCCCTTGCTCCGCATCCTCTCCAGCATAAGCTGTCATCTGTATCTTTTATCTTAGCCAATCTAACAGGTGTTAGGTGGTATCTCAAAGTTGTTTTGATTTGCATTTCTCTGATGGCTAAAGATGAAGAGCACTTTTTCAGGTGCCTTTCAGCCATTCATAGTTCCTCTGCTGAG
>PVIH01001078.1:218573-263746 GCA_004025045.1 Sigmodon hispidus | reverse complement strand
CCAGGCACACCCCCAGTGACTGACTTTCTTCAACTCCGTAGGCACCATCTCCCTCTTGTACTGTCTCTCAAAGGAGTGCTATCCGATAGGGACTGAGCCTGAGTGGGGACAGGGTCTAGTAGTACCTCCTCTCTGCAGAAGGCTCCAAAGGGAGAAAACTTCACCATACAAACAACTGGAAGTTTTGGCATATGACCATCACAGGTCTTGTTTCGCCTGCTTTACCACTGGGTTCCTCGTGCAGCTGTGGGCACATCTGTCTTCAGACACTTCCTAGACACTGCCTGCAGCCTGTAGAGCCTGGCTCCCTCCTGGAGGCTAGTCATTCATCTGGCTTCCTCTTCCTGGCAATATTACTACATTTCCTAGAAGCTCCTGCAACCAGGTAGGGTCATGTGACTGAATTCTGGCAGAGAGCTTTAAGCTCCTTTCAGATCTGGCTACAAAACTGTCCCTTATGGCCCTCACTCTTTCTTGCAGTCCGCTGCTGCCGGCAGATCCATTACCAGCCAGGATTCCCGAACAATCTCCAAGCCCCTCTACCATCTTTAATAATGCCAGATAGAGCTCATGTAATATGAGGTAATAACTTCTACTGGGTGAAATGACTGGAGTTTAGAAGTTCATCTTTTAGGGCAGTTAGTTTTGTACTTTAATGTAAAACCCATGTGGAAAGGGCACGGGGAGAATCTAGACTCCAATTCCAGATTCCTTGTATGGGGCACAACCCCAGCGGAGAACTAGAGACCACATGTCTGGCTCCTCATCTGCTCATGTTTCTCTATATTCCTTTCCTTCTTTTCTCTTGTTGCTTCTTCTCATTTTCCTCATCTAACTGGATCAGCCAAATCATAGGCAGAGGAGAGAGAATCTAACGGCTGGGAAGACACTCCCAGAGAATTCCTCTCCCGCCACTGGGTGGCGCTGTGTGAACTCACCGGCACTTCATTCTGCCTTTGCACTAGGATCAGACACCTTCTATGAACTGCTCAATCAGATGTGCCTTGGAAGTAGAGTCAGGCTCATCAGCCTGGGAATCAAGAGAGAGTGATCGGCAACTCTCCTGTTCTTAGATTCATGGGAAACCTCAAACAAACAGCTCCCACTTCATCGCCACCACCACCCACTTCCTGACTCCAGGTGCATACTCACTGGGCCCCCTGTGGATATATGGTGTCCCTGTTGTCATGACAACCAGGCAGATCGACTGATGGCAAGTGTAACTTCATTCCTGCTGTGAGGGCAGAGAACTGCAAGGCACATGGGGGAGGGGGCCTTTAGAAATGGGGAAATGCTGAGGCAAGAGGAAGGCTGGCATGGGATTCCTAAAACACATTGTGCTTACGCACTATGTTCTTTGTATCCTGCTCTGCAAAACTGAGTCTCTCATCTTCCACTCTGAACACTTCAAGGATTTAAAGGTGGGCTCTGGGGGCCAGGGGAGGTAATAGCATGGGGGGGGGAACATAAGGCAGTAGGTGAGCAGTATTCAACAGGTGTTTCCTGAACCCAGATTTAGCCCTTACTGCTAGGGTGATTGCAGAATGTCAAAGGGATTTCATCACAAGGTCGAAGGACCAGAACTTGTACTGACACATAAGACACCATATAATGATCAGAAGTGTGAAGAGATCTCTGGCAGGAGGTGAAGTTCACAGAAGGTCTTGGATTCCTAGTGCCTTTGGGACAACTCCCTTAGAAGGCTGTGAATTGTATGTCTGAGATCCCCTGGCAGAGCTCAGATGGCAGCAAGGTGGGGGAAGGAGGATGCAGAAGTACCAGAGAGGTATGTTAAGGCAGGGACAGGGTTAGGGTGCTGAGTCCTGGTCAGAGCTCAAAAGGGGACCCACCAGGAGGGAAGAAGAAGAAAAGATGAGAATGGCAGGGAGATCTAAGCTTTAGCTTCTGGATGAAGGAGCAGAAAATGGGAAAGGATGAGAGTCTGAGCTGTCTTTTCAGGAATGTAATGGAGGAAGAGAGAGGAAGCCATTGAAGACACACTTCCACCCAGAGCATAGGCAAGCTCTCTGCATGGGCTGTGGGCCTCCCAGCAACCGATTTCTTCTTGTGACTCTGGGAAGAGTATTTGAATTGGCAGCCACACTGACCCAGGATCCATCATGTGCTGACTGTCCTGCTGTGTAGCCTCAGGCAAACGTCTTTGTCTTTGATTCTCTCAGCCACTGGCTGTCATCCAGAGATGTGGGTGCTTATGCCCAAAGCTGTGAACTCTAGATCTTGTGGCTTGCTAAACCCCAGTGACCCCATCAGTCTGGGGAATTCTACTAATCTGAGATCACCCCTCTTCTCATCAGAACCCCTCATTAATCTCTTCTATGTTCTTCCCAGCTAGCCATGATCCATGCATCATGGGGGGAAGAGAGGGTGGTGGATGAAAATGATTCCAGGGGAGCCTGACAAAAGCACCCTCCTTTCATAGCTTGGTACCATTTTGTTCCCTGTACCCCAAGTAGACCTGTCCCCACAAGCATAGCTTCCCTGAGTTGTGAACTTAATTCCACTCACATTAAGTTTTCACTTATGTTTTCGGATATTTTAAATGTCTCAAAGGTGAGTTTGCTCATTGTCATCCCTTCCACCCTTAGTAAACAGGACAGATATCAAGGATCCCATGATAAAAATAAGGATGTTGTTCTGACTTGTTTCTGTCTCTGTGAAGCAAAACAAGGAAGCTGAGTGATTATTGTGAGTTTGTCATCTCTAATGTTCTGTGCCTGTGAGATACACACACACACACACACACACAAAAGCATATATGTGTACACACTTATACACATGGGCACACAGGCACAGCTCATGGTGAATTTTAAGCAAAATGTAAATGGTTTCCCTAGAAACATCTCTTCATGCCCTACTAGGTATGTTTTAGCCTTCCAGACAAAGTACTAAGGAGGAATCAGATTGGATAATTCTCAAAATCATTGACATTAAGTTACTCAAATTCTGACATTTTCTTCTTCCTTATCCTGGAGGCCCTCAGATCTCTCATAGCCCAGCATTGATATTCATCCAATACTGAGATCTCAAGACCCATAGCAGTCTAGACATGTAAGAAGAGATAAAAGATGTGAGGTCAGTGAGCCAGCTGCAAAGCAGAAAAGAAAGCAGATATAGTAAGAAGTTCCTGGTCTAGCCCTGAGGTTCGGACCCGCTTGCAGCCCCGCTGCCACTTAGCCCCAAATAATCACACAAAGGCTTATATTAATTACATGCTGTTTGACCTATGACTCAGACATATTCCTTGCTAGCTCTTACAACTTAACCTACTTCTATTAATCTCTGCCTTGCCACATGGCCCCTGGCCTACCTGAATTCCTTTACATCTTCCTCCTTGGCAGAGGTCACAGCTGCTCTCTCTGATTCTACCCTCCTTTCCTTTTATCTATGCTCAGATTTCCTACTTGCTTCTAAGGTGCTTTGCCATAGGCCAGAAAAGTTCCTTTATTATCCAATGATAATTCACAATGTATAGAAAGACATCCCCCATCAAACAAGGTGGACATCATATGGGAAATCATGTTTGCTTCATTTTCCTGGGTCATTTCCTTTGAAATCCTCTTTAGTCACTAGCCCATTGCATATTCACACATTGTCCTTATCTAAGTGACACACCCTAAAGAAATGTCACCCTTCTATTAAGGACCTTCAAGGTCTGACTGCAGAATGAACCCCAAACTGCATCGTCAATTCAGAGAACCTGAGGCAACACACAAGCCCTCCTGTGAGTCACAGTCACAGAACTGGGAAGCTGAGAGTTGAAAGGGGCTCATGGGCTGGATGTTGAGGTAAGACTGTAAGAATGTTCATTAAGATGTGACTCCCTCCACAGCAACAACTCAGATCAATATGCAATCAGGAAAAAAATCTCATCTGGCCAAACACAGAAGTCGAAATTCCACTAATACTCATTTCTCTTTTCTTGTAGCTTGTGACGGCATCTGTTGAAATAAAAGTCCTGGTGGGTAGCAGATCACCATAGTTTCTCCACCTTAACTCCTCAGGATGGCTTCATTCGTTAGGATGCTATAAGCTGCATCATAGAATCTTGAGGCAGGTAGGGCAAAGGATAAATACATCTGAAGAGAGGGAAAGCTGTGGAGGAGGAAGGTCTGAAAAGCCTTTCACACATCTTGAGTGTTTGAGGAAGAAGTGGGAGAATGAAAGAAATGGAGGAAAGCAGAGCAAAGGTTACAGCAGCGCCCACAGGAAGTGGACAGAACTGCAGAGGTGAGCCAGGAGCCAGGGCTCCCAAAGGCTTCCTTCCCGCCACTCTCTGTGTGGTCTTCTGGGGTGTCCCCCCAATCCTGCTTCTTTCTGCATCTAGGTTTTCTCACCCATAAAATGAGGCATGAGACAACACAACTACATCTTCTGATTCTGATTCTAATTGTAGCCAGAAGCAGAACCTGACTTACGCCATGATTACCAGAACCACAGCAAAAAGGTTGTTGTTTGTATTTGCATAAAACTTTCTAGTTAGTTAAACTTGCTTATACTCATTATGCCACCCGGTTCTTATGGAAAAGACAAAATCATGTCTACAGAAGGGAGGGGCCATTTCACAGAGCAGGGACATGTGCTCTGTTCAGGGAACCAGAATCATTCTGTGTGCTCAGGTTATTGTTAGTCCCAAACACCTATTGACAGGTTGAAACTATGAGCCAATGTGCCTCAGGGCTTTAGGAGAAAGAATCTTAGAGCTTGCAATAAAAGACAAAAACTCTCGAGCCACCTAGAGAAGTATTTCTTTAAGCCAGGCACCATGCTTCTCTCCCTAATTGACCGACCCCATGATCATCCTTCAAAGATTTGTGAGATGTCCTTGGGGTCAATGCTGACAACAAAGGGGTATGTCTGCAGTGGTTTGTTTCCTGGGGATCACGTGTGTTCTCTGGGTAGATGGGAATCAGTAGAGTCTGTGTTTGCTCATCTTGTTAGTGAACCTCTGATTGTGTCTCTCTGGTCCTTCAAGAATGTGGATCATCTCATCCGCAGCCAGCTGTAGAATTCCAACTATGTCCAGGAGTAAAGCTGGAAGTTCTGG
Organism: Sigmodon hispidus; assembly: GCA_004025045.1. Lineage (NCBI taxonomy): Eukaryota > Metazoa > Chordata > Mammalia > Rodentia > Cricetidae > Sigmodon > Sigmodon hispidus. The sequence continues at coordinate 258,681 of PVIH01001078.1, read as the reverse complement.
TCCTTTTGAGAGCCCATCTCTAAGCTTACATAGATACTGTTTATGCTCCTTTGAACTCCATTTCCTTGCCTATCAAATGGGTTGGCCCTAGAAGGAACTGTATGCTCCACCAGGATGATCTATGGCTATGAAGACTCCTAAAAACATAAGCTCCTCTGTTCACACAGAAGATAACTCTCAACTGTGTAGTTGGCATAGACATGGAGGAGGAGAAGAAGAGGAAGAAAAAGTGATGGAATGGAGGAAGAGAAGGAAACAGGAAGGAGAGCCACTGCACAGCCCCTAATATCCACCTCCTGAGGTCTAGGAGCCTATACTAATTGTCTGATGAAGACATGATATGTGTGTGTGCGTGGGGGGGGGAGTCTTTGAAGTTTTTGTGTTGTACACAACAATGATGAAGCCTCATGGCTGAATGAATACAAATTTGCAAAAAAAGGGCAGGTGCAGGGGTGGGTAGAATGGGGGACTGGATCATAAAACAGAAAGCAAATCTCTATCCCCACCTGCTTCCCGCCCTTCTAGGTTATTCCAGAATTACTGCTTTCTCTGTTCAGTTTCCAGAAACTAAAAGGCATCTCTGCATGTAACGACCTCCCTGCTTTAATTCTCCACCATCAATTCCCTGAAATTTTAAGTAAGAAAAAACTGTTTCCTAACTGAATTTGGAGCCACACTCTGCAAACAAAATAAATCATGTCACCAAGTCATTTCATGCCTCCTTGTTGATGATTAGGGAAGGAGAAGAGAGGAGAATGGGAGAAGGATAAGGAGGTGCCCACCCCCTAAATTAAAAACACAACCATTCAAACAGACTCATGGCTGGCTAGATGGGGAGAAACTCAGAGCTCCAAGATTTGAAGCTTGAATCTAAATTTAGAACCTATTTGTAGACAAGTTGGAGGGAGTTCAGGGAAGAGCCACCAAAACAATTAGAGGAATGCAGCTGAATTGGCCCAGCTTGGCTAAAGAGCCTTACAGAACCTGCAGCCAGAGAGAAGACATAAATATCAGAGGGGGCGGGGGTGGGGTGGGGCAGTGAGCAACAGCTTAGTTTGCCACAGAAGGGGTCCAGGACATAAATCAAGGTCAGAGAAGATGGGGAGCCCACAACCTGGACCCCACAGAAACCCTTGTAGGACCACATAATTAGTCCTCTTCATGGACTATTACTCCTCAAGTGTTACTGATAAAAACACATTCTTATTTAATTTAATTTTTACAGCTACCCTGCAAGGCGGGTGCTTATTCTGGTTTGTTTTGCAGGTAAAGAAATGGAGGCTTGGGGGTGCTAAGGAACCTGCCCACTGTCTCTCTTGGGAAATAAAGATATTTTGTTTGTTTGCTTGTTTAACCTCGATTGGGTTAGTTGGTTTCAGAGTTTAGTCTCTTCTTCGGGATGTCTCACCTTCTGGCAGCTGTGGAAGGAAAGGAAAGGAGAGAGAGAGAGACAGAGAGAGACATAGAGAGTGTTAGTTCGTTCTAAGTCTTCTGGGTATCATCATGGTACTGAAAGACACAGAAAGCCAGACGCTCCCTGTGACCTCTGACCCTGTACTGTGCCTGGAAATAGCCTGGGCTCTGGCCTTCAGCCTTCATCTCCTGGGTCCTAAGTCTGGCTGACCTCTTTGTCTTTTTTCCCAACCCCATGACCTCTGATGTCCCACCTGTGGCACAGCTAAAAAAGAATTGACTGCATGTCAGACAAACCTGTTTTTTAGTCCCTGCTTGACTTTATTTTTATCCTATTTTATTTATTTGTGGATTTCTTGAATAAACTGAAGTCATCCGACTTGATGGCAGATGCCTTTACCCTCTGAGCCATCTCAGTGGTTTTTAATTTTGCCTTTCCAAAAGAATGGCATGGCCTCTGGGACAAGGTGCTTAATGTATTTTGACCTGATCTTCTTAATCTCCTAGACAGAATGATGCCAGCCTTGCAAGGCTGTTGTGGAAACAAGGGAGGTGAGTACAAGTCGATGAACTTCATAAACTGCACAGTGCTCCTCAGTGCAAGAGAATAGTTAGTAATGGTGCCTTAAATTGTATTTTAACTCAGTACAGATGATGTTGGCCATCTCTAAGTTTCTCTCACTTCAGCCTTTCACCTGACTCATTTGCAAGGCCTCTGGTGTGTTGTAGGAGTTGATGTGAAGTAAGCACATTGGAATCTGAGCACATTACAGTGTCCCGTGTCTGAATGTGGCAGAGAGCCAGTCCATATTGGATGGCAGGCTGCAGAATCCAGAGGCACAGGGATCAGGACCTGAAAACTATGTAGGCAAAGGCAGCTAAGACTGACCAAGATGCCTGGCATCCAAGGTGAAGCAGGACTTCCTAATGGGGTAGAGCCCAGGAAAAGGGTATTGTGTCTTGACTGGGTGGAAGCAATCATGGGAATAGAAAATAAGTGTAGGGCTGGTGGCACATCTGGGTGATTGGATGCTAGCCTGTGGAAAGTTCTAGATTCAACCTGTAGCTCAGGGGGAGAAAACAAAAAATGGAAAAACAGGTGTCTACAGCATCCAGATAGACCTTAAAATCTCAATCTGGGCATGAGTTACCCCACTACCACCAGCACTCCAGGATAGGGCTTTCTGGGGCCATTACAAATGAATGTATGAAGTGGCTGAGGAAGCAGGCAATTCTGAGAAGAATGGAGATTGCTGATGGGTCCAGGAGTGATGAGGTATAAGGAGAGAGCATAGAAACCAAAAATTCCTGGGTTCATTCTGCCTCGCTATGTTGGTCTTTTCCCATGGGGTTTTTAGTCCTATATGCAGATTAGAAAGGAGCTGATACTTATCAAGTGTCTGAATGTTGCCTGTCACTTCACAAGGTCAATCTTCTCCTTAAAGCAACCAAGTTGGAAGGTACCACGAACACTGTCACCATTTCACTACAGCTGAACTACCAACTCAGCTTGCTAGTTCTGGAGGTGCCCCCTACCCACCTCTTAGCCAGTGACTTCTGCAGAGATGGCTTCTAAGGTCATTTACAAAAATCACAGAAAACTCCTGATGACCTAGCCCTTAGAAATAACTTAGAAAAACATGTTCATACCATCCAGGAAACAGACAATTAAGTGCCCAGCGGTGAACAGGCATCCTGCTCTCCAATGCAATCCTCGAATGATCCAAAGTCATTGAAAAGAGGAAAATTCATTTATCAGCCAGCTGTTCACTGACATCATAGCTGTGCGTGCACACACAATCGCTGCATCTGTAGTGGATGTTTGGATATTATCGAAAGTGTCTCCCCACCCACCTCTGAAGATTTTTGCATAGACGGGGCATGCAATCTAAGCAGCCACGCTTGACTTTGGTGGTTCATAAAGCGATGCCTTCTGGACTCTTATAAAAGGTATGGTTCACTTTGCAAATCAAAACAGATTGCACTGCAATTTGGGCAGAAGAGGATTGTGAACCCCTGGAGGCTCCTGTATGAATCTCTCAATACACAATGTCTTCTCTTGCCTATGAAGAACAGAATGGGAAAGGAGAATGGATTCAATCTGGAAGGCCCTCTCAGGACAAGTGGGCACAGGAAAAGAATCAAAGACCTCTCTCTTTCAACTTAGACATTAGAAGGCCTTTGACTTTTTAGCTGACCTTCTGTCTCTCAAAGATTGTTTGTGATCCTGTTCCTTCCCAGTTTTCCATTCTGCCCCCTCCCCTTACTCCTGCCTATGGCTGGAGGTCTCATACTCCCAGTCAAGTCATATATGTGCCCATCCTCACTGGGGTGAAAGTTTCATGAGGTTAAGATCTCCTTGGTCTTATGGGTTTTTGTGCTCAGGGGTGTCTGACATGCATGCAGGGCTCAGGAGGGATGTGATGTTGCTGTCTACTGATCTCTGGAGTAAGGCAATAAAAAACTTTGCACACTTGCTCATGTTACCCTCCATCTTGGTTTTTCTTCAGGTATAGGTTCACAGTGGAATAGAAAGATAACCTAGAGTGACCCTTGAGGTGGAGACTTTTATGTGAGTGGCTTCTCTGGGGTCTCCTCTGGGACAAACCATGGAAGAATACAGGGCAGGGTAAGGGGGAAAAGATATACCTTGATAAGACTCTCAGCTTGATCCTGGGATTTTGAATATGCATAAATAGCACTGCAGTGTTTGTTTCACTTTGAAACAAAGAAACTAGCCTTTTCTACCCCTCCATCTATAACCTCTGAGCATTGCCTGAGGAACTGACTGCTGTTGGGACTTCAGAGAGAAATTCCTATGATGCAGGCACACTTGTGAACTGAAGAATCTCAAATTCCTAGGCCTGACTGCCAGACTCAGAAAGGAAGGCTGGAAGGGACAGGGAATGTTTATTCCAGGCTGTGTGTGGCTCAGACAATCATGGCGGGGGTGTTATCTAGAGCATTGTACAAGACAAGGATGAAAGCTAATGCTTGCTTAGCCAAAAAGCCACCAAGACATTGTACGTGAACAAATATCTATTTACCCCAGGGAGGGAACTGAGGATAGACCAAATAAATGATTGTGTCCAAGTCTAGTTTGGCAAAGCATTGTTTATTAGAGTTACCTGAAGCACAGGAGACTCAAAGGCAGCTCCCATCACCAAAAAGCTCATCCCAGAACAGGTAAAGATTCTTAAAACTTGCATCCATGAGCTCCCTGCTCAACATGTAGGCAGTTCCACTCAGTAGTCTCTCCTTCCCAGAATTATACATATATACATATATATTGAGATATATTGATTATGTACCCTTGGGGAATAGGCATTGAGACCACCTTGTAACTTCCATGACTGCCCTTAACCCACAGTGAAAGTCAAGTCTCCCATCCTGTCCCTTCATCATTCCTCATGGTCCTGTCCAGGAAGTCTGACCTCCAGACTAAGACAAGCCCCCATAGAAGCCATCAGCCCTGTCCAGATCTTGTTCCACCTTCTCCTGGACAGCACCTCTTACTACCAACCTGCCACATGGTTACCCTCCATGTGTATCTGCTGCTGGGCCAGGATTGCTATCCATTTGCATGCAGCCTGAGTTCTCTGTGCCACTTGAATTCTGTAAATTGAGCTGCTGGGTTTACCACTCTATGTTACAGTTCTTCGATCGGGGCTGGTATTGTGTGAGATTCTCAATGAGTGTGGAATGGATGTTTGAAAGGGACTTCACTGCAACCTGACAAAGAGAACCCCCTGTTCTCTTTGTCCCCCAAACTGTGCTGATAGGCTATTGGCATACCCTGAAGGAAATCTGAATCCCTGTATCCTGTAACCATCTCCAAGGTGGTTCCAGGACCAGATGATGTAGCTGAAGATATCGTTAGGAGTCATTTTATTACTGTGTTACTTTATCAGAACAATAGTAGTAGTAGGTTTCCCTTAGACCCATGACCTAGCTAGTCTCTATTTTTTGGCCTCTTTAGTGATGTCAAGTATGGGTTTCACCTAGTGGAGTGAGCCTTAAATCTAATCAGGAAGTGGAAACTCGGGCATTTTACACTTAGTGTCAATGTCCCTCACATCTTTATCATGAGTTCAGGTTGACCTTTTAGCCAGTAGCTAATGAGATAGTCAGTAGCTTAGATTCCGTGGTCTAAGCTGGGAAGGGAACATTGGTGTATAGAGAATTAGAGAAACAATCATCTGAAATCCAGAAGAGGAAATAAATGATATGCTCATATGTTCTTAATTCTACCAAGAAGAGAGTAGGTGTGGACATGTATGGGTCTCTAAGGGTTATCTCAACTGGGAAGAAACAAGGTGTGTTTCATTCATGCCCATTGACAAGCAGTTCTTTTCTGTTCTAGATGTAATGTGTCCAGCACCCACCCCAGCCTACCCCCACCCTCCGCACTATACTCATCTGCAGCCATACCTCCCCCACCAATGATTGGTCTATCAGCGAGCACATGATCTAGTTCTATCCAATAAATACAGAGGGCCGATCCAGAGTTGGTCCTCTCTCAATTAAGCTTCTTCCTCCTCAGAACTCTCAATTGCAAAGACATCACTTGCCAGGGATCCTGAGTCCTTGAGAACATATTGATCCTGAATCCTTGAGAACATACTGATCCTGAATCCTTAAGGACATACTGATCCTGAGTCATTGAGGACAAACTAAGCAGCTGCACTGACCTTGTTTTCATCCATATGGATTAAGACATCCTTAGGTTTGTAGTTTAAAACCAAAGGTCAACAAGATTTTTCTGTGAAAAATGAGACAGTGGATGTCTTTAGCTCCGTGAGCTCTGGGATCTATTGCTTCCACAGACAGCATGCCAGTGAAGAATTATCTACGCCAAGAGCCACAAGCCATTTTGGTCTATGGGCCACAATTTTCTAAAGCCTGGTTCAAGTCATGATGCATTCATTTTCCAACTGTTTATTAAGAATTTCCTCTATGGCAGTCACAGTCTAGGTGAGAGATAAAGCTGGGATCAAAACGGAGCAGATTTGCCCTCTGAAGCTTAGATGCTGCTCAGGGAGGCATGAAATACACAAATGAATAAATAAAGAAGATAATTACAGTTTGTAATAGATGCTGGGTGGGGGTGTACTGACAAGATGGAGGCCTCTGAGGCTGCCCGGAGCAGTGTGAAAAAAAGACTATGTGATTGTGTTAGTGAAAGAAAGAGATGCTAACAAAATGTCATTGGAACCTAAGGGATAAGGGCACTGCTGCTTAAAGAACACTGGCATAGAGTAACAGGAATGGGGAGTCAGAGACAAAAGGGCAGGAATCCCTGTTGGGCAAGGGAGAGAAACAGACAGAACAGTTCACATATGAACCCAAATTTTCTGTCAGGTATCATGCATTAAAATCATCAATCCAGCTCTCTCATGGACTATAGAAGGGAAGGAATTTATCAGAGGTCACATGACGCATGACAAGGTACATGTTATCCTTACAAATCAAGGCTCCAAAGAGGAAGGAACCACTGCAGCATCCAATTACGTTCTTACAAAGGCCGTGGCTTAGCCATGTTATGATTTCAACTGTTTCCTTGGGAATGGAAGGTACAGACAGAGGGAGAAAATCCTGGGATCCAGAAGATCAAGGAAGAAAACCAAGGCAAGCTGGCCTCCTTTTGGAGACAGTAAAAAAGCCACAATCCAATATGGTCTAGAGACAAGTGGCCTGGCACCCCAATCCAAGATGGGTCTCTCCATCCTTTGTCTGACACCTTTGCACCCACTGCCTAGCCAGGGGGCTGTGAGACCCTGCTGGCAGGCCAGGAGAGGTAAGGGGTTGGGAAGGCATGCACTTACAACTCTGCCATTCCTATCCCTTGTTACTCAGTCTTACACAGCACCGACAATAATATTAGTGGATGGAGGGAGGGGCGGATGCTTGAATTGAATGTATACCCCTCACTTTGTTGCACAAAGGATTTGAGGCAGTCTTTATGAAATGTCTGTAACAAAATAGAAAGATATGAATTAAATATAACAAGGCTAAGGCACATATAAATTAGATAAAATATCAAGACCAGAGGGCAAAAGAGGAGAAATGCAGGTGAGTACATCTTTCCTGGTTCTATTATAAAAGAGGAGACTACAAGCTTCACATGCTCACCAGTTCCTCTTTCCTTGTTCACGTTCCTCCTAACATTACAGAGCTTCTTGTATTTAACCAACTTTGGACCTCAGAGACATCTGTGTGGTAACCCTACCCCTAGCAGACATGCTACTGTATTTGGGTGGGAAGGGGAAAGAGTGTCTGGTCTTCCCAGAGTTCCACTCATTGCCTTGTTTTGGTCTCTGTTTAGCCAAATGATTTCTCATTGAGATTTGAACTCTTTTACATTAGTAAAGTCAAATTGCTAATGGACCAGGCAAGTAGAGCTGAGGGGGGCCAGCTAAGGTCCTGGGGCCAGACATGGATCAAAGCCTCCATGAAGCCAAAGGGACATCAGTTGAAAGCAGTCAGTGGTGGCCTGCCTGGCTCTTCCATCTCAGACAGAATGTGCATTAACTCTTAGTAAGAGTCAAACACCAGCTCAGACTCTGACTATTTTGTTGCAATCATATCTTTTCTCTGCCCTCCATGTCAGAGTAAAGTTGGCTAGGTGGGAAGGAAGTATCCTTGGCCTCTGGGCTTGATGGAGACTCAAAGCCAACTCAGAAGTGACCATGACATCTCTAACTGATCCCTTCCACCTGAACTCTCTTATTTGTAACATGCTCCAGCCTCTTTCTCTGACCTTTCCCCCTTCTTTCCCCATCTTTAGCCATTAGCCCACAATATGCTCTTATGCCCTGTCACATCTTAATAAATACATTTAGAAAATAAAGTATCCCCCAAAGGTTCATGTGTTGGAATCTTGGTCCTCAGCTGAAGAGCCAGTCACTGAAAGTTGATGGGATCCTGATGAATCTGCCTTCACCAATGGGTTAATCTATCAATTAATTGATTAATTAATAGGACTCAGCCTGACAGCATCATTGGGAGGTGGTAGAAGGTGGGGCGTAGTTGAAGGAAATAGGTCATTGAAGGTATACTTTTGAAAAGCACCACTTCCTGTCTCTGTCTGCTTATCTACATGGGGCAAGCAGCTCTGCTACACTACACGCTCTCTTTGTGACATTGAGAATCACTTCAGGCCCATAGTAATGGAGCCCACCAGTCCATGACCCAACCAACACCTATGAAACCATGAGCCAAATAAATACTTCCTGTGTTTAAATTGTCCTCTCATGAATTTATCACCATAAAAAAAAATCTCTATAACACAATGTCTTTGTGGGCCCATCTTGCCTCCATAGCTACCCAGGCCAGAAGTGCCAGTCTGTTCCTGCAGGGGCTATCTCCTATCAATTGGTCTACAACTACCCCATGCCAAGACCAACCACTTGCCACTCCTTGCAAGTCACAGGAGTCTGCTGGATTTTTATCAGCCTTCAACCTGATTGACAGGTTGAACATCTGTAGGTAGAACATCTGTAGCACCCATGTCAGGTGCTTCAATCGCTCCCTTGAAGCTGCTAAGGTAGGAGGAGGCAATGTACTTCCATGGGATACTCTAGAGTTCTACAGTTAGGGGAAGTGAGCCTTCCAAGTTTACCTGCAATTACCCGAGTCTTGAAATCAAAAGTTCTTCCTCAAACTCCCTTTGGTCCTTAGTTCGCCCCACAAGAGAATTTGACTTGGAATATAAGAACCAGCTTCTTGTTAAAGTTCCTCTATAACCTTTGACAACATACAACTGTCTGCAAACTTTGGTCTATGTTCCCATCCTGACTGCTTCTTGGAGCTTTTTCTAAGGGTCACATCAGATAATGGACATGAAGAACACAGTAGACACTAAAGCACTGGACAGAGAGAGAGAGAGAGAGAGGGTTTTATTAACCAGTGATTATGATCCAGAGTCTACAGTATTAGCAATTTCAATTAATCAAATAAATGAAAAAGTAAATTGGTTCTATGGAAACTGATTCCCACTTCTTTCCAACAGTTCAGGGCTGAGGCATATGAAAGGGAATAATGGAAGTTTTCATAGCTCAACCTGGGCTAAACCCAAGTAGGATCTTGTCTGAGCTCACCCAGGCCATGCTTTGAGGCACATACAGCCTCAGCCCATAGCCCTCATCGTCATTCTCTTACTCTGTTGGGGATAAGACAAGGCCTGACCACTGAGCAACATTTGTACAAGGCTTTTTCTGGGTTATTACCTAGGGACATCAGTATGTGTTGTGTGGAGGGATTCTCAAAACCCTAGTTGTATGCTAAGACATCCTAGATGAGTCTTCTTTCCTGTAGAGTCTACTGTAGCCATTGTTCCTGGGCTCTGATGCAAAACACTGGCCTCAACAGGAAGCATTTCTTGAGAATGTGAATCAGGACTCTCAGAATATGGACTTGGCTGTGATGAGCCACCTGCCTGGTTGGGAAAAAATAGGGACAGATCTGAGTTTTTAGGGCACCCATGAAAGTTTCCAGAAATGTTAAATAAAGATGAATTATTAAGAAAGAAAACCTGATGCAATGGAGTGGATTAGTGAGCTGGAAAAGGCATGTGCTCAAAAGCACTGACCCTTTAAAAATCATTTTGCAGCATCCAACTCTCCTGATTTCATGTCTTCTTAGGCTTTCCTTTGAGCATGCTCTATTACACAGAGCCCAGTCACAGAGGATTTCCAAGTCCTCTGCCAATTGGCTTCTGTCATGTTAATCTTGACATAGCTCCCTTCTTACTCTCCTGACACAGGAACATAAATTCAAACTCAGGTTGACCTACAGACAGCAGAGAGCCCTTTGAAGGATCTTTTGTGAATAGGAAGGCAGATGGAGAAACAGTTGTCACGTGATACCTTCCAAGTCAACAGTAAGAAAGAGGACCAGTCATGCCAACAGAGATTTGGGCAGCGTGAGGACCAAGCCATGAATACTCTGTGAGCCAGGGACCATCTGTGCTGTGGATCATCTGTCCCTGTATAATTAAGAATAGACTGTATGTGATTTGGCTTTATGAGTTTGTGGAACAAGGCACTGCAATGCCAATAAAGACAGATAACAACAGCAACAATAAAACGGAATGGCACTTCTCCCCAGCTCAGCTAATCAATGGGAGCATCAGACAGGCAGCTTCATCTTAGGCCAAGCCTCTGGCGGGAGGCAGCTCCACAACTAGCCTTTGGAAGCCACTGTTTTTCTATATACTTTCCACTTGGGTGACAGGTGAAAGCCAGCCTGGCTCCATCTCTGTTCCCAGCATTGTTAATGCTATTTGCTCATGAATTCCACTTTGAAAATAGAGCTGTATTGAGAGAGTATTAGGAATTTGTTTCCATTAAAATAATAGAGCCAGCTACTGTTGAGCAAGGTACAAGCCTGAAAATTAGAGAATATTCCTAAAATGTGTCTCTTTATTTAAAATATTAATTTATTTATGTGTATCAGTATTTTGCCTGTGTGTATGTATGTGTGTCGTGTGCATGGCTGGTGCACACAGAGGTCAGAAGAGGGCAGCAGATTCCCTGAAACTGGAAGTATAGAGGGTTGTGGACCACCATGTGGGTGCTGGGAACTAAACTTGGGGCCTCTACAAGAATAACACAAGCTTTCAGCTGCTAAGGCATCTCTCCAGCCCCATATCTCTTTATTTTATGGGGGAGAAAAGCAAAGCTTGGAATGAGGGAATGAGCAGGAGGATTGATCAGGAACATAGATTAGAAAGAAAAAACCTTGGATTCAATGGTGAAATATTAGCATATATATTTTGAATGCTTAGCTTAGGCAAGCCACTGTTCTTAATGCTTGGTTCCCATCCCCTCCCCTAAGTTTTGTGACATCCATATGAAGTGACTGACCACTATCATCATCTCCATAGTTTCCTAGTCTTCATTTTCTTTCTGTTGTTGGAATAAACACCATGATCAAAAGCATCTTGATTGAAAAAGGGGTTCATTTGCTTTACAGTCCATCACTGAAGGAATCCAAGGCAGGAAACTCCAGCAGGAACCCCAGGGCAGGAACCAAAGCAGAGATCATGACAGAATGCAGCTTACTGGCTTGATCCCCTGTGTAACTTGGTCAGTTATACAACCCAGGATGACCTCCCAGGAACAGGCAGTGACATCTCCCTCCCCGACAGACCAACCTAGCAGAGGCAATTCTACAAAGGAGGTCCCCTCTTCCTAGGCGACTCTAGTTTGTATCAAGTCAGCAAAGATTAAAGAGTACAGTCATGTTGCAGATGGGGAAACCAAGGAAAAGGGTTTAAGCAGCTTGCCTGAAATCTCACATCCAAGTTTGGGCTCCACCCACCATGTTCTTAAGTGCTCACTTTGAAGGCTATCCTGCCTCTCAGCTGCATGTCCTGGCAAATGTAACTCCTTTCAAAGTCACTGATTTATAAGAGGACTCTGGCTTGTTTCCTGGTGCCTTTAAGATGCATTTATTGGTCCACTGACTTACAAGTGTTTATTGGGCCTCTACTACCCAAATGTTAAGAGTTTTGAAGCCCAAGAGCAGTTTGTACACTCATAATCTATTAGCTCTTTCTCAGAGTACTGACATTCTGTTTTACAGACCATGATAGGGGTGTGTGTGTGTGTGTGTGTGTGTGTGTGTGTGTGTGTGTGTATGTGTGTGTGTGACTGTTTTTACATTTACAGACACTGTCACAGTTTTTTAGGTCAGAATCCAAACAGTGTTGACCAGGTTCTTTGTTCACAGTCTCCTATGGTGAGCAAGGAATGGTGTTATGCACCTGTAATCCCAGCATTTTTAGGACTCATGTTGGAGGTTTATAAATTAGTAGCTACCCTGGGCTACATAGTGAATTCTCAGCCAGTCTGATATCCACAGACCTTTGCAGAGAGGAACATTTGGGTCTCTCATATTGAGGTCAAGGTATCAGGAAACCTTGTCTCTATCATGGCAGGCTGGAACAGGAATTTACTTCTAGGTCATCAACTTTAATCCCCTACATCTTGATCAGAGGCCCCTTCATCCAGGTAGCTTCCTTCATCCAGGTAGCTTCTCTAGGAAGCTCATATCTCTTGGCTTATGGTCTGTCTGTTTTCATTGCTTTCGGACTTTGAATCTCTGCCTTCAGCTGAGGTATTCCTCTCTGCCTTATGGCCATCTGATGACACTCAGAGAATATCATGTGATAATCTGGGACACCTTCTTAAGGCCAATGGATTAAAACTTTAGTTATACCACACAAAGGGTCTCTTTTCAGAAAATGTAGCATAGTTCAAGGCAAGTCATATTCAGCTGCAGCATCCTCATCTGGTTCCAAAGACCCCTTTGGAGATGGTTACAGGACACAGGATGTCAGATTTCCTTCAGGGTATGCCAACAGCCTATCAGCACAGTTTGGGGGACAAAGAGAACAGGGGGTTCTCTTTGTCAGGTTGCAGTGAAGTCCCTTTCAAGCATCCATTCCACACTCATTGAGAATCTCACACAATACCAGCCCCGATCGAAGAACTGTAACATAGAGTGGTAAACCCAGCAACTCAATTTACAGAATTCAAGTGGCACAGAGAACTCAGGCTGCATGCAAATGGATAGCAATCCTGGCAGGATTCTGCCCAGGGACAGAGCCCAGCCGCAGATACACATGGAGGGTAACCATGTGGCAGGTTGGTAGTAAGAGGTGCTGTCCAGGAGAAGGTGGAACAAGATCTGGACAGGGCTGATGGCTTCTATGGGGGCTTGTCTTAGTCTGGAGGTCAGACTTCCTGGACAGGACCATGAGGAATGATACAGGGACAGGATGAGGGACTGGGCTTTCACTGTGGGTTCTTATGAGACACCCAGATTACCCACAGATTGAAGGAATACTGAACCAAGGGCAGCTCCCCGGGGCAGCCAGACTATTAGTAGATACACTGCCCCACACCTGAAGGGCACAGTTATTACTCCTAGGCCTTGTACTCATCTCCTTACTTCTCTTCTCCAGATCTCCCAGAAGGAACCATACTGTCTCTGACCAAATTGTCTGGCTCTTTGGAGAGTGGGGGATATGATGACCCTGAATCTCCCCTTGGACCTTGAGCCAAACAGTACTCATGGCCCATTCTGGAAAACTCGGGCTCCTAATTCAAACATAGCTTGGGTCCCTCCACATCAGCACTCACAGGAGATGTCCCAGGGAATTGTGCAGAAAACATAGCCCTCAGCAGCAATGGGCAAATGGCCAGCTTGCTATCTGTCACTCTCTGCAGCCCTACCACTGACACGCTTACCCTGGTCAGGGTGGGTATGGAAGAAAAGGCAATAGAGGAAGGGTAAGTGAAAAGGCTCAAGGTCAACTCAGAGGTCACAGAACCATGATCAACCAGTGTTTAATAAGCGCATGCTGTCTGCCAAGCCCATGCCAACTTTTATCTCCTGTAGAACTCTGCCAGTGAGTCTCTGCTGCTATCTGGGCTTATGAAGTGGTTCAGTATTCCTTCAATCTGTGGGTAATCTGGGTGTCTCATAAGAACCCACAGTGAAAGCCCAGTCCCCCCATCCTGTCCCTGTCCTATGTCTTTCCTGGGGTGCCCCTGTCAGACATGGTATGATCCTTGCTCAATTCTATTCTATGGAAGATACTACACCTGCCTTGTCTTCCTATGCCCCAGGGACAATTCTCCTGGACAAGCAGTGCAGTGGACACCCTGCCCACAGTATCCTACAAGGACCAGGAGCCCAACCTCATTTCTCTTCCCACAAGATTCTCATGGGAGGGCGTACCACCCACAGCCACCCTCACCCCCATTTCCTAGTTGGAGAAATCAAGGTACCATAAGCCCAGAGAAGTCACTGAAGCTGTTCAGCTTGTGAGAAGTGGAGCAGCATTGGAAGCTAGGCAGTCTGTCTTTGTGACCTCTGCAAGGCAGGCTGTTCTGCTTTTTTTTTTCTGTAGTAGTAAATGGGGAATAGAGACGCACACTCTATCCAAGAGGGAGAATAGTGCCTGTTGTATGCTACCTACTATGGCTCCATGTGCTTCTCCATAGCTTGTGACTGTGTTTCAGGTCTAACCTGAGACCATATGACCCTGAAGTGGTCTAGTCTAAGTTGAAACAGGGTTCCCTTCAAAGCAGGGATTCTCAACCTGTGGGTTGTGACCCCTCTAGGAGTCACATATCAGATGTGTATATTATGATTTAGAACAGTAGCAAAATTACAGTTATAAAGGAGTAATGAAATAATTTTATGGTGAGGGCTTCCCAACATGAGGAGCTGTGATAAAGGGTCTCAGCATTAGGAAGGCTGAGAACCGCTGTTCTGCAGTCTCTGTTCTTTCCATTTGCCTACAACATCAAGGCATGTGTCAAGAAAGAGAAGACATACTCCTTGCCAGCCCTTCAGGCACCACAGTCCGGAACAGAACAAGAGCCTGGATGCTGAAGGATACAGGCTTCAGGCAGAGTGGTCTAGTCTAGGAGGGCTTCATAGAGGAAGCAAAAAAAGGTAAGGTGGGTGTGTGAAGGGAGGAGAGGGATGCAGCTCCTGGGGTCCTTTGGTTTTAACTAAAAACTATGTCCACTTGTTTTAAAATGTTTGCATTGGATCACTATGAATAAATGATGGACTCTATTTCCAAATCAGTGTTTGTTTCCATGTGTTAATGGCTAATTGCTGGTGTTCTCGGCAGGCAGCCCCACTCTCACTGTGCGGAGCCATCAGCCAAGGTGGCCCAAGCTCCCTCAGCATGCATGTTTAAAGAGAGCCTGCTAGCTCTCTGCCATCCTCTTTAAAGAGACCCTGCTCACTCACAGTCTTCCCCCATCCTCAGGAGTTCACTGAGTACACAGAAGCTCTGCAACTCACTACCTACCCAGAAAGTGAGAGACGGCCACAGGCTTACAGCTCCATTCAGATCTTGATCCTAGAAAGCATATAGCAAGACTCTACATTTGCAGAGATCTTTCAGATAGCATTGCCCAGAAACCAAGGGCTGCCCACAGGTGAAGGCAAGGATGTTGTTTGAGAGGGAAACCCAGGCTAGATGCGTTTGGCTATTACATGAAGCACAAGATCCTTCAAACTAAGAGCAAACTATGAACCACTTTCTTTTCTATTTCTACTAAGAAAGATTGCTTCCTACAAAACTCTTCCTTGGTACTTTCCTCCTAAAGGTGGCAAAATAGTCTCTCTTTATATCATAATCTACACTTCATGGTGATCCCAATCCAAACTAACTCATGACTTTATAATGATATTCTATAAAGCTTTCCATATGTGTGAAATACTTTCTATGGATTATCTGATTTAAACCTTTCATAAGCCTCTGGCATGGGATGCTCACACTTGAATCCAGTTTCTGGTGACCCATACTTCTCCTATGCCTCTTCCTCACCCATGTCTCTCCTCCGGATTCCCACCAGAAGAAACCACACTGTCCCTGATATAGCAAAGCTTCCACCCCTTCTCTGGGAAGTATTTTGATCCCTGAACCAAGCAGGGCTCATGAAAAATGAGGCAGGAGAGAGAGCCAGAGATCAATTACCCACTTGATAGTGGCACAGTCAAACACTTGGCTCTGTTGGTAGAATTGACTAGAAAATTCTAGTGAGGTAGTGTGTTCAGGTTCTCTGTCCTCATTTGAGAAGCAGATTGCTTGAAAAATAGGGCTTTGTCATACAGCCAGTTAGGGGGAAAGCTGGGGTCAGGCTTGAATCCTGTACTGCAGTCTTCCTACTTTACTGAGGCAGCCAGAAAAACCTGGCTACATAACATGCATCCACAGCCTTTTTCCGAATGCCCTTGGACAAATGACCAGCAGCCCTCCTCATCTGTCAAGTGATCTGGAGCAAAGACACAGAGAGCAACTAAAGTGTCACTTTAGACATAACAAACTCTTTTCTTCCTCTATCCAAGAAAAACTAACGAGACACGGGAGAACACAGTTATTGATCACCCAGGAATATCTTTATAAAGATGTTTACAGACATGCCCAGCATGGTAGGACACATTTGTAATTCCAGCATTTAGGAGGCTGGGGCAGAAGGATCATGAGTATCTAATCTACACAGTGAGATTCTGATGGGGTGGGGAGGAGAGTCATATCTCAGTAGGACAGTGAATGCATGACTTTACTCTCAGGGGCCATTTGGCAATTCTCGGAGATGTATTTTTAGCTTGGCACAGCCAAGGGGTGAAAAATTTGCTGTTGGCATTTTGTGAGTAGAGAGAAGTTCTGCAATCATGGGACAGCCCCCCTCAATGAGTTCTCCAGTTCAAAGTATCAATAATGCTTCCCTTCAGAAGCCCTGCTATAAATCAATGAGAAAGAGATCAATAATTCAATAGAAAAATGGACAAAAGATGGAGAGGGATGAGATAAGGAAGTATAAAAGCAGAAACCATCCATGAAGATGAAATATGATGCCCCACCTCACTGGCCATTAGAGATTATACAAATTGAAGAAAGAAAAGGCATTGTTTCCCAACATCAAATGGACAGGAATTTCTAAGTCTGAATGAGCTATGCTAGTTAGCTGATAAACTGTGAAAACTTCTGCTAGCAGATGCAATCCCTTTGAATTTAGTGATAGTCAATTCAACCAAGGTTACATATAGCCAAAAGTAGCAATTCTTACCTGGAATAGTTCTCTTTGGCTGCAGTGAGAGACACAAGCAAAGAAACCAAAGGCTGGATTCTAGTAGGGATGTTTAGAAACAACCTGAAAATTATCCAAAGAGGATCAGAAGGCTCAATAATTAAATTAACATCAATTTTCAGCATGGCTATACTTCAAAACTTTGATATTAAAGAGAGAGGAAGTTATAAGAAATCCTGTAGGTAGCATATACACTTATACGGACCTCCATAGCCATCTTCTAGGTCTGTGAGGCACATGCTTGTGAAAGGCCTGGAAGTTACAGGTAGATTGAACTAATCAGGAGGTGTAAGCAATATGATTAGCTGAAGGCAGAGAAGGGCAGCATGTATGATTATTTTTAAAGATAGCAGCTGTGTGCTTCCAGCCAGACCAGACCACAGAGTAGGGAAGACCCGAGATGAGTACCATGGACAGCACCTACCCGGCACTATCTGTTCTGTTTCCTCACCCTGGCTCAGCTTTCAGTCTAATGAGTTCAAGAAACTTGATCTATAAAAAAAAACTCTCAGGCTCTGAGTGCTTCTTAGAGTCTGGGACCACCACATGGATCTGGAGACAAAAGTTCATAACCTTCAATTCTGGGACCGATTTTATTAAAACCAAATATGGAGGATGTGTTAAGGGCTTCCTACTTCTCTTGGGGTGGAAACTATAGGTATGGCTGGGTGTTCCTAATATTCCTGAAGCAGATCAGTTGCTGCCCCAATATGGTCTGGAATGGGACACGTGGCTCAGGTAATTGCCACAGGCTTCACCGTTATTTCCTGGAGTCCTGGCAGCAGGCCTGGAATGTGTAGGCAGGATCCTCGGAGGCCTCTGCTCCCAGGTGGATATATGTTTGTTCATAAAGCTTGGATCTGTCTATTAGGCTGATTGTGTAGGCCTTCTCGGAAGCCTTCTAGGCACGCAGCCAAGACAGGCAAGTGGTCCCGTACAAGCTCCTGGTGAGGGGACTGTGTTAAGGAGAAGTAGGCTCCAGCCAAGATCTGCTCACATTTATGGAGCTAGGCTTAGCCCATGAGCTGAACACATTGTTCAGTGTGGCCAGGAGGCTGAGGTGACATGGAGCACTGACCACCTGGCCCCAAAGAAGGACCTGAGCAAGATTCCTCCCTGCCAAAGAAAGAACAGAAATCACACGATACCTCCTGTAACCAGAAACACTGCTCCAGTGCCAACCTCAGATAATCAGAAATAATACCCCAGTGCCTCCTGTAACCAGAAACAGCACCTCTGTCCAACTGAACAAAAGCAGGGAAGTCCTGGAAATCTCTCAATAAACGGTCACCATGAGGATTCAGGGAAGTCCTGGAAATCTCTCAATAAAAGGTCACCGTAAGGATTCAGGTTTTACTCCTTTTAAAAAAAAAAAAAATGTCTACTCAACAGCATAGAAATGACTTGAGTGAATTTATTCTAAGGAATTTGATTGAACTAGACAATGTCCTCTTTTCTTTCCAGATTTCAAAATGTCTCTCCAGATGTTTAAGCCTTCTCTTGCCAAAAAAAATTATACATTCCTGTGGATGAGAAACCTCTCAGGACACCTTAGAAACAATAATCAAATGGGCATAAGGAGGTTCCCTGCCAGCTTTATGCTTCTCACACTGTGTGGTAGATTATGGACTACCCCCAGATATAGGATGTGCATGAACCTCACATATCAGGAGATTAAAAAGAGACTATACATGATCTTGAGGTCCAATCATAATCTTTAGAAAGATTTTATTCATTTGCAATCTTTTCTGAATGCCTATTATGTGCCTCTGGGTGTGGCTGACTTGTCAGTGGAAAATACAAAGTCTGTTTGTGGAACACAGTGGAAGTGGACAGGGAAATATAGTAAGGCACAGAGGAAGATTCTAGATGTAATCACAAATAAGCAAAAAAAAAAAAATAGTCTGAAGAGAGACTGGCTTGGGACCTGACATAGCTGTTGCCTTCATGGGGAATGCTTTACGGTCTGTGAGGCACACAGGATATAGTCCTGAGGTTAGAGCCCATGGTGTCTAGTATTTGTCTTCAAAAGCAGGAAGTTAGGCTAATCTAGAGGTGTAAGCCCTGGGGAAGCTCAGTCTAGTGGTGAGAATAGAGCAGAGAGACAGTTAGATTAAAATTTTGGCCCCGTTAGTCTGGAGTCCCTCCCTGTAAAAGCTGAAATCATCTTCTCTATCCCTTAAATCCAGGCTGACCTTGTGACTTGCATTGACTTGCTTTGACCTGATGGAACAGATGTGGGTTGTGCTCCTCAGCTAAGGCTTTGAAAGGACACTTGTCCTTCCTCTAGAACCCTGAGATGGCTACACCCTAAGGAAGCCCAGCCTGACCTCCTTGAGGTTCAGGGATCATGTATAGAAAAAATCCAGTCCATCCTGGTCACCCTAGATAAAGCCACAGGCATATGAGTAGAGCCACTTAGGACCCCTCAACTCTGATGGCAGTCACTTGAATGAATTTAGAAACCAGCAGTAGAGCCTCAGGTTAACCCACAGAACTGTAAGATGTAATGATCTTTGAAGTGACTGGGTAACCACAGGTTGCTCAGACATCTGGCAGTGCTATGACATACAGAGAAATAGCCTGGTTAAATGAGGCCAGCCAGTCCCAGAAAGTGCCCATTAGAACTACCCAGAGAATGGTTCTGCCTTACAAATGGTGCTTAGAAGTGAGACACAGAATCAAAATCAGTGTGACTTATAGATGGGTCCACCTACACTCTCCCTGCGTGTCCTGGGAGGTCTGCGGATGGAAGCACAGAGCCCCGGGTGTTAGGACACATGCACAGAGTTCCACTCATAACTTTAAGAGCCATGTCTCTTTCCTGACTCCTCTCTCTGATCTGGGAAGAGTTTTAGGCAACATAGGACAGAGTCAAAAACAAAGACTCTGTACTGAGACTGAAGAAAATGAACGATGCTTGTGGACAGAAAAATGTATCAATAGAAGGTTCATGAGCATCTTAGTCAGAGGTAATAGGACACGAGAGGCTAAGAGTTGAGAGAAAAGATAAATCATCTGTTTAGACTAAGCAGCTAGGGCAGGAGTAAAGGTCACATGGGGGTTCAAAGGTCACCGTGAATGAAGAGTTAGACTGTGCCAGGCAAGATGTTGGCACGAGTGGTGGAGAAGGTGCTTAAGAATAGAAGAGAATGAGAAAGGATAAGCAAATTTGCTGTTAGCTTGTGGCACTCAAGAGTCAGTTGGGGATTTTGAATGAGAGAAAGTATGTGATTTAGATGAGAGTTATGGGCTTAATGGGAAAAGTGTTTGCTGTGCAAGCAGAAGTAACGGAGTTCAAATCCCATTAAAGAGTGCAATGTTGGGAGACCAAGATAGAAAGATACCAGGGACTCACTGGCCAGCCAACTTAGCCAATTAGTTTGCTCCAGGTTTAGAGAGAAACCATGTCTTAAAAACTAAGAATTACAGGCATAAAAGTACATACCTGACATTGATTGACCTCCAGTTATGCATGCATACCCACACCCATACAACCAAAAAATCAAAATTAAATACAAAGGTATGGAAGAATGAAAATATGTACTCATGAATGAAGGTGGATAGATGGATTGATGGATGGTTGGATGGATGGATGGATAGATAGATAAGAAGCAATGAAAACATACAGATGTATGTTTTAAAGATAAAGTGAATGAATTAATGATTGGGTGAATGGATGCATCCATAAACAGACACATGGATGGATGAATATATGACAGAAAGAAGCACCAAAAATGTCCATTAAGTCTGATGGTAAGCATTTCTGACAGTTCCATCCATCATTGCAGCTGCCCCCTGGCCCACTCTCTGTGGGCTCAGCCCATTAGCCCAAGATTTCAAGCTTACCTGAATGCTTATGAAATGGTACAGAGATTGCATCCGGGAAGTGAGGCAGGCTCTGATCACAGCCCAGGAAATCACAGACATTTTCACACTCCTGGAAGCCAATCATAGTATCACTTGATGAAGGCTGCAAGACACATCCTGTTCCCACAGGAGCAGGCCTTCACAGGCCCACTTCACAGGCCCATTTCTAGGTTTTTAAAAGAGGACATTGTCAACTATTTTGACTTTTTGTCACACACTGAGCACAGGGCCAGGCTCACAGATTATATGCAATGAAAGTTTGTTGACCATAAATGAAATTTCCCAAATTTCCCTGATGTAACTGACAGCCTCCCCAGTATCCTATCCCATTCTATGGAAGTTCTTGTTATAAAGACGGGTGAGTTGAATGGTCCACATTGTGACCTTCAAAGGAAGATATAAATCAAACCCCATCAGTTTTCAGGGAAATAAATTTTATGAAATGGGCCTGCCATCTGCCTTTTATGCTATAAATCAAACTCCTATTGGCTCATTTATGCCTACAGGCTGAGATCCACATTCCTTAGCAAAATATGCAGTTCCCCACCATATGACCTCAAGCTTAAAAAAAATGAAAGCCATATGGCCCTTCAATCATTGATTGCTAACTGTGTATATGGAAATAAATCAATCAGGTACTGGGATTTTGAGATTCCCTGCAAAAAAAATATTATCTATTGTGGAGGCAGATGCTTACTTGTATTACATATATTTTATGACTATCTATAGCCTTGGAAGGCACATCCACCCAGCCCTAGGTAACATAGGGGTAGGAAGATGAGTGATTAATTCTGCCTAAATGTTAGGGATAGTCTGATTTCATAAAAAGATGATTCTGGAAGGTTTTCCAAGACTACAAGAGCAACAAGGACACTTTAAGTAGAAGAGGAGTCTTGGTTAAGACCCTTGATTGCAAGTTATGGAAGCTGAGAAGGGCATTTGCTATCCAAAGATCCACCACATCAATTCAGAGGTTGGCTATGCAAGTTCAATATAAGATTATCAAAAAGTGCTTTGTAAGCTACAAGTGCAAGGCAAAGGTGAGGACATATTATCAAGAGGACTTGGTAGCTGAGTGGTGATTGATTAGCCTATTCGGTACAACCCTATGGGATCAGACTATAGCATCACCCTAGATTGAGGCGTGTGAATGGAACACCTCCCACAATGAGTGCTCAGCTCAGGACTTCCCTGGTACCCATCTGGGTTTAATAGTAAAAGGGATGATAGTGGAGATGAGCAACAGGGAGGGCAAATTGACTACTGACTAAGGGCAATGGGCGTAGCCACTTTATGAGTCATCAAAATGAAAACAGAATGATCTGGCAAGGACTGAGAGACCAAAGGAGAGATGCTCCGGTTTCATTTACGCTGTTCAGGAATAACCAACTTCAAAGCATTAATCACTGGCAGACTAGGTATCCTCTCTCATGATCTCTTGGTAATAGAAAGGGGACAGGTGAAAAAGGTACACCGGACCCTCTTCTCGAGGAGACTGAGAACTGAGGCAGACTCGCCGTATGATTGACGTATGCTATCCCCAAAGCTGTCACTCCTCTACTTCTCTCTGTCTTAGTAAATGGTGCCCGCATTAGCCAAATTGCTCAGAATCCAAGTGCCGACTCTCCTCCCCACCCCTCTTTCTCATGGCTAGTCTGTCAGCAAGTCCTACTGGCAGCAGAGATGTCCAAGTCTGCCGTACCCCATCCCTTAGCAGAGATTTCTCTGCATAAAATGTTCTTTGTACTCTTTTCTTCCCAGGCAAAACAGCCAGCGTGACTTTTGCAAAGATGTCCCACCCTGCTTTCTTTTATTCTTAGAACCAACCCAAATTTTTTGCAGTGGCTTCCCGAGCCTGTTGGATTCCATCCCATCATATCCCATTACTATAGCTATTGTTCGGCCACCCCTTGGGTCATGTCATTTCTCCTCAGCCTCATGTCCTTTCTCCCCCATCATGCTTGCTTCCACCACAGGACTCTGACTTTGCTATTTCATCAGGCACACTTTTCTCCCAGCCCTTTACAAAGCCGCTCTACAGCACATTAATATCGCTGCATAGAGACGCCTTCATAGATGACATGGAGTTAGCCACCACAATAATTTTATTCTTAACCTGAATTGTTTTCCTAGTAATATTGTAGGCAGAAGTCTAATTTGAAAATTAATATGAAAACACTAAAAAAAAGAAAGAATAAGCATGCACACCTGAAAGAATCTTGGAGCTGCTGGGGTTCCTGCTGAGATGCAGATGTGAGTTCACCGAGCAGATGAAGAGCTAGGACATCCCAAGCAGAGGGTGTAATGTAAACTATGGCAGAGAGAAATAAAGGAAGATGGCATATCAGGGGATACAATGTGAGTCAGCTAAAGGAAGATGCGTAGAACAGGAGCGGGCAGATCACGAAGGATTGGTCTGGTGAGGAAGTGAGTATCCATCTGCAAGGAGAATTTATGTCATACCAGAGTGACAAATGGGATCCTGGTGGCAGAGGTCACTGAGCTGAGGGCTGAAAGTTTTAGGGTGGCTCTGGAAGGATCATAAATATTCCCTTCTTCTCAACTGTAATGTAGCCTATGGCCCAGCCTGTCAATCCTGCCATGTCCATTCTCAGATCTGTTTATGTCACCCCTCAGCTGGATGACAATAACTTTTCTGCATCCTTAGTTTAGATTCTTCAGAGGTAAGTTTTCTTCTTAGATGATTCATCTTTTACCTGTAAAGAATGGCTGTACTTTACAGACAGCTGGCCACACAGATGCCTCTCTCTGGGGCTATGTTTTTGCCTGGTTCAGTCAGCAGCAGTCTGATAAGGAGGAGGCTCCCAGCATGGACAACAGGCAGAGTGATTCCTTTAAAGAAGGCCATGGTAGTGAACCTTTTGGCATTGCTATGATGAGGTATCTTGAAGAGATAACTTAGGAGGGGCTTATTTTAGCTCTCAGTTTGAAGGTATATGATCCATCATATACGGCTCTCAGTCTGTAGCCGTGGGAGCTTGTGGTTTGCTTACCTATTGGCAGATTAGGAAGCAGAGAGACTTATGCTAGACCAGAGATGGATTACAACTCTCAATGTCTTTTAGGTAGCCTAGCAACAACCAAGCCCTGTTTATTGAGGTCCTACAGCATCCTGAAACAGCACTGCCAGCTGTGAAACAAAATATACCAACATATGAGCCCTTGAGAGACATTTCACATTCTATTCATGACAGACACAAAAGAATGGTCTATGTCCAGGGCCACTTAGCCCAAAATATACTACCTCAAGAACCCTAAAATTTAAAACAAAGCAGCCAGTGGTCTCCTTTCTTCCAAGCATTTTTCCTTCTTGGAGCAAAGGCCCCACAGATTTTCCGCACTAAGCCCCTATTTGTATAATCCTCTTAATAACGGATGGAAAGTCTAATGGCAGAAGTATAAGATGCTGAAATCTGAGGAAAAAAGGTCTCCATGTACCTATAGCATGATCCTGATAGTCTCGGATGCTCCAAGGCACAGAGGAACAAGCTCCATGCCAAGTCACTTTCAGTTTAACTGCTTCCCCAACCCTTGGTATTTTGAGACAGAATCTCACTATGTGGCTCAAACTGACCTTGAACTAGCTGCGTGCTCCAGACTTCCATCAATCTTCAAGCTTCCTGCCTCTGCCTCCTGGGTGATGGGGTTATGGTTGTACCAGACAGCTCCAAGCTTACTTGGGGAGACAAATTAAGAATGTGCAATGCAGAAAAGACAGACCACTGCATCTCAAGGACCATTTTAGAAAACAGCACAGATCAACACAGAAAGAAAGATACAATGCAAAAGGATGAGAAAGAGTATGTGGAAACTGAGGCAAAATTTCTGTTTCCAAATCTCAACTCAGCCATGGTTAGCTGTTATGTGTTTTCAAAATCCTGAGGACTTTGAGGACTTGGAATCTCTGCTGTCACTTGTCTTCAAACAAACACAAAAGTTTGAGTGGAAGAGATTCTCAGCAGAGAGCATGCCGGCTCCTCCAGAGAAGCAGGAATGTTAATATTAATCTTGAGAGAGGCGCTTCAGCACATGGTCAGGATTAAGGCTCAGGATAGTTTGTGGGAATCTCAAGATGCAAATAATGGTCAGCGCCCTTTGACACTGTCCCCAGGCCACAAATGTCCTTAGCAGCTCATGGATATTCCTATTTGCCAAAAGACACCACACAATATAGTTTGTTAACTCAGGAAGCAAAAGCAAGAGTTTTACATTTTGTATGGCTCTGTACTGACTTGGGGTCTGTGCTATGCTGCTATCCAATATCCTAATCTCTAGGATTAAGGCTCTGCACCCTTAAATCCCTCTCCTGGAGCAGCTGGGGCTGCCAGCTTCCACCAGCACCACGGTGCACTGCCAGATGGATTAATGAGGCAGGGCAGGCCTCCCTAACTTGGACATTCATTTTTTTCAATTCTGAGGCTTTCTTCAGAGATCTTGCTTAATTGGATAGCTGACTTGGAGACAGGTGTACAGACTTTAAGATGAGAGAAAAAGACAGAGATGCCGCAGCTGCGTGCATGTCTAAGGGCAGAGTGCCTTTATCAGATTCTGCTCAACTCAGTGAGGCAAAGAAGCGCATGCGCTTCACCTGGCTTCAGAGAGAGGCTGGTGCAGTCTTCCCCCAGGTAAGTCATAACCTTCTGCAAAGATCCAGAGGTTCCAGTATTAGGCTCCTATCTCCAACTGAGACTTTGTCTGCTAATCTCTTGAAGGAAATTATAGTGCCCGAGTTAGGATTCCATGTCAACTAGCACTTATAAGACTCTAAATGGTAGCAGCAGAACAAAGCTCTGGATTCCCATTGGTCAGAGCATCCAAGAACTAAGACCATTTGTTCTTGGGATCAGGAGCCTGAGTCCTATGTCCTGCCCACCTCCTTTACTCTTTCTGTGTTACCAATTAACTCAGCCCTTCCTATTGCTAGCACAGAGACTGGGAAAGTCTACATACAAGCTTCAGAAGATGCCAGTGGTATAGATAGGCCTAACTCAACTACTTATTAAACATAGACAATGTGCATGGGTATCCTAGATAGTTAAACTCAAACAGGAAGGGAACCCTCAACTGACAAAATGCCTCCATTGAATTGACTGTAGAAAAGTCTGTGGGGCATTTTTTTCATTGCTAACTGACAGAGAATGGCCCAGCCCTCTAGGAACATGGCTGCCCCTAGGCTGGTAGTCCTGAGTTCTATAAGAAAGTAGGCTGAACAAACCATGAGGAGCAAGCCAATGAGCAGCTCTTTCCCATATCCTCTGCAATCCTACCTCCAGCTCCCTACCCCACCTAGGTTCCTGCTTATCTCCCCTCAGTGATGGATTGTGATTGGAAAGTATAGACCCAAGATACCCTTTCCTCCCCAATCTGTCTTTGTTCATGTCTTTACCACAGCAACAGAAAGCAAACCAAGACACTGATAAACTAGGGCCTTTCTTCATGTCATACCCCTGGTCCTCAGTTTCTCTCCAATGGGGCCGGGGGAGTGTCTCTGAAATGTCTGTGGCTTGCTCCCTGTTGTGGTTTGGATGAGAAATGTACCCCATAGGCTCGGGTATTTGCACAGTTGTTCTCCAAACGATGAGTGTTTTAGGTGGTTTTGGTAGTTCAGGCTTTCAGGAGGAAGTATGATGCTGGGAGAGGCTCTGGGGTTATATATAGCTCTCCCCCTACTTTCAATTTGCCCTCTCTGTTCCATGCATATAATTGGGATGATCTTTCAGCCTCCTGCTGTGATGGACTCATCCCTCCAGGACCATAAGCCCAATAAACTCTTTCTCCCCCAAGTCACTTTTGGTTATGTGTTTTATCACAGAAACAGAAAATTAGCTAGTATGGTCCCTCACAGGTTCTATACGGCTGGAAATAGAGGATTCAGGTAGGAACCAGCATCCATGCAGAGCAGCTAATAGTCTCTAGGCTTTGATTTCATTCACCAGCACAAGGGAGAAACCTGTCTATATCAGCAGGCCCCTGAGTGGGTTGCAGTAGACAGATACATTAAGTGCTGATTCAGGACACAAGCTGAGGAAATGTCAATCCTTCCTTCACCTGTGTTAACTGAAGCACCCCACTCTGCCAGTTTCTCAGAAGGCCCGATTCTGGGAAGCTGAGAATCTTGTTATCTTCACAGTCAACCTTTGGAGGGAAGCGTTCCAGGTAAAAACTTCAGCTGGCCTGGCAATGGTTGCTCTGTCTGGATCCAGAAGTACTGATCCTGTAGGCAACCTTACTGTAATAGCTATTCCTGGAGCTCCTAGCCCAGACTGGTGCATCCTATGATTCCCCTGTACAGTGACTGGCAATGGCTGCTGCATGGGAGTTGACTCCATATAAAGGTCTGAGAATGAGCAAAGAGATAGCACCCAAACACAGTTCTTCCTCTGGCCTTAGTGGAAAATCTACAGGCCAGGAGAGGAAGCACCTTCTTAGTGCCGTGTCCTTCCAGCTTCTGCTCGACTTGTACCGGTCAGTACCTGGTAAAATTCAAGCCCCTAGAGACCAAAGCGTGAAGAGTCCCCATCCCCGACAGGCACATCTCAAGACATAGAGATGCCAGGTCAGTCTGAGAAGCTGCTCTTGCACAGGGATTAGTACCAGGAATGAGCTCCCTCTCAGACAAGGCCCCCTCAGACACAAGACTGTGGTTTGTGTCTCCTGAGGGTGGCCCTCCAGGACAGGAGTTTCATTCCTAACAAGAATATAGCAATGACATCCAGCAGCCCTCTACAAGGGGCCTGGGAGGGAACATGGAGAATTCTTGCTGCTCTCATATGTCTCTAGTCATTTAAAAAGCTTGAGTCAGCTTCCAGCACTGTCTAGGTCTTTGTCAGGCACTGGAATGTGTCATAGATAAACCAGATAAGATTAAGGAGTCCTAGATTTGTATGAATGGTAGAATGTGCACCCCAAAAGATGAATATGGATGAAAAGCAAAGACTGCAGGTCAAAGGGCAGGAGATAAAGTTCAGTTGATAGTGTGCTTGCCTGGCATACATGAAGCCTTGGGCTCCATCCCCAGTGCTATAAAAAGTGGTCATAGTGGTACATGCTTGGAACCTCAGCCAGTTGAGATGCTGAGGCAGAAATATCAGAAGCCTAAGGTCAACCAAAGTCACATAGTGAGTTAAAAGCCATTCTGGATTGCATGAGATCCACATCCACCAAAAAAATAAACAAAAGTACAGGTCAAGTTTGGAAGTACGAGGGGGTGGGGTGGGAAGGGCATTTGGTCTAAATCAATTAGAGA
Source organism: Sigmodon hispidus (assembly GCA_004025045.1). NCBI lineage: Eukaryota > Metazoa > Chordata > Mammalia > Rodentia > Cricetidae > Sigmodon > Sigmodon hispidus. Next base: position 230,505 of record PVIH01001078.1, on the reverse strand, counting down.
AAGTTTCTCAAAGAAAACGTTGAAGGAAATTTTGGAGGAGGAGTCTGACTGTCCACTGTCTTTCTCCTGTGGATGAGACACTACCCTGAGATGACATCCGTTTTGCCACAGTCCTCCACAACCCTTGGCTCTTACAGTCTGCCTGTCCTTTCCTCCAGGATAATATCTGAGTCTTCAGGGAGGACGTATGATACATACGAGGCAGAGCACACAATCTCTTTTTCTCTGCAATTTGACCAGCTGTGAGTCTCCGTGTTAATTGTTGCCTCCTGAAGAAAGACACTGCTGTGATGAGGATTTTGGATGGTACTAATCTATGGGTAAACTTTCAAACAAATAATAAAAAAAATAAAAAGTAAACAACCAAACCAGACCACAACAACAGATAAAGAGGATGTGATGGGTTATTGAATGAAGAACAAATTCCCAAGCTGAGTCCCAGGACTACAGCTCTCCAAAACCCATCTAATATTTTAAGATCTCACCAGAGGGATACTTATACACATAGCCCTGGGTAGAGCAATGTCAATAACTGAATGAAGGCATGCAGCTATTTTTAAAATGTTTTGTACTTCTGGGAAGAGTTCCAAAGGGACATTGGTCATTGATTGCTAGGAAACCAGATGTCCTCACTGGGCTTTCTGTTCTCTGCTACAATTGCACATGTTTTTTCCAGGTTCCTGTCTGCTTTCTTCTCCACACAGACATCCAGACTCACAGCAGTGTGCATTTCAACCCAAGTCCCCTGTGTCTTCATAAATAACTACACTGGAATGTCCAATAAGCGAAGGTACGAGGTCCTGCAAACTGCTGCAGGCCAGATGATGCCGGCAGTGAGAGAATCCTGGGCTTCTGTAGGCTTCTGTTTATTCTGCCATTGACCCTCACAACAAACTCTTTATCTTGCTGAGGACCCTCGCAAATGAGAAGTGCCCTTGCCTTGCCACAGGTGAGAGTGGATATTGTAAATGGTCCATTGTAAAGAAAGGAACACAGCTTCGAAAGCATATTCTAAAGCTGGAGATTCTCTGTCAGATCAAAGCTTCTCTTTAATTGATCTTTAAAACTTACGTGGATAAACCTAGGCACACATGAATGAATGTGATGGGTATTGGCTTAACAATCCAGGGTAAAGACAGAATTGGTCTATTGTCTATGACATATATGCACAAATACATGAACTGTAATGATAGGTGAAGACATGAAAGAATTCATGGGTAAAGCCAGTATTGCCATTTCAAGGATCAGCATGACCCTTCCACTTAGGAGGAAGGTATTGAATGTCATATGACCCAAAAAGCCTACATGCCTGTAGAATTCTCAGAAATGTGCACCTCTTGTATATAGAACACCATACCAGGAACACGCTTAGGTGTCTGGAAAGGATGTGTGTCACTGAAATTCTGCTGTGTATGCCTTGTGGGGCTCTAGACAGAAGCCTCAGTTTTCTCAATTCTAAAATAAAAATAATAGAACCCAACTTATTGTGTGCCTTTGTCTTCTTCAAACCTCCTCATTCTGTCCATTTGTCCATCCACCTTTAGGATGCTTGCCAGAGCACAGATGAAACTACTTACTGAAGAACTCTAACCTCATTAGTTCTTTCTAGAAGAGTCTCATGACTCTCTTTCCTCAGAACACTATGGGGTAAGTGCGTATGTATGTGTGCAGAGAGGTCAAGGTCATGTGACCTTCCCCTCTTACCCCATCTAGTTTTTTTTTTCAAACGCTCATGACATTCTTTCCTCAAACATTGTATGTAGGTTGGGGGGGTGCATATGAGTATGCACATACATACACTTGTGCAGAGAGGTCAAGGTCATGAGACTCTCCCAATCATTTCTCCATCTTATATGTATTTGAATCTTTTGTCGCTGAATCTGAAGCTCACCAATTTGCCTGGACTGGGTAGTCACAAGTATCAAGGCTCTTCCTGTGTCTCCTCCCAGGAGTGGGATTCAGGTATGCTAGTGTTTGGATTTTTGTGTTCTGGGGGTGGAATTCAGGTCTTCCTGCTTACACTATGAGCACACTGTCTATGGAGCCATCTCCCCAGTTCTTTAAACACTTTTGAAACAGATTGTCACAAAGTCTTCAATAGATTTTTTTTTCCCAAAATCCTATTCTCTCTAACTCAAATACAACAGATGCTAATTTTCTTTATTGAAAATTTCCTGGCAAGTTTATTTAATCAACTCATGAGTGCTTCAGATCCTTATGTGATTCCAGAGTAACAGTCTCCTTAGTCACTTCCTCTGCTGGCTGGGGACTAACTTGGTCTCCAAGGTGACGTTCCTCTCTCTGATCCTGTTGGACGTCAACATCTCATGAATGGTGTGCCTGCTATCCATCTGTTTTCTTTCAGGGCTTCTGTGACAAACTGGTTAAGGTGTTATTTTTATTAAATTGATGACTCTTCTCCCTGTACACATGTCCATTTGTCTGTCTGTGGCATAGCTAACCCAGGTACAAGAAAGCTTTCTCTCCCTTGCCCAGACAGCTCCATCTATCTTAAGAGCTTCATGGTGAGCAAATGGTATAAGATCTTTAGTAATTGGGGGAAAAAACAAGGTAAATTAATGCTATGATTTCAATTGTGGTGTTTTGAGCAGGAAAACCTTTAAATCACTTGTAGTGAGCATTCTGAAGTGAAATTGTCTTGAATAATTCAGTCCTCCCTGTGTGGCCTTAGGTTTTCTTACCTCTGCTTATGTTATTTACTTTGTCAAAGCTGTCATTTCTCATTCACTTATTTACCTAGGAATATTTCTTCCATACCTATCTGAGGTTGGACACCACACTGTATATTAGGAACTCACTAATGGACAGAACCTGATAATCCCTCTTAAGTGTTGTTTTAAGAGCCATGGGAACCCACGAAATCACTTTAGTGGGGCAGTGGGTATGAGCAAATGATCAGATGGAGAACATTCTAGCAGCCAAGAAGAGACTGAAGAGAAAGGTAGAAATGTGGATATTCCTGCTCCTGACCAAATACTAAAGAGACTGGCATGATATCAGCCACAGATGCACAAGCAAAGTGCTTAATGGCAGGGTGATGGCCAACATAAGATCAGTAAGGTCAGGAGAGAGAGAGAGACAGACAGACAGACAGACAGAACACATTGCATGAAGTAAGGTCTCCAGTGTTGTAGTTCTGTATCCAGGGATCATTCCCTAACCATACTCTGGAGAAATAGAACTCAAATACAACCCAGCTCTCCCATGGACCCAAAGCAACAGGAATTTGATTTAGGTAATTTCAAAAGTAAGTCAAATCTGTGGGATAAGCTGTCCTAAAGGAGGGATCTCTGATGAAGAGGTCTCCAGATGTCTATGTGAAAGAAAGGATGGGTGGCGCTCACAGGACAAGAGTAGACAAAGCTTACCAGATGGGGCTGTTTTCACGTGGGAAGTAGACAGAGGTTACTGGGGTTCTGATGTAGATGGAGTATCACAGACCCTGACAATACTGGGTATGCTGTTAAACATCAAAAAAGGACAGACGTTAATATGATCATGTCCTAGAGTAGCGAACAGCAAACCACAGCACAGGGTCCAGCCATCAATGTTGATTAAAAAGAAAATGGAGAGTACTCCAATCCATTCACTGGTGGGCTGGATATTTGCTGCTAAAATCACATTCCCCACCATTCTAAAGCGTTCACTATCTTACTGCATGCAAACACAGATGTACCAAAGGGCTCTCCTCCAACGAGTCCCGTACCTTAGCTCTGACAAGTCTGTGTGTTTGGTGTGGCCACTGAATTCTGGGTTAGCACGGTTTAGTCACTGCTGCTTTACCAAGATTGAAATTTTTCCAAAGCTGCCAGAAGAGGGTTCTGCTTAATTTTCTGTTTTTAAGAATATTCAAACTTTACATAATAAAGAAAGCCCTGTTGGCATCTAGGTGTCATTCAGTCAGAGAGAGATTTACTTCAGCATCATCCCAACCCTCACACTTTCTCATTGGCTGTTAGATTCAGATGTGTGTGAATGGAAAGGCAGCTCCAAGGCACCCTGGCAGTGCCCTTGGCCTCCTGAAGAACTTTAGCCCATGGTGAAACAAGGTTAAGATCCCCCACCCTATGGTATTGAATACCAAACAACCCAGGACCTATGGCAACTACTCTGCCACCAGGCTTTATCACTAGCCCTTTTGGATTTCTATTTTGAGACAGTCACCAGGCTAGCCTTGACATAATTGTGTAACCAAGACCAGACTTGAATCCTCCTGCCTCAGTAGTTGAAATCGCAGACTCGTGCCAGCATACCCAGCTGAAACTGGTTCTTTCTTGAGGTCCTCTCTTTCCACAGCCTCTCTAACTCTGACACAGATGAATGTACCATGGTTGTAGCACCATGATGTACCCTTTAACCTCTGATCACCAGGATGTGACCTCCGCTCTTCCCCAATGGAAGACCTGAGTATCTCACATTTGGTACAAGCAGCGATCATCCTTCAAATAGGTGAATAGGTGTTTTGGTTTTACGATCACAGACCTCTTCTTGCTGGCCTTATGACATACCTAAAATATGAGAGACCTACAAACTTCCCCTAAAAAGGCCACTGGGAGCCAGAATCCTCCTCATTATCTCCGTAGACTCTTGACAGCTGACAGCCTTCTGGGATTCCTATCTCGCTTGATGATGCACATACCTGAGGTCTGATTGCTACCTCATGCTAACCTCAGCATAAGCCTAGCTCTGACAATGCTGTACCAAGCTTTGGAAATATGCTCAGAATCTGAGGGGTCACATCACATACATCTTGGCTTTCTAGTCCTTCTCCCTCTCCCTCCCCCCATTGCCTCTTGTTTTTTCTCTTTCCACCCAGAGAACAAAGAAGAATTTCACCTGTCTCCGCTCCCCAACAACATTTCTCTGCATACACCTGTCGCACAAAGTCTTGTGTCAATCCCTGGGAGTCTCTTAAGAAGGGGAATGTTGGTTTGGAATAGACCATGACCATAGGGAACAGTCCAAACACTACCAAATGGTCTACTCCAAACCAACATTCCCCTTCCTAAGAAATAGTACCATTCTTAATGGGAAATTTGGTGCAATCATCAACATAAGAGAATCAATTCCTTTTATTTCATCAGAGTGTAAGCTTCTCCTTCAAACTGGATAACAGATTGCTACCTTACAACCCTATCCATCTACTTAAGAACAGACCTAAAAGTGAATAAAATCTTCTAAAATTAGGGAGAGGTCCAAGTATAATTTGACCTATTAAATTCCATTGCTGTTTCCCCACCTTTTAATTTCAGTCTCTTCAGATGGAGACCCAGTGTCACCTGGACATAGACCCACACTATGTCCAACTCAGCTAAATATCCCTGATCCCACAAAAGCCACTTGGCAGTTCCGGAAAAGTCTCCAATGTGATTGAAAACACCAGCCTGCACTTTAAGACACTTTTCCTTAAGCATTATCTCACTGAATCTCCACAGTCACCTGTGTCTTTCTTCCAGGCACTTCCAGGCCTTCTAGCTATTCAAAGAGATCTCTGTTATAGACAAAAAGATGACTCCCAGATGCCCCTTAGAGACCAGGGAAGCTTTTTACTTGGGTCCCACTGCTCTACAGAGTTATCCACTCATTTCCCAACCTTTACAAGTACATATAAGACAAAAGAATAAGATTTTACCTCTTAGCCAGCATTTTGCCATCACCATAAAAGGAAGGCTGTCAATAATAATCCATCTCCTGCTTGTGCTTGTGGGAATTGATTGAGTCCAAGTTGTTGTGTTAAAAAATGCAGTAAAGGTTATCTGGTATCGAGGGAGCTTCCTGGACAAGAATTTCCCTTCATAGTGCTGCAAAGGGCAAGAGCCAGGAGCAGTGCATCTTAATGGTCTCTGTAAGGCTTATATGGTAGGTCAAGTCTCAGTTTTAATTGGGACCTCTCAAGGTTCTGAGACTTAAGGAGATGATTGCTATTATAATAATTATCACAATAACCAATAAACCTTTTATGGTTTTTATAATAATTATTAAAACTCTATACTGTGTGTGTGTGTGTGTGTGTGTGTGTGTGTGTGTGTGTGTGTGTGCAGATGCACGTGGAGGCCAGAACTCAACATTGCATGTGTTTCTTCAGCCATGGTCATCCTTGTCTTTTTGAGGCAGGATCTCCCACTGGCCTGATATATGCAGGTGAATCTGGCTTCCCATTAAGCTACTGAGACCTGTGTGTCTCTGTTTTTTCAGGGCTGTGATTACAAGTATGTGCCATGATGTCTAGCTTTTTCACATGGATTGGAGGGATCAAACTTAGGTCCTCACATTTGTGGAGCAAGCATTGTACTGACTTTACTATTGCCCCAGTTATACTATGTGTAGTGGGATTCAGGCATTATTTAGGGAAGCTTTAGTAGCTCCTGAGAATCAGGATCCCGATGGGGCATGACCAGAATGAATTGAGATCGGGGAACACTGAATTCCCTTCTTGGTTCCTGCATTTTCAGAGCATAAACCAGCAGCCCAGTGTGGGATAGTTTCATCTCCAAGAATTGGCTTAATGTTCAATTTGTATAAGTGAGTGCTTATAAAACCCCTCAATAAATATTAATCCTTTATATGAAATTTTGCAAGTGAATATTAAAGCAATATTTGGCACCCAATGTGAGGCTTAGTTCTCCAAGCTAACCCCTGGACCAGAGAGGCTGTGTACCTAGTAATGCTTTATTATTTTAGTGTTCTCAACAATTCGTTCAGTTAATACCAATCTAAGTACCAGCTTCATGACCCTCTGATCAGTAAGACCACTGTCTTTAGAGATGACACATAACATTTGAGTCATATGTATGCCTCCCCTGGAAAAGCCTAATTCCACCTTGGAGTTGCCAGAGATCCCATAATCCCTTTCTCTTGAACAGTCTCAAGTTCCCCAGACAAGTGGTTTGAAGTTTCTACTACCCAGAGCCCTTTTGGAGACGTTGTTCAGGGGCTGAAGATATAATTCTGGGAAGGAAGGGGAGACCCCCTACCTCCTGCCCCAGCTCTAGGACATCTTAGTGAGGTGTATAGCCCTGCAGCCAAGAGTCATGCCCTCTTGCTAACAGGACACCCCAGATTGAGATGTCCGTAGCTCCCTTGCTTCTGCTTCATCAAGCACTCACTTGGTAACCTTTGACAATTCACTGCTCTAAAGATTTTATCTGATGAAAAAAACATGAATTATCTCCTACTGGTGGTTTTTCTCCTGAAGGCTACTGGAGAAATAAAGAATGAGGAAGGAGGAGAGGATGTGCTGAGCTGGAACTGACTCAGTACTTCACACTGGCGTCTCATTCCCACTTGTGATAGCCTCCTTGTAGTCAGAAGTTTCTGGCCCAGCCTAGCTTCTAAAGTCCAGAGTCACAGCCACTTAGTCCCAAATAATCACACAAAAGCTTTTATATAGTACAAGCTGTTTGGCCTATGGCTCAGGCACATTACCTGCTAACTCTTACTCTTAAACTAAACCGTGATTCTTATCTTGTTTAGCCACATTGCTTGGTACCTTTTCTCAGAGCAGCATTCTCATCTTCTTTCTTCTGCATCTCTTAGTCTCTCTCTCTTCTTCCTTTTCTGAGATTTTTTATTCTAGTAGCCCTGCCAATACTTTCTGTCTGCCTTCTGACCAATCAGTATTTTATTAAACCAATAGGAGGGACAAATATTTACAATGTACATGAGCATAATCCCACAGCAGGGTTCTACCCTTCCTCTTAGAGAATGGGAAACCATAGGTCAAGTAAGAACAGGCTAGGCCTGAGACACATGTCTTATCACACAAAGCCCTGGTTCCCTGGTAGCTGTTGGTAAGGTGTGTTCCTTCCCAGGAAAGAAAATCAGTGGAGAATTGGGAGTTGGGGACAGAGTCTTTGTGTAATGAAGGGGAGATAGTGCTCATCATTTGAATGTCCTCTCTATCTTCAGCAACCTCCTAGTCCATCCTAAGCTTCCCTTTATGACGGGCAAGTCCTCCACCCGAGCCTGGCAGGGGGCAAATCTTCCCAATACCATATAATAATAGGCTTTGGAAACTGGGTTACAGGGAAACCATCTCTCATTTCCTCTGGTAAGTGAAAAGCTATTCAGCAAAAGTCCTTTCTTGTCAGGGCCCCTCCAGGTTTGTTAACTCTCTGAAAATGCTGCTTATAAAATAGTACCTGAAGCAGGCTGTAGATGCAGCTGGTAAGCACTAGAGAATGGGATTCTAATATGGTCCTCACTGTGAGACAATCCTGACAGTCTGTGAAGTCTTGTTCTAAGGTCCTCAATTATCTGGCATCTCAATCTTCCTCAATTGAAAGCTGCACATCTCATCCCCCAGACCGACCCAGGATCTTCTGTGACAACCTTCATTTTCTGGGCACAGTTGGGTGGCAGCAGGATACTGGTGATAGGAAACGGTGGGAGAGAGGAGAGCAATGGACGTGTCCCCATTTCCCCCCCCCCGCCCCAAAGTAGTGAGGGAGACATTGTATCTGACTTTTCAGATCAAGAGTCTACAAAAGACACATAAATCTGCAGGGGGAGGAGTCTCATAAGTGGATCATTTCTCAGGTGAAGTACACTTCCCAGGGTAGAGGATCCTACTGTGCCTATATGCTTAGGAAGTGGTTCTGGGTCTAGAGAAGGGAATCTTAGTAGCCATTGTCAGGTAATTGATTGCACAGTTGTCTTTAGGGTTAACTTAACAGGAGTGGTGCTTTCCCTCTGCCTCTGATGGTGTGTGTATCATGGCTTCCCCATGATGAAGCTGGTTCTGAGGGCCTCCCACCCTCAGTAAGGCCTCTGGCTATTATTTCCATCCCCCTAACAGCTGCTGCAGGATCTTCCTGGACTGCACATTTGATCTTGATACTCTCCTGTTCAAAGACTTTCCTTAGATAGCAACTTACAGAGTCAGACCCAGGCCACACACCTGTAATACAGCACCTAACCAAATGTTAACTGCAATTATTTTTTTGTGCAGTGGGTTTGCGTGCTATTTTTTTTTCATTTTCCTGGCATTCAAGTTTTCTTCACTGAATTTAAGATAAATATAGTTATTATCACCTAGAAAACAATTGAAAGCAATCTTCCTGCGCAAAATGAGATCCAAATTTCTTAGCTCTGAATTAAACTCACATAGGTTTAGAGCTATCTTTTAACTCTTGTTTTACTATAATTTACAACCTAGACTGTATTTGCATACAGTGCATTTAATCTGCACTCTAATTCTCTTGCTTTACTGTAGTGCACAGGCTTGTCTGTTTGTGAAGAGGTACAGAGCTTCATGTAGGTTCTTCCCTGACTAAAATACATTCCCTTCTGTAGCCAGAGGTTTCTTGCCCACCCTAGCTTTAAGATCTAGACATACCCAAAGCTGCTTAACCCCAAATAATCACACAAAGGCTTATATTAATTACAAACTGTTTGGCCTATGACCCAAGCTCATTACCAAGTAGCTCTTACAACTCAACCCATTTCTATTAATCTATTAATCTATGCATTTGCTACATGGCTCGTAGGTTACCGCTACTCTTTGCCTCTTTGAGCAGCAGCTTGTAGCTTCCCCTTGACTCAGTCCTTCTCCATCTTTTTCTCTGCTTGGATTTCCTACCAGCCTCCAAGCCGCCCTGCCACAGGCCAAAACCGTCCCTTTATTAACCAACGGTAATAAAGCATACTCACAGCATACAGGAAGACATCCCACATCACTCTTTCTTACCATTAGCATCACTCTTCTACTGTCTACAATCCCGTCTCTATGGTAGCATTGTTTGACTATGGAACTCCTAGCTAGCCATTGAAGCCTATTTCACATGTGCCTCTTTAAGAAATCCCAATATTTTTTTTCAGCAGTTTTTTTGTCCTCCAGTTGAACGCATAGCCTTTACTCCATTTTAGTGCCATCAGACTATGAGAGACACATTTATCCCTTCTTTAGCTAACAAACACAAAGCATAAAGCCAGCACCAAATCCAGGTATCTGGCTCAGGAACTCTGCTATTCAGTAAGCACCTCATCAAGTGATACAGTCATTGCTGCTTGTCTCAGTGTTTAAATAACTCTCCCACTGTGCATGTTAGCTGTTATGATTCATGGATGCCATTGAGGTACCCCCCATGCTCAGTGTCATGCATATTGGCTCTTCTACCCATGATATCCTTTGCCTGGCACATGCAACTCCACAGGTCCCAGCAGCAACCTCAGAGCTGATTGTGGCATTTGATGGGGCTGAAAACCTGATCAGGAAATGGTACAGAACACATTTACTCCAGGACAGTGGCCCTCCATCCCTCCAGGATAAGACTCTTCCATAAACCACCCTTTCTGTACTACACACAGGATGACAAAGGGTGCAGGTAATGAGACAGTTCTGGCCCCAGGTGACTGCACCCTAAACAGTGCCTGATTTATTAGCCTTCTCTGCTCTGAAATTTGTATTTCTGCCACATTGAAATAAGGTGCTGTATCGAGACAGAAAGCTAGTAACAGAGCTCAAGGAAGCATCTGGACCAATGCTGGGATGCAACTGGCTGTTGGCCCAGAGCTCTCAGTGTCCCGGGAGAGGAAGATTATTGACAAAGGCCAGGGAGGTAATGTATCCAAGTCACTGAGACACAGAAGGAAACAGCAAGCAGAGTCATACAGGGGAAGGGCAGAAGCATGGTGAAGGGAGGATGCTCAGTTCCTTTGGCCAAACAGAGTTAGAGTCTGCTATGTCGTTGTCATCGGTGGCATTTCCTAGACTCCCTATGTGAGGAGCACAGAATGGTAGACTCAGAACTCAGGGAAATGCTGTCACAGTACCAAGTTGCTGGACTCTTCAAACACTGGAGCCCTCATTCAAAACCCATAAGATGTACCTCGCAGCCTTGATCCCCTGGCTTTGCAAAGTCGGGGAAGGGTCTTGGTCTTGCTACACCCCTGTAGAGCAGGTTCATGGAGCAGGTGGCAAAGACTCAGGAGAGGAGGTCAGTCCCTAAAGAGGTGGACCCTGGAGATGCCCCATGTATCTACTGGTGCACAAAGGCTCTGGAATTGTGAGAACTGTGGGCCTGGGTGGGCTTCTGTCCACAAACTCTTCCTGAAAGACAGTGTAAGTGAGTTTCTGTTGGGCACAGGCAGGGAGAACCCACAAGGAGTCCAGCCTTATTATTCTGAAGCCTTCAGGTCTCTTGTGAGTCTCTGCAAAATCAGAACATTCTTAAATCCTGGAGCTGCAAGATCCTTGGGGATCTTGTTCCCTTCTCATTTCCATCCATTGAGACATCAAACATTTGCTGAATTCTCCCAACACCAGGCACTGTTCTAGGAGCTAAAGATGCAGAGAGAATTCCACAGTGCTGCATCTGAAACAGGAAGAAAATACTGTTATTTAATGGAGAATAAGAGTGTAACACCATATTGGGTGGTCAGGCAGGGGATTTGAGAATCGTCTGAGATGTGAAGAATAAATCCCACATGAAAATTCAGGGGAGAGATTCCAGGTGGAAGAGATAACATGTACAAAAATACTGAGGTCGCTGCACACCTGATTTGTACTGTTCAAGGGTCTTGAGCATGGCTGAAACAGAATGAGCAAGGAAGAAAAGTCCTGCAAGCTAGCTCAAAGCACAGACCAGGATATCCAAATAGTGGAGATGTGACATTTAGGGAATGACAAGAGCTGATATGTGGAGCTTTACATAGAAGAGATGAGGTACATTAAGAGCAAAGCAAGAGAGGATTGAGCATCACACAGGATATCAATGCATTGCTGCCTGCCCCAGGCATTGTCTCTCTCACATGCCTTCAGTCTGCCAGTCCCACCAACTGCCCCTCCCTCTCACTGCACACCCACTGCAGTCCATCCACTGCCGCTCCCTCTCACTGCAACCCACTGCAGCCCCACACACTGCCTCTCCCTCTCTACACACCCACTGCAGCCCCACCTACTGTCCCTCCC
>PVIH01001078.1:0-218473 GCA_004025045.1 Sigmodon hispidus | reverse complement strand
TTAGCCCTTAAAGAAAAACGAAACATGATAATTAGTAACCAATTAATGTGCATTTCAACAAACTATATTTTAATTATTCTGTCATAGGTTGTCTGCCTGTGAAATATTCCATGCTAATTAAATCTTCATAATAATCCAATGAAAGGGCCTCTTTTCCTTGATGTGGCTGAGAGCAGGACAGCCATGGCGGACTTATTGCTCATGTAATTTGAGTTAATGGCATGGATCCCGCTTTGAGCTTTCAGATGCTTATTGAACCAGCGATCCCCCGATGCTTCCTGGACATCTCTTATATATAATTATCACACAAATGGCCCTTTTATGTCTGAGATGCCACATTCTGACAAGATAGGGCTCCAGAAACTTTGCTGGGAGTAATTGACCCATGTCTTATGCCTGCCTGTGATTGGTGATACAGCCCAGAAATGTATGTGACTCTTTTCAGCTGTCAGTGACACTTTAAAACTCACTTTAACCTTTTCTTCATTCCCCAACACTATGGCTTTGGTTTTAGGCCTAGGGAGTGCAGTTGAAGACTAAGGATTTGAGACAGGTCAGATCTAACATGCCATTTTCTCATTCAAGAAGCCTAGGGTTCTCAGGCAGGAGACATATGGCAGATGCTGTCCGTGGCAGCAACCAAGAATGATGAATCAAATGGGGGTTGAGCTGCCTCAGCCAGGAAGAGGCCACAGATTGCACTGCCACATGTAGTGAGTGGGTGGAGTCAGCTCCAGGTTGCTGCATGATGGATGGAATGACTCGAAGGTGAACCATAGGGAGGAAGAAAGTGGCAGGTGACAAGGACTCCATCTTTGAGTAGTGGGATCCAGTGATCATCTACTAAAAGAGCATGAGGCATTCCAAGGCCATGTTCAGATCAGGAGAAAGCACAGCTTTCTGAGCAGAAGCCCCACCCACCATGAGGATGTGATTTGTGCTTTAAATGATTGATGTAGATGATCTGACTCATCAGAATATATTGACTCTCAAGCACAATAGACTCTGTGTATTGATTATTTAAAAGGGTCATGTGGGTGCACTTGATTGGCAGGGCTGCTCTGCCCCCTCCCTCTCACTGCACACCCACTGCAGCCCCACCTACTGCCCCTCCCTCTCACTGCACACCCACTGCAGCCCCACCCACTGCCCCTCCCTCTCACTGCACACCCACTGCAGCCCTACCCACTGCCCCTCCCTCTCACTGCACACCCACTGCAGCCCCACCCACTGCCCCTCCCTCTCACTGCACACCCACTGCAGCCCCACCCACTGCCCCCCCTCACTGCACACCCAAGGTAGAGTGACTTCCTTTGCTTGCTCTGTCATCCATGGTCATGAAGCATCCAGGTTGTCTTTATGTTGAGTTCCTGCTAGCTCTTATGATAGTATTTCTTTCTGCAAGGGTGGTCCCCATACCAATAAAGCTGAAGTTATCCTGAAACTTGTTAGAAAAAAGAATACTTGGAGAGGCATTTGCAGATGGAGAAACCTAGCAATAGTGAGATACCCACCACTTTTGTACCCAGCATTGCCATATTGAGAGCAAGTCCCATAGTAAGCTTTGCAAACAGCTGGGAAGGAGTCCTGTGCTGACCAGATACTTCACAGCTACACATACACAGTGAGAAGAACTGGGGAAACCGAACAGCAGTTTCCTCGGGATTCTTCTCTCTAAGGAGGCATTCTACCAGGTAGCTGGCAGTTTACATTGGTTTGGGGCATTTTAGAAACACAAATCACCCCTCTTCCCAAGGCTCGGGGATCACTGCAAATGAAGCAGCACAAAGATTTTAAGAGCTACAGCAACGGATGACCAGAAGAACACAGTGGCCCTCCAGCAGAGCATCTGCACTGAAGAGCATCTGTCACAGTTGGGACAGCATGCCTAGGAGCTGTGCAGCCCAAGCCAGACCAAATTCCCTCATAGAGATGGGAGCTGAGCATGAAATCCTACCCCATCCATGGAGCCACTGGCAACTGTTACCTGGTGGGAGAGAAAGGGACAGTTTTCTCTAAGAGTTTATCCCCTTGACAGTCCACTGTATGCTCCAGTGGAAAATCATATCCAAGAATATTTGGGCATCACCTGTTGATCTTGAAGAGGAAAAAGAGACACAACATTTGCTGTACATGGAAAGAGAGATGGATCTGGGAGGAGATGGGGGTGGAGTTTTTAAATTACAATTTCTTTTAAAGAAACACAAATTTTGTTTGGTAGGTACTGAATGCCACTGTGCTGAGAAGTGACAGAATCACAGTTTACCTTTACTATTTCCCAGCTCTGGATCTGTCTCATCATGCCTGTGTACCTCTAAAATTCTGACATAAAATTGGGCAGTTAAAATTAATTACCAAAATCAGCCTAGGTTGGTTCCATGGTGGAATAGTTAGCTTTTTAGACTTTGAAATAGACTGGGGTTGCCCTCCAACCTCCATTTCACAGCAAAAAAAAAAAAATCATGATCAAAAGTACAAGCAGGCCTTGAGAAAGCATGAAGAGAGAAGAGGTATGTTCCATGAGCATAAATACCACAGTGGGAATTAAGAAAAGGTAGGATAGATATATGCATCCATGTAAGTCTCTCTATGTTTCTCTCTCTGTCTCTCTGTCTCTCTCTGTGTGTGTGTGTGTGTGTGTGTATCTGTGTGTGTGTGTGTATCTGTGTGTGCGTTATTACAAGCTATTTGGAAAGAGGAGAAAACTCTCCTCCCAAATGCACTTTCTGTCTATCCAGAGTGAGCACTAACAGCAGGATCAAAAACAAAGACTTCTGGACACAGAAGCAAATTCCCAGAATAGGAAAACCCCAAGGGGTGTGTGCACCCAAAGTTCCCCTGGAGAACATAAGCAATTGGATGCTCCTGAAGGGAATAGTAAACAATGCCAGAGAGATGATACAGAGGAACTGGACACCAGGCTAGGGGATGCGCACTCTATTATTCCGTAATGGGGATGCAGGGGGAGGTTGGGGAAGGAGAATGACAGGTGCAGATTTGTGCAGTAAAAAGCTCGCTCTGAGGGTAATGAAGAGGACTGGCTATAGAGGAAATACCCAGAAGGCAAGAAAGAAGCAAGAAGAACTTTGCAATTGCCTCTGAGAAAGAGGACAAGACACTGAATGAGGGTAATAGAGATGCTTAAGAAAGGAAGAAGCGCTGTGACTGGAGGTGGCTGTAGAAGAAGGAGGTATCCAAGACCAGTGAATGCATTTATGGGCCCTGTCAGTTTACTGGGGACAGAGCCCAGCAGAAACCAGCATTTGGGGGCAATGTGCTGCCTCTCACCGATTCTAAGAGGTACGATCCTTTTGTGTTGTAATAGCCCCACATCATGATCTTTTCCAGTCATGATCATGAGACTCTCAGACCTGGGGCCTCACTGTTCTGTTGTCGATGCCTTGTCTGGGTTATGTGCATTCCTTACATACACAACCAACATTTGCTAAAGGCCAGAGCTATGGCCATACCAAAACAAGACAATTGACACATTTTAAAACACAGAGCTGGTGTGACTGATTTCTCTACTGAGCAGGTCTGCCTTTTAGTCTTTGAACATCAATTGGCAAAACATACTCTTTCTTGAATTTGAACAAAAGCCCCTTAATTTCTGACATGCACAATTCAGCTAAGCAGAGAGAGGTAAATGTGAGTGAGGTGAACCAAGGAAGTCCCCAGCCTTGAGATTTGCTGGAAAGAAAATCCTGGAGACAGTAACCAAGCATACTTATAAAGACGGGACCTCAAGTTTGATCAGCTACACTCAGGTTTAAAATCAAGGGAGATGTGGTTGCTCATGCTTGTAATTCCTTTGCTGGGGAAATAAAGACAGGCAGACAGCTGGCACTCATTGGCCAGCCAGCCTAGTTTACAGGACATGTCCCAGAGCAAGGAGAGACTGTCTCAAAGAAGGTGTATAGTACCTGAAAGCCACCTGTGGCTGTCTTTTATTCTACACACAAACACACACACATACACACACACACACACTGCTGCCTCAGTAGGTTGCTGGCACACAGGAAGAGGGTATGTGGAACAGATAGCCTGGATATTTGAAACACAAGAGATTCTGGGGACTCTAATGTGAATCTGTCTTGTGTTTACCCATACCATTTCTGTTTTCTCATCTTGTATATATACAGGAATGATGCACAAGGTATTTTTAACATGAATTGAATGTTTTTATTCTACGTGATAGGGAAGGCAGAGGGTCACTATTTGCCAGACTTTTTTCTTCTTTAATGGCATATAAAGTAAGTGGTACATCTCAAAATTGATGGCATCTCAGATTCAACGTTGCATGATGTTCATTATTCTCCCCCACCCCTCTCAAAACAGCTTAAAATATGGTAGATGTCAGGCCTAACATTTTTAAATGCAACCAAAACAAAAATATCATGCAATGCTAATAAGAATGAAATATATGCAGAATGTTTTATAAATGCATTTTTGGGGGTTCTTTATGATGTTAAACATATTCTCCTATCTCAATATTTGGAAATTCTCAGTCATGGATATGCATTCACCCAAGAGGGATGAAATATGAAGACCAGTACATAAACATTGCGACCACTGTATTCCTGATAGCCACATTCTAGAAACACTACAGTGTTCACTAATAACATATGGAAGGGGACACTGAGGGTGGTACAGTCACAAAGGGAACCACTCAGCAATGGGTAGGCACTGACAAATGACTTGGTAACAATGCAGATGAGCCTCGGGCATTCTAATAAGTAAAGTAAATACGACGAGATTTCATCTATACATCAGTCTCTAAGACAATGGTTCTCAACCTGTGGGCTGAGACCCCATCAGGGGTCACATAGCAGATATCCTGCATAGCACCTATTTATTTCACAACTCTTAACAGTAGCAAAGTACCAGTTACAAAGTAACAATAAAATAATTTTATGGTTGGAGTCATCACAACACGAGAGTATTAAAGGGTCACAGCATTAGGAATATTGAGAACCACTGCTCTAGGGGGTGAAGCTACAGAAACAGAAGCCTCCAGGATAGGGCAGCAGCTGGGAGAAACTGATCTGAAGGGGCAGAGACATAATTAGCAACAAGTTCTACAGTTTGATTGTACGATGGTTACACATCTAATGTACATTTGCCAAAACTCATTGAGCTGTTCAGTTAAGTAGCACAAACTGAAGACTGAGGAGATGGCTTGCCAGGTAAATCACTTGCTGTTTAAGTAGAAGGACTTCAGTTCAAGTTTCCAGGACCCATGTTAAACAGTTCCTGAATTCTCAACAGAGATAGGAAGATCCCCGTGGCCCTCTGGCCAGCCTGTCCAGTCAAATCAGTAAGCTCTGTGATAAGTAAGAAAGCATGTCACAAAATATAAGGAGGAGAGCAATTGAGGATGCCTGAAGTCAGCCTCTGGCTCCCACATGTATGTGCATACATGTGCATGTGCAGGTACTTCCACATACAAACACATACACACATATCACACACACACACACACACACACGTACAAACTTTACTGTAAATAAATTATACCTGAGTTATGCCAATATTTTTAAGATGTAGCTGCAAGATTAAAACAGAAAACTCTTCAAATTGCTGCTCTTCTACCTAGTAGTCTTATGCTGTGGTACTTGCCTTCACTTCTTCACCTGGATCCTGAGTTCCTCAAACGTGCATGGAGATACCAAATCCATGAAATGGACTCAGTTGATAGAACCAAGTAAAGAAATGTATGCAAAGTTCTCAGAGAGCTGGACAAAAGAAATAAACAGTCAATTACGATTGCCCGCACGATTGCAGGGACTGCAGAACCTTTCATTACCGAGGAACTAATCAGTTGTTGGGATGACAGAATTGTATAGGCCAATCAATTGTTTGTGGCTGAAACCATCATTCTGATCAAAGCAATGTTGAAAAGAGGCTCCTGGGAGATGCAGCCTGGGCCATTTTCAGTCTGGGCATCCAAGCCTTCACTCTGCTGTCCACATGATGCATCTCACAGGAACTCTCTGGAAAGGGAGCGAAGGCTGGGTGAAACTTACTTTGAGCAGGGTCCCTGGATGCAGGGGAGGCTGGGTACAGTCCCTGGCACATAGATGGAATATTGATTTGAGGCAACATTTTCCTTCCACACATTTTTAAATCTAGACACAGGGCAAAAGTAAATGGAGGGCTTAGTGCACCTCAGGGAATGGTTAGGTGCTTTATAGGAATTGGTCTCGCTTAGTCTTTATGAAGAGTCCTCTGAGGGAGAAGCTTTGGTGATTCCCAGGAAACAGATAAGAAAGTAGGCTTAGGAAGATGAAAAGGGGCTGTTCAAGATCATAGCCAATAAGGAGCATTGGCTAGATTCAAACTCTCAAAGTCCTGGTGATAATCTTAACTATAGGCAGATTGTATAAAGATCCTGGGAATCTAAGTTAGAGATGTCAGGGGGTGTGGAAGCTGTTAGGTGGAGATGGGGTACTGTGGACACCTTGAACTTGGGTTGCTTTGAGATGGCAGGCTTGCATTAGAGTCCCTGGGAGCAGGTGAATGGCTAGAGAACTGGGGGTGTGAATGCACTGTTCAGCCCTCTCTGAAGAAAAGTTCTGAGCAACCCTGACAGGGATGTTCACCACTTGCTATTATGTTTCTCAGGAAGCCGGAATTCTCCAAATCCCTGAGATAGAGGAGGTCAAGACACCACAGTCCTCAGATTCCTGTCATGATCGTGGGTCTTGCAGCAATGGCCTGAGTTTCCAGGAACATCTTGCTTCCTGGCCTTGGGCAAGCTCCTGTGTCTTCACGCATCCATAAAATGAATGGTCAGCAATGCACACCCAGCCTGTTTGCAGCCAGAGATGACAATATAGCAATCTGCCTGATCACTTATTTCACCTGGCCAGCCACTTCAATCATTCCTTGTCACTTAAACATGAGGACCTGAGTTAGGATCTCAGTTCCCACATAAAATCTGGGCTTGACTGTGGTGATATGTTTTATATTTAATAAAATCAGCCTGGAATATCAGAGAACAGAATTACCCACAGTCAAGCCATGAAAGTCAGAGAGTGATGACCCACATCTTTAATCCCATCACTCAGGAAACAGAGATCTTTCTGGATTTCTGTGAGTTCAAGACTTAACAGCCAAGCAGTAGTAGCTCACACCTTTAATCCTAATTCTAGGATTATGATACAGAGTTGAAGTAAAACAGCTGAGCAGGGAAGATATTTAAGGTAGAAATTTATTCATTCTGTAGACACAACCAGTCAGGCTGAGGGTTCTAGAAGATAGCAACTACCCTGTTCAGTCTGAGAAGTTGGCTGGGTGAGAAGGGACTGTGGTCTGTTTCCTCTCTCTCTGACATTCCAGCTTTTCCCCAAAATCTGGACCCAGGTTTTCATTTTATGCTATCTAGAGTCTGTGCAATACTTGATGGTATGCATCTATAACCTCGGTGTGCATCTATAACCTCGGTATGCATCTATAACCTCAGAGCTAGCAGAGGGAAGGAACAGACAGCTGAATCCTGGGCTTACTGGACAGTCAGTCCAGCTGAACCACTGGGCTCAGTGGTAGCAGAAGTCTCTCAAAAAGGAAGGTGGACAGCGATAGAGGAAGACATCTGACGTTGATCTTTGCCTGCACACATATGCATGTGTACATGTAGAATGCACACACACAAGTACACAAAAATTGGGGTCAGGGATACAAAAGCCTCTCCTAGAACAAACTCACATGGGGAGAAATATGAAGAAGAGAAGAGGAAGAAAGACAGGTGAGCAAATCTTAAATTCTAGAAGCAGGCCATTAAACTTAAAACTTCTAACAGGTTGAGGTTGCATAGTCCTCGTTCAAACGCTAAACTTGTCAACTTGTAGATACAAAACCAATACAGCTACTGCCACATGAAGGAAGCACAATTACTTGTCAATCATTAACCCCCCCCCCCAAAAAAAAATGCAACAAACCCCACAATCAGATCTGTTTCATAAACTAGGTATCATAAAATACAGGATTCCAGGAAAGAACACAATGAAGGACTCAGGCTTAAAAAGGATGAAATAAACATTTCTTCTGAGAAGTAAAGCCTGTGCATAAAGACATGCAAAAGGAATTGTGTGTACGGCAACAATGGTGGGAAATGTATGAATAGCTGAAATGAAGAGACGTCTCTGTGCCCAACTAATACAGTCAGTGAACTCAGCATGGTCTGATAATAAACATTTCTTCAGCATGGCCTGTGCTGGAGATGTAAGGCAGTGAGACTCAAACTCCAGCCTCACCCCAGGAATACGCCTTTGGGAAACTGTGTGGGTCTACGGACACTTATATGGGGGCCTTCGTGGTCCTTCGTGGTAAGGGCCCTGAAGATGTTCTCTCCGACCTTACTAAATTTCAAGTCTTCTCTGAACAGGTCCCACATAGCAACCAACTTCTCCATCTTCTTCAATGTCTGAGACATCTTCGGTTCTTCAACAGGGCTGTTCTAACTTGAATTATGTCCTGCAAAGAGATGCAGAGACCCCAGAGCCTGCTCCTGTGAAAGGGACCTTGTTGGGGACCAGGGTCTTGGCAGCTGCTCAAATTAAAATGAGATCACCAGAGCAGGTCCTCATCTGCTGTGACTAATGTCCTCATAGAAGGCAAGCTTCTAAACAAGGAGAGTTCTGTGCAGAAGGACAGTGATGTGAAGACACAGAAGAATACCATTGGCAAGGAGCACTTGGGGACAGCAGAAGCCATGGGCAGGCAGAGAAGGAGCCTGGCCAATGCCTTGTTTGAGACTCTTGGCACTGAGAACTGTAAAAACTGTGACAGGCAGCGATCAGTCTGTGGCATTTTTGTAGATTATCCTAAGTGCTGAGCTCTTTTGGTCCTTGGCATATCTAGGTCTCTGGTCACACCTTCACTAGGCTGGCTCCACCTGAGCCTACTTGTGACCTCCTCGGGGGAAGTAGTCCCTTCCCTTATTACTCCAGGAGTGCCATCTTATATAGTGTAATTCCTGCAACATGCCCATCGCCCTGGCTGGCCCATGGCTGCAGGCCTGGTCCTTGGCACCATTATGACCCAGTGGACATATATACTAGCAGAAGTTTGTGCCAGCTTCCTGTGAGAATCAAGCAGCAGGGCAATTGTAAATGTGCTTTGAAGGCCATGAAGCCCCAGGCACAAGGGCTGGGTTTTCAGCCTTCCTGTCTGTACTGTGCATATTGTATACACAGTGATCTGGCAGTGTAACAGTTTTCAGAGCACTGTTTCCTCAGATTCTCTGTGTTTTTCTTGTTTGTTTGTTTTGGGACAGTCTTACATAGCCCAGACTAGACTTGAAGTGTTAATAAGGCTAATCTTCCTGTCTCTGCTGCCTCAGCTCTGGGATTGCAAGCACGTGCTACCATCTCACCATCTCATCCTCTCTCTGTGTTTTGTTTTGTTTTTCTGTAAGTAGAAAAGAGTTTTCTCTCAGAGCTTTCTCACTATTGCTCTTAGCCTAGCCTAAGAGCCCCGAATCGGGCTCAAGAGAAGTGAGTTGTCATCATGGAAGGCACTGGAACCATTCTAAGGGGAGAAAATCAGGAGCTAATGGGTAGAAGCTGCCTCTCCTGGCCCCAGGGAAAGTCCAGAAGGACTCTCCATCTGGCTATCCACTTTGAAAGTTGACCTCTTTGCAAGAAGTGAGCAACCAGGGTCCATTAAAATGCAAGGCACCTGCTGGGTCTAAGCTCATCAGAAATTAACCTTCCTTTTTTTGGTATCTAAGACTCATTGCCAGGTGACTGATATATATATGTGTGTGACAGTGACCAACAGTCACCTCCTCTCAGATCCTCCTGCAAGGCTCACCAGAGGCAGCAGTTACCCTCTCTCTGAATGCCTCAGTTGCTCTGGAAGAAGGGACAATGGGTTCTTCTGTGTCCACCCATAGCCTGGTTTGGTGGCTGGTGGGGAATTGTGAATAACAAAAAGGGTCTGCTGTGTGCTTTGAGAGCCAAAAGATACCTTATGAATTGAAAAGAGAGGGGGGGAAGAGAGAGAGAGATTTCTGGGGTGGCAGGATGGTTGAGTCAGTAATGTGTTCACTGTGAGAGCATGAGGACTGAGTTTGGAGCTGGACCACCTACTGGAAGCTGGGCAGTGGCAGCACACCCCTGCAATAATCCCAGCACTGGGGAGGCTGAGACAGAAGATCCAGGGATGCACAAATTAAAGAGCTCCATAGTCAACAAAAAATTCTATTGCAAGAAATAAAATGAAAAGCAATTAAGGGAGAGTTCAGCATTGACCTCTGATCTCCACACACATAGGCATGCAATGGGTGCACACAACATGAAACACACACACACAGAGGAAAGTTTGCCATTCCTTTTCCTAATGAGTATTCATTACTAAACATGAACTCCTCAATTCTACTCATAAATCTACCCATACCTCTAAGTATCTCCTTCCATGGCCACTCACTCCTCTTCCAAAGAAACACAAATCTTCCTTCTATAAAAATTTTGCCTCAGTATATGATTTCATTGGCAGGCCTTGGTTGGACAGCTACTGTATAGATAGACAAAAGGGTGAGGATGCTATACTGTGCAGCAGCTGATGGCCCCTTTAGGAAAGGGGCTGCTGCATATGACATGAGACAGAGCAGAAGTTGAATAGAGACAATGCATGCCTGTGAGTCACAGGAACTGGGTTCCTACCAAGGCATGGGCTGTTACCTTAATGAGTCACCCTATCTCTCTCAATCATGTTTTTCTCTTTTCTTCTGTGAGTCCCTCCCTCTGAAAAGTGTTCTGAATAACTAACTAATTGGGAATGCCATTTTGGGCACTATGGCTAATGAGGGCAATCTTAGTTTCCTCTGAAGACTGTATCTGCAGAGAGGTTTGTATGCCTTCTGGCCTCCTCTTGTTATCCAGCCCAGATCTGCCCATTGGGTCGTGCAGCGAGACCTACACACCCGTGATTTTCATCACTAACAGCCTTTTAGATTCAGTACCTGCAGTTTCTCATTCTGAAATCCAAGCAAAGGATGTAGAACAATAAAAGAAGTGATCATTTACAGGCAGTGAGGCTGGAAGGGCATGGAAATTGGCAGTTGCTCAACATTTCTTCAGCATTTGCTGCATGCAGGCATTGTGCTGGAGGCTTTGGTACATCTATCCTTTTGATGCTCACACCAGCTGTAAGAGGATATCATTAATCCTCATCCCAGAAAAAGAATATGTGGGTTCAGAGATGTTAAGTAACTTACCCAATAAGTAACATATAGCTGGCAACTTGTGGATAGAGGCTGGCTCTCTTCCTTTCTAACAAAGGTGCTTCAAGCAAGTCTTAGCCTGTTCCTACTGAACTCCAGGGACCCTTTTGCTTGGACCCTCCATTAATTGATATTCATTTGTAATTAAGTCTTCACTTTTCTTCCCATCAACTCTTTAGAACTTTCTGGAATGTCTGTGTTCTAGGCTGTTTCCCTCTTCATTCACTGGGCATAGTCAGCCTATCTACTGTCCAGCTGGCCTGCCAGTCCCAGGAACTTCAGCCTATATTCGGACCTAGCACCTGCTGTTCCAATCTGGCTACCTTGAGGAATATCAGGCTGAGGATTAGGTATATGTTTGTCCACTTATCAGATGTGTGTTGGGCATCTGCTGCTGCGATCTATACACAGAGAAAACAGTAAACCAAGTTTTTCCATAGGTTTAGTCAAATCAAACTGGCCAGTGCCATTTGAAAGCAAGCTAACAAATGTGTGATGTAACTTTAGAAAGGAATCAGGGTTGGTGTTTGTGGAGAGGGGTAACTTTAGCAGAGATGGAGATGCTGGGAAATAGAGAAATACCTGAAAGTGAATGGAATGAGTACCCTGAATGGAGAGATCCAGCAACACAGAAGCACTGAAGCCAGACCAAGCCCACTGTACAGAGCAGAAAACCAGAGGCCACCAAAGATGCAGAGGACAGGGTGAAGTCATAGGATAGCCCAGTCAGGATGTTAGAGGGCCTGACATTATATGAACTACAGAAAGACATTTTAATTTTATGCCAAGAACAAGGGGAAGCCCTGGACAAGTTGGGGTGAGTGAATGACATCACATTGATTATTCTGTGGGACATTAATGAGACAAGAGCAGAAAATTAACATAAACCCTTGCCAAGAGACCATTGCTGTATTATTGACATTACAGGGTGAGGTTGATGATAGTGGTATAATAGTAGAAGGGTTGGTAGAATATGGAGTATGTTAAATGGGTGTATCGGGCTTATAACACCAGCTATGTGGAAATGTGTGGCCTTTGGCTTGTTAGAATGTGCTAACTTCTATGATATAAATACCCTTTCCATGGGCTGCCTTAGGCTCCCACCATGAAATCAATTGCTTTGCAGCATTCCCAACAATTTGCAGGTTGTGAATGGTTGGTATGAGTCAGTTCCAACAGATGCCAGATTTAGTGCTAAGGTACACTCTTCAGAGGTGCTGAAAGTTAGGATGTGAGGAACAAAGATAAAATCTGGAAAGACTGCCAAGCCATCAACTATCAAGAACAAACTAATGTCATTTACTGTGATGGGAAGGCTGAAGAAGCTAGCCAGCTCTGGATGGAGTTCAGAATTAGGAATATTGGACAAAGCCACTTGCCAGATGTAACGAAAGAATTCTGATTGTTTGGTTTGGTTTTTGTTTGGTTTGGTTTTTTTTTTTTTTTTCTTTAAATTTATTTATAAAATAAAGTTCTTTTTTTTTCATGTATCCCCTTGCTCTCCCTCCTTCACCCCTCCCAATCCCTCCTGTCAGTCTTCAGCCTCCCTCCTCCCTACCCCCCATCCCGTCCCCCAAAAGGGCAAGAAGTCACAAGGTGGACCAGCTCAGCATCCACTCCAGGCAGGTCTGATTTCCTCGTCCTAATGTTACGACTTAGTTAGGTGTTCCTCTGGAGGGAATGGGCTCCGAATTGCCAGTCTACACATAGAAACACAGTCTGATCCCTGCCCTTGAGGCTCCACATACTGCCCATGTCAGTGGACAGTTGCCTATCCTTGGAGGGCCTAGTTCTTTGGGGGATTTTGTATTTGGTTATTTGTTGTTGTTTTGGGTTTCTTGTTTGTTTGTTTTGTTCTGTTTGTTTGGTTTTGGTTTTTGCCCTGGGTTTGAGAGTCTGGAGAAGAATTTCTAAAATCTGTACAAATATAAACAACCCCAGAACTGCTCTATGGCATAGTGGACAAGAACATGCATATCTGAAAGAAGTCACTGTCTTTTTTGTTAGTCAGGGAAATGCTAGCTTTTGTAATAAGCAAGCCCTGAGATCTCAGTGACCTAGTGTAGTAGAATGTTTTTTGTATGATGTAAATAAAAAATTGTTTGGGCCTATTTAAGGCACTATAAAAGTAGATAAAAAATCAGAGACAGCCAGGCAAATATAAAAACTTACTACAACAACCTAGCTTGAGTTGATATCTATCAAAAAGTTTCACTGATAACATATGCAGAGGCTAGACCAGGGCTACAGCTCTGTATTGATCAATTTGTCTTATGGTTGTGACAAAATACCCAGCAAAAGCAGCTTAAACGGGACAAACTCATCTGGGTTCGTACTTTGGAGACATAGCTCATCCAGGCAGGGAAGGCATAGTGGCAGGACTGTCACACTGTGACCATAATCAGGAAACAGAGAGATGAGTGTTTGCTCTTCATCTCTTCCTCCTTTCCCTTCACCCCAGGACCACAGATCACAGAGTGGGGCCTCCCTCTTCAGTTAAACCCCTGGGAAAGCCATCGCAGACATGCTCAGAGGCATGTCCACTGTGTGATTCCAAATCTCATCAAGATGATTGACTATTGCTTATCCTGTTCTGAACAGTTTTGCAGGGCTCCCGGCTGATGGGTACTCTGTCATCACATGGCTTCTGAGGTCAGTGCAGGGGTTAATGCCTATGACCAGGAGAGCAAAGAGAGAAACAGGAAGGTACACTAACTTCAGAGTCATTTCTACTAGGAAGTGACATTTTTACTCCCACAGTATATGTCGGTAAGTACTGGTCAGATTGGTGCAGAGAGATCTGAAATCAGCAGTCTGTGTTTTTCAGCAAAAGATTCACTCTTTAAAGGGTCAATTATTGCTGGACAGACATTCATCTCTGCCTCGGTCTAGGACACTGGCTATGGCTTGGGCAAGTGGTTTAGAGGCTCAATTCCCTCTACACAAAATGGGAATGATAGTAATAATTCATGGTGTTCCTATTCTCCAGGAAATAAATAGGAGGGGAGGGGAGAGGAGGGGAGCTTTGAAAGCACTTGGCTTGGTGTCTACCATGCTTAATACATCTGAACCAGGAATACTTTCCTGATTCCCGTTTCAACACCCATCATTTCATAGACAAGCCTATTATCTATCAACATTTTGTTCCATTTCTAAACTCTAGACTTTGGTCTACTATCCACAGAGAATGAGGTCTGATCTTAAAAAAAGCACTTTGAAATATCTTTATGCCTTGAAGAGGCCCCTTCACTTCTCAGCACTGGCTTTGGAACCAAGGGACCTTTATTCTAGATCTAGACCATAGCAATACATTAGATCTTTGGGCAAAGCCAATGGAATTTTCCCAGCTCCCTTCTCCTTTGTCACAGAGAGATAACAATAAGAGCTTACTGGAGAACGAGTTGGTTGCCCTGTTGTAGAGGTGACAGCTGTGAGCTTGATGCAGGAGAGTGTCTGTTGCTTTGGTAGCATCTTCAAACACTCTGAAGCCTACTCAGGTTGTTCTGAGATGAGATGCATACCTACCCAACCCCCTACGTATTTGCTGCATTGAGAAACAGATCTGTTTGGCAATCAGTACACACGCCACTGCCTTGTGAACAGAGGGCTCTCGTCAGCAAGAAGTCGAAGTTGTTCATTTTCTAAGACTTCTCTCGTTCATCTTGATGCTGCATACTCAAGGTTGTCCAGGGTCTGGAGCAATCAGAAATGATTTGTGTCAAAGAGCACATTACAAGAATCATTTGTCGCTTCTGGTTCATGTTTGAATTTGAAGAATGAGGTTGGGGAGTGATCTGAAGCCATGATGTACGGTGCAGCTAGGATGAGAGGCAAATCATTATGTTAACCTTCTGGGGAGTCATGCTTTGGGTTCAATTTTGACAGCATGTATTTCAAGCCTCACAGTGGGATGGATGGGGAGTCATAATGAGAACACTTTGTATTTGAATGATTATCTTTTCTTAAAAAAAAAAAAAAACCTGAAAGCATTGGCCTTTGTAACACAGAGAAGCAGGGACTGGTCCTTTAGAGAGTGTATGCGTAGCCCCTGATTCCACCAAGAATAATACTGATGTGGATATAAGTTTGTGACCCAATGAAAACAAAAGCTGACTTTTTCATGAGGTTAGAAAGTACCTAATCACAAGAGGCTGCCTAGAGTACTCACCCGGGGATTCTATGCCCCAGGTTTTATGCTCATCTCCTTCTCCATCTGGTTGTAGGATTCCAGCAAGTAGCCTGTGTCCATGCCCTTCCATCTGCCACTGTTGAAGAAGGCATCAGCCACATTTCATAATTGATGCAATACAAATCATGAGATGGCTGTTTTATTTGACAGTAAGGAACAATGACATCCAGAGATCTGAGAAACTCCTTGAAGGAGGCTGTTGGTGGGAATATGGAGGCACTTTGGCTTAACAGAAGGAGAAAAGACATCCCAAGCAGGGAGGATGGCAGGGCTGATGTCAAGGAAAAAGCTGGGCAATGTCAGGAAGATTGGGCATGGCTACATGACAGATGGACGTGGAGGACAGAGGAACAATGCATGGGAAGGCAGCTTGGAATCAGATCAGGTAGAGCGTGCAATGTGAAGCTCAGGGGCATAGCATCTCTAAGCCGGTGCTGATGTTGCTTCCCAAGGACATCAGGCAATCTTCGGACCACATTTTCTTTAGTTGTTGCTTTTGACAGGGTTACTGCTAACCATCCAAACAGTAAAAATTAAGGCACTAACTGATCTTAAGCAGGAGAGTTCTCTACTGACCTTGATGGAGGGAGCAGGGAGGTGGGTGGAAGCAAAACCTGCCTCAGCAATCCAGGGGACCAACTTCAGAGATATGGATGAGGTGCAGCTGGCAGCATCCTTCCGTCCTTCTGTCCTTCTATCCTTCCCCAGCCATTCCACTAGCACCCAAAAGTTTCAGGGTTTTTTTTCCCCATCTTTCTTATTTCCCTTCTTCTCATTCACCTGCTCAGTGTACAAACAGCCAGAGATAAGAGAAAGATCCAGGACCACATTTCACTTCCACTCTTCTTCACCGGATTCATAGCTGACTCACTTCTGGTCAGGCCTCATTCCAGAAGTGGAGGGCAGGCCAGGAGCCAGCCCACACAGCACCTCCTACAACTTGATTTAGTAATTATTGTGTCGTTATTAGTTTAATATCTTCTAGTAGAAGATTATAAATTCTACATGCAGTCAGCATCAGGGTCATATTTTTGCTGCAACACTCGGGGCAGAGAGCAGTGGTGACATATTGTAGATGCTTGAAATGAATATGCTGCATAGAAGCTGGAGTGTGGCTCAACAGCAAAGCATTTCTCTAGTATTCATGATGCCTTGGGTTCAATTCCTGCTACCACAAAAATTAGATACACCCAGAAACGAAGGAGGCAGGTAGAGAATGATAGGAAAAAAACCTTACAATTTATTATTAAATTAAATTATTATTTTTATTATTATCATTGTTGTTGCATATGGTGACACATACCTATAATCCCAGCATTGTAGAAACTAAGGTGGGTAGAATGTGAGTTCAATATCAGCCTGAGCCATATATCAGGACTATTCTAAACCAGGTAAACAAAAAGGCGTAGCTTCACTGCCAAGGCATCGAGTGGCATTAGGCAAGGAAAAATAAAACAAAACAAAACAAAAACCAACAACAAAAAAAACCCCATAAGCTCTCAAACCAAAGGGCCCTCAAAGTCCCTAATGAGTTTTAGACCAGCCTAGATTACATGGAAAGACCCTAAAATATAATCCATAGGGAAGTAAATAAGTTTTACTTGGTTTTATGGGGTAGGTTAGTTGAGCATCAAGAACTAACTTGGAAAATGTAGGAGTTCCTGCTTGGTGGATTCCAGCTCATCCCCTGGGCTGGAGGACAGGCTGTGTGCTGGCTGGGGCCACCAATGAGAAAAACACTTGAATGTGTCCTATCTGATTAGATACCTGCATCCACACATGCCTCTACTGAACATTCTGTTCATTGCTGCATCTCCCCCACCATGTGACCTTCTCTAGCACCTGGAAAACTGAGAGTCAGTGAGGAAAGGACAAAGACTTGCCGTACCTTATGCTTCTTCTCATCTGTGGACAGTCAGGGAAAGGTAGCCTCACTCTGAGTGGTGGAGACTCAAGGGGGATTATCAGCACTTCAAGTTGAAGGAAAAGAAGCTGGAAAGGGTGACATCAGAGACTAGAGGAAGGAGGCAGTGGAATAAGCCTCAGACACTATGGCCAGGTTAGGAGGAGTGTGTATGTGCACAAGCTACTAATAATGCAAAGAGAATATATTACCACTGCTTCCCTGTAACTTGCACAACTTTGATTAATGCCTCCAGGAACAATAACCCTTGATGTCAGGGCAGCTGGCCGAGCCAGTACTCAGCCATCAGACAGTAAGAGCCCAGATGGTAAGAGCTGAGGCCTCTGCTAGGTCAAACGCCTCTTAAGAAGCAGAAGACTGTTCTGCTCTAGATGATGCTGGCACAGAAAAGGGCATCTCAGATTTGAGGGATCCCTGCCACTTACTCCCCTGCTTGGTTAACGTACTCAGTACCACCTACAGCAATGCCCACCCCTTCTCAGTGGCACCTGATGATCCCTAATGTCATATCACTGGTGTCCCAGCTTAGTGGAGAATGTTTGTGTCAAAGGACCAGGATCACAGGCTAGCCACAAAAACCTTTCATCAATCAGGGCCTGACACCAATAGTTGTGATTGTCGCTGTGTGGTTTGTGGCTAATCGTTTAACATATTTGGGCTTCTGTTTATAAGTACATATGGGAACCCAGAACTCATAGAGTTCAGAGTTTGGGGTGGCTCAGTGGTAGATCACTTGTATAGTACAAGCAAGGCCCCAAGCACCACCCCAGAACTGCAGAAAAAAACACCAGAAAATTCTGATCCAGTTAAATGAAATTGGACAAATTCATATTTTGTAGATTTAATAAACAGTAGAGATTTGAAAAATCTACCAACTAGATAACTATTTCCATCTATAGAAAAAGCTGACCTCTGGCAAATCACCGAGAGGCCTTGGCTCCCTGGGAGGTAGGCTCTGGGACCTTGAGGAAGCTGGATCACCTCTGTCGACCAATGAGAACTAGAATTCTTACCTCTTCCTTGCTCCCTTTAACACCATCTCCTTCCCTTTTCTTCACTCCCCCCCCCAGTAAATAAGCACAGAGATACAGGCCTCGGAGCCCCTGCACCCCCAGAGAGCACCCACTCCTGCTGAAGGTGACCTTACACTCACTCATGTTCTCACCAATAAAGAGAGAACTGTCTGTGGGCAGCTTCACAGTGACTCACAAATTAAGAGGGCATTACTGCCATCTGCCCAGCCTCCTTCTTCGCTGCCGCAGGGCCTGACAACAGGAGGGTGCTGACCCTTTTGTTACCCTAATCAGAAGATGCTAAGAAAGAAAGATACTAAGAAGAAAGCCTAGAAACACTATCAAGGTTGGTTTTTATCTTTCTAGATGCTCACAGCCTAATTAGGTCTACAAAGCACTTAGCTTTATGTGTGGAAATTAATAGAACACTGGTATATTCTGTGATATGTTAGTTGCTTTCAACTCACAGACATGGAGAGGAGCCATGCCTTCTTCTTTACGGTGGATGGAATTTCTTCAGAGCCAAGAAATAGTAGCCAGGAACCCAAAAGCCCCAGATGTGTGACTTCCTTTCTGTTCACCAGACAAGGATTTTTGGGTCATCCCAGTTACTTTACACAGATTAGCTGGTCTGGTTTTGTACTTGGTTCAGGAGGTCAGCTGAACAAGGACCCAGCACTGGGACAGATAGATGCAAAACCAGGATTCTGAGCTGGAAGAACAGCTCCGTACGGCCAGGGCCTGAGGGCAGGAGTCTGACTACACACTGATGTTAGGCTCAAGCGCTTCTTTGATTGCATCTTCATTGAGAAGAAAAAGAACCAGCCTCCCCTAAGAGACTACAGGGTGCTTGGCTTCCTTGGTAAACACGCTACTACCCCTCTGCATGGGGTAAGTCTCCAGAAAGCTAAGAAGAGACCCAGATTACAACACCTGTCTGTAATCCAAACACTGGGAGAATGAGGCATATGGGCCAAACCTGAGCTACATAGTGAGTTTTAGCCAAGCCTGTGTTTGATCTGGCTGATACAATGATGCTTTACCTGGATAGCATGTGGGTGTCTATGAATGGAGAGGCCTCGTGCCCCATAGATGTGGGATGATGGATGAGAGGAGGCAGCGAGCAGGACACACTCAGGCTGTATCTACATAGAAGAACTTTATGAGAGAGAGAGAGAGAGAGAGAGAGAGAGAGAGAGAGAGAGAGAGAGAGATCCCAGGAGAACAGAAACAAGAGAAGGTGTGGGGCAGTGAGAATCCTTCTTAAATGGGTTAAGGGCTTGGCATCATAACTCAGGGCAGGGTGTGCCTTTAGAAGCTAGAGCAGAATCCTAACATCCTGCACAAAGATAACCTGTCTTGAAAATAAGTAATATGTAAGAGTGGGCAAGAGAGAACAACTGAGAAAATGCTTGCTGTGTAAGCATAGGGACCTGAGCCTCCATACCCAGAACTCATGTTTACAAACTAATCACTGTGGTTCCTGCTTGAAATCCAGTTCTGGGAGGCAGAGACAGGTCATTAGGCAGCTAGTCTACTTGGCAAATTCAGGCCATTGAGAGATCCTGTCTCAAAAAGCAATGTGCACGGTGTATGAAGAATGACACCTGAGGTTGACCTTTGGCATCCACAGGGATGTGCACACATGTACACACACATACACGCATGCACACATAGCCAAATAAATAAATGAGAACTTAAGTACCATTGTCCCTTACTATTTGTGTGGAATTTCCACACAGACACCAAAATCCAAGGATGTTCATGTCCCTTGTATAAAATGCCACATTTGTATAGAACTGCATCTTATTTATATTAAACCATCTGTAGATTACTTTCTATGTCCAATACAATGTAAATATGGCATAAGGAGGTATTCTGTGTTGCTTAGGGAATATTCATGGGGAAAGCCTGTCCATAGCATAGATATGGATTTTTCCCCCAAGTCTTCTCTCTCCAAAGTTGTGTTTAATTGAAACCATCTTGGAAGAATGTATGGATACACACAGCCAAGAGCAATTTGCCTCAATTCTGAAGTCAGAACAGCCAGAACAACATGTGTCTGCAGCAATGAGTCTCAGACTAATGTGTGTGAAGGGGCTGGTCATCTCAGCCATTCTCCTTCCATAGCTCTGGGCAGAGACTGGTTGAGGTCCTGTGTTTCTAACAATCTACTGGCTGTTGCTGCTCTGTGGATCATTCCCCAGGTTCCATCTCATCCTTGGGCAGCAACCAGAAGCACCCACAGGAGCTTTTAGAACACTTCATCATTTGATTCTTATTCCTTGGAGACTCTAATTTGGTTGGTCTCCAGTGCAAGTTCTCTCTGCCTTGGTGCTAGGGATTGAACCTATGATTTCCTGCATCCTAAACAAGTATTCTGCCATTGAACTACATCCCTAGCTCTGAGCTGCATCTAAAAAGTACCACACCCCCCCTCCATGACTCCCATGGGATGTTAGCATTGGAAAGAACTGCTAGGCTATGTTGTCTTCTTTAAACTGAACCTTGAAAATTGAGCCCAATTCCAAGATGCTCCCCCCGACTCCACCTCCACTGTTGGATTCAGCTCTGAAGCCTAAATCCTTTACCCAGGGCCTCTCTTCATGATCTTCACCCTTGTTGGTCCCTGGGTCCCTGAATTCCCCTACTGTTCCAACATTTTAGCCCCATTGATTCTGTCTCCACCCCTGTCGCCTGGGCCTTGCCATGCCTCTAAGAGGCAGGTAGAGACTTCCTCAGGGTTATTGATTCCCAGGGAACTCACCAGGTGGCAATTCCTTTCTTAATTAAGACCTTGAGGGCCAGCCACAAGAATTGGATCAATTAATCAGCTCTCTAAAGATCCAGTGGGGAAGCTGAAGGAAGCAATTCATACAGTGATAGTCAAGAGGGCTGCCAACTAGCCGGCCAACCTGAGTTTGAGGGCTTTCTCCTTTGTTCCCTTTTTCCTCTCCTTTGAGTCGGGTTCATAATGGCACGTTTGAAAGGCTGTCTCCACCCAAGCTTTACCTCTCCCTGGTCAACCCTCTTTACTAGTTTGCCATTATCAGTCACTGGAGACAAGACAACCACAGATAATAAGAGTCTCCCACTCAGGCTTCCTCTTCCCTTCCATCCTCCAGGGAAATTATGTCGAACATCTTTTTTATTGACTTATTTATAAATATAGAAAATGAATTGCCCAAAGGCTTGTGTTAGAGACTCAGATGCTATCAGAGCTGCTGACATGCTGGCCCCAGAAGGAAGATTCCAGGGGGCTCTTGGGGTGCTAATTAAATGGATCAGCTTCCCTTTTCTCTTGGGAAGCCCAGGTGAGGGCCCAGGCTTTGCTCTGATTTAAAAGAGAAACAGTACATAGAGCTCCATAGCTGCTTTCTGCTTCTTCTGTCTCCTAGGACAGTGGGGAGACATTGCCATGCGTGCAGGCACACATGCAGATGCACACATAAATTCATAAACACAGTCAAGAAGGGGTTTAATTACCTTGGCTACTGTCTGTGATGACTCAACAGAATGTTCACTGGCTCTTCCACTTTGTCACCTAATTGTTGTCTGCTACCTTCTTCATCTGGGGAGGGAGGTGCAAGACTGCCTGTCCCCTGTGCTGGTACCCAGATATTGTGGGCAGATAGGATCTAGAGCATATGGAACATTCATGAGTGTCAGTCAGCCTTGCTCCTTTCTGGGCAGAAATACCCAAGCTACAAGTGCCTCTGAGACCCTTTCTTTTGGCCATTGGGATCCAGAGAACTGGAGAGAGAGAAGAAGCTCAGTGTCCTCACTGACGGTTTGCTTCAGTTAATGCATATGCAAACATGCATAAAATGAGCATGTAAATCCAGCTCTGGTGCATGCAGATAGGAGACTCAGGCACACATATGCAGTACTCTTGAAAGAGACCCTGATAAAATCTCAGGGAACAACCCCTGATACCTGGCTCCCTTTCACACAGAGCATGCTCTGTTCTCCTGTCCTACCTGGGCTCTCACCCTGGGGACCAGTGTGTTTCTAGTAGACAAACCAATACAGAGTTAAATTTGAATAAGAGTTACTTTGTCCCTGGCTACTTCTGACTGTCCAGTTAGGAACCTAAAGTCTTCATCAATTCCATAGTCCTTGGAGGGATTAGAGCCCCCAGTTCTGGCCATCCTCCAAGATTGAGTGAGACTCTGTCTCTCGTTGGTTCTGCAGTCTTAGACAGCCAACCCGATGTCCAGGGCCTCCTTCCTGCTGCAATAATGATTGCAAAGCCTGACCCCACCCCAACCCCCGCAAGTGAGGTTCCCATCCACATCCTCTAATCATACCCTAGAAGAGGGTAGGATTCAGGGTTGTCCAATCCTTCCTCAAAGGAAATAATGTGGGTCCCAATTAGCAATAGCCCCAGCCAGCACAGCATCGCCCCAATAAAGGGGACAGCCTTGTATCTGGAGAGCAAATCATTTGTCCCCAGTGTGCATGAGCTCCACAAAGGAGGACTCTCTGCTGTGGATGCCAGGCCTGATCTTTGGAGATGGTCTCAGATCTTCAGTGGGGAATCCAAATTTGCATACTGAGAGAGACAGCTCACAGAGTCACAAACACCAGGATTGCCATCTCACAGACACCATGTTAGGATTTGGCACGTGGAAAGATGAAACACGCTGCCAGATGCCATTTATTGGGGAATTTGGATATCCAGGGAAGGGTGGGGAAGGGAGAAGGAAGAGAGAGAGAGAGAGAGAGAGAGAGAGAGAGAGAGAGACAGAGAGAGACAGAGAGAGACAGAGAGACAGAGACAGAGAGAGAGACAGAGAGGGGGGGAGAAACGAAGGGGAGAGCAAAGAAAAGAAGGAGTCACTGCCAGGAGTTATTTTCTTTTAAAGGAAGGGTGAGCATGCAGACATGCCCAGGGCGTGCCCTGAGAGAGTGCTCTGCAGGCATAGCATGGCCTCAGCAAAGCAATGCGGGAGATGCACAGGCACGCCCAGAGGGCAAACTGGAGAGGCACTAACACAACAGGCCATTTGGGACTCAGAACATACCCAGAGTGGCTGCAATAGCATCTTATTCACTGTTCCTATCAGAGCAGGACAGACATGGCCCCGACTAGAGGACATTCCAGCCCCTGTTTACATTGATGCCTACTTGGGCAAGACTCAGTGGAAGGAAAGCTGGAAGAGTGTGGGCCTATCAGGCATCATTGTCATCACTGGGTGCCATAAACTAGAAGATGGGGTGGGGCATTGAGAACTATCTTCTCTTTAGAGGCACAGGGTAGAGGGAAAACCAAGTACAAAGGAAGGGGAATGTGACTACTGAGCATTATTAGCTTACCCGTGTCCCCAGTACCTGAGCTAGGGGGGTTTCAAACCCTGCTTTCCTGCAAGGACAAAAGGAATAAATCTGAGAGAGCTGGACTCTTAAGCAATTCAAGACAGGTGTTTCCCTCTCTCCATCTACCACTAATGTCACTGGCCAGAGCAGTCACTGTCACTTCAATGAGTACATGGCTCCTATGCTCTTAACGCTCACTATTTAGTTGGGGCTAAATGTGTTAAGTAGCTCATCCATCAGATGGCTCCCAGAATCAAAATCTTCTGGGACATTGAAGGACTGGAATTTGTATCATCTATAAAGTATAGGAAGCTTTGACCTAAACACTGAGACACCACTTGGGAATGGATAACTACTCTTGAAGACAGGTGGTAAGGGTTTCTAGGGCTCAGATACAGAAGGCAAGTGACTGACGATGGCTGGGAAAACTTCCAGGAAGGGGGCAGAGATGGTGGCCGGGCTCTGAAGGATGGATAGGCATCATGGGTCATTATTAACCATCATACATAATGAATGATAGATCAATAAAGCATGAGTGAAATGAAAAGCCATTAGTTTGTATAAACAATAAGAGGGTAATTAGAGAACTGGCCTGTGTGTGTGTGAGCTGTTCCATCAGCTCCCAGAGGCTGTGCTCTCTGTCTGTATACTGGATCTCACGGACCACAGGGCAGTATGTGGAGATCAGGAGATGGAGTGGGTATGAGAAACACACCAGGACCAAAAAGACCCTGTTAGTATGATTACTCTGTTCTATATGGCACAGGTTTCAACAAGACACGGTTTCTTTTCATTATAGAGCTGGATGCTACACATAGCTGCAGTCATAGATGCTGCAGAGGCTTCCAGAACATGATGGAGCAATGTCAAAAAGTCTCCCCACCTCCCAGCAGACAGGACTCCACCAGCCATAGTATGGGAAACTACAAAGCCTGTCTTCAGTCTTCGAGCCTCCATAAGGAGCCCCATTCAGAGAGGGTGATGTCAGGGGCTCAGCCAGTCCAGCTGGTACATGGTTCAGTGGCCACACATTTCCTTAGTTGTTCATTACTGGGGGCCACAGTGAGACGAAGGAGGAAGTGCAGCACGTAGAGGGGATGGCAGGGATAAGGCCATAGGATAGAACCAATGTGGAATATGGGAAGGGCAAAAAAAATGAGTTATACTGTCTACACAGTGAAGGTTACCTTTAAGGGCCACCTAGGAGCTTTCTGTACCCTGCAGTGTCCCCAAAGGAGTGCACTATGCACACTCTCAACTGGACTTCCTTATGACTAAGAAGAAGCTGGGGGGGGTCAGGTGACTAGCTGGAGGGTGAGGAGACTGAACCTCAGGACATCTTAGCAGCCACACCAAGCCTGCCTTAAAGCGTTCTTCCCTTAGCCTTTAGGGTAATGCTTGATGCTCGGAGATGCATAGCACATGTTTTTCTCCCAGCTCCCTCTCTCTGGCACATGCCTGCTAGCTTCTTTTTGTGTTCTTTTGAACACTTCTAAGCAATATGGTAAAACACCACTGATCTTGTGCTGCAAAAATTCTCAGTTCCATCATGTCCACGTGGAGAGAACTCATTCTGTCACCTCCAATCAAACACACCAGACTTCCACTCAGAGTTCCCAGCGTGCTGGCACATGACCTTGGGCAAGTGATGAAATCTCTCTGAGGCATCATATGCGTTTGTTTGAGATAGAGATAATAATACTCACCCTGAAGCTGTGCTGTGAGGAGTCACAGGAGGAGTCACCATGTCACACATGTCTCCGTATTTCTTGTCTCAATGCATTTTCAAGTACGGTCACTGGAGGAAGGAACCAGTGACAGTGGCCAGAAGCTCCAAGCCTAGGGGGCCCTTGGAAGCCTGAGTCAAGCCTGATGTAGCTGAGCCTACCGGGACACTGGCTGCAGAAGTCACCCTTGGCTGGGGACATGCAAAGCTAGTGCAGGAGGAAAGGTTGGCGGAGGATTTTACTGATGCAGACAAGAAAGCTCAGATGAGGCAGCATAATGGTGAAGGACCAGAGAAGCATCTCAATGTTTGGGCAAAAGTTTCCAGGTTCGAAACAAGCCTGAGGTCTGCATAGGAACAAAGTTCAAACTGGAGAGGTAGCTTAGGGACTGATAACAGTTAACTATCCATAGGATGTCTCAGGACCTGAGATAACCTGGAAAGACCCAACCCTGGAGGTGGTCAAAGAAAGGGCTTGGCAAACAGCTGGCTAAGATAACAGAGGAAGTCTAAAAATCCCCCAAAAGACAAGCTAATCAGAATTGTATCCATACTAAAAGACCCCAATTGGTGTATAACCTTGTGATTTTTGCCCTTAAAAACCCAGCTCCCAATGGGGCGGCACCTCCTCTGGCCACTGTCATGCTTGTGTGCCAGACTGAGGTCCTTGTCATGCAACTCATAATTTTCGACAAACCTTGCTTTTGCATTTCGGAGAGTTCACATCTCTGGTGATCTTTTTTTTTTTTGGGGGGGGGGTACTTTGCAACCAGGGCACAATAATGGCACAAGCCTTTAATCTCAGCACTCAGGAGGCAGGAAAATCTGAGCTCATGGCCAGCTTGGTCTACAGAATGGGTTCCAGGACATCCAGGGCTACACTAAGAGACCCTGTCTCAAAAAGGGGAGACAGTTCCAGGATCTCAGGGCTCATCTGAACACTTGAAACAAGAAGTTGACAAGTCCTGGGATCCTCTGGTGGGTGGGATTTGTAGACACAGAATTTGTCATTGGAATGGGGTTGTCCTTTACTCTGAGCGATCCAGAGCCTGGAGACTGACTGATCATGCTGCCATCCACTGTAGGCAAAGGGAGAGTCCTATCCCAGAAGACTGTGAGCAGAGAGCAAACCCCACTTGGCTTTGGCCGGCTTCACACAGAGGACTGAGTGGCTCTGAGACTGCTGATTGTAAATAGTTTGAACTCCCTGCTTGTGCTTTTGCATAGGCAGGGATACCTGCCAGAGGTCAAGCACAAACTCTGCTTCAGACCTCCAAACAACCTACTGCAGAAAGCCCCTTACAGTCACTTCACAAGTAAGGAAACAATATCTCAGAGAAGCTCAAAATCCCAGAGCAGCCTGTCCAGGGTACACATTTGCCCCCAGAGTTGCCTCTAAAACTCTAGTTTACTTTGTAAAGGAGAAAGGATACACAAAGAGAAGACCTGGGCACAGAAGAAGGAGCATCCTGGTGCTTCCTGCTGCCTTCCTACAGGTCACCTCCCTTGCTGCTGGTGTGACTCTTCCCTGGCGTGAGGGAGGCAGGAGTTCCTCTGGATTTTGTCCTAAGCAGGTCCAGGACTGTGGGCCCTGGGGAGCAGCTGCCAGTGGTCGGGATCTTGGCCCCAGTTCTCAGTGGATGAGTCCATGTCACATGGCTGGTCCTTGGCAAGAAAGAGCATCTATCGTGGATGGACTGCTTCCTGGGGTCTACTAATGAAGACTTTGCAAACAATTCCATTTCAAGTCTAGCTTAACAGGCCAATGACATTCAAGTCCAGCTTAATGAACCAATGAGTTTATTGGGTTACTCACAGGAGTGTAGATAAGGACTTGTTTACAAGAATGTCACTAAAAAACTACACCAGCGTGGTGATGGCTCCTGACAGCTGCATCCCTATTGGGAAGGTAGCGTAGTGGTCAGCTTTTTATTCCCAGGAGCTGTCATTGCATGTGTAGCCCTGGGGAGAGGTCTTGTGGACTTTGCAGGAGCATCCTCGGACTTGTTAATTTTATTTCCATAGAAACAAAGGAGACTGCTTCCCTCTGGGGTGGGAGGTTCCAATTAGAATGAAATGGTGATACAGTGGGAGGTGATAGACTTGGAGTTGGGTGGAGAACAGGAAATGGTCCCTCCACGCTCAAGGCACAACTCTCTTTGGCCTCAGTATTACAATGCAAATGTCCTCGGGTTCTATCAGTCTGTCCATCTCTATGGCCTTTCATTGCCCAGTCTCTCCCACAACCCTGTGCTTGTCCACATTCTAGACATGTGGCTCTTCCAGCTCAAAGATGGTAGATGTCCTTAACCACAAGCAAATGGGGCTATCCGGCCCTCACAGTAGCCATGGATACTGCTTCTCCTATGTTGTTCAGGAACACATTCAGGGTAATACTCATTGTCAACAAGTGTTGCTTTATGAAATGGGACTCATTATCCAGGGCCTTCCTTCCCTCTTGCCTCTCTATGCAGGGCAATTATCACCAATAATCAAACCTTTAGAAGAGTTCTTAATAAGACAGGACATACATAGGGCCCAGAGTCCAGGGCCCAGAGCCTTTATTCTGTTTCCTGCCCAGAAATCAAAGTTTTGCTTGACTCAGCCAGGCCTATGCCCCCAGATTCAGGCTACTACGGAGCCATAAAACTATGTCAAGTTTTCTCATATGAACAATACTTGCCTGAGAGTCCCTTCCTTGTGTTAAACATGGTAAGTACCAGCTGCCTATATGAAATTTTCACTGCTAGTTCGGCTTCAGACTGTCAAGCCATTGCCAACATCAGCTCCCTGTCTTGACTCTTCTACTTCAAGATGACGTTTCTGCTCCTGGAAGCTGCCAACATCCACCACTTGTATACTCAGAAGGGTGAACAAGAACTGTCTAGCTGGGGTCTGGCCCTCTGAAAGTCAACCCCCAAATACCCTTTGTGATTTCTGAAAGACAGAATCTTCTGCCCTCTCATAGTTCCAAAGCAAAAAGGCATGTGGGGCCCTGGGACACATTTGTTGTGAAGCAAATAGGAATTTATGCTTTAGATCCAGGAGCCTACTCACTGGGGAGAGGAATCAGTTGGGAAATGCACTCACTGCTTCCCTCTAGTGGCAATTTTCAAAACTGTTTCTCCAGGAAGGTGGCTGGACTTGCAAGCCTGACACAGTGGTGCAAGCTAAAAGATAAGCCTGCCCAAGTAACCATAGGATAGAAGTCACATCCACAGGAAATTCTACAGTATAGTGTATTTACAGTCACAGAATGTCCTGGTCAGGACTCCAGCTGAACACAAGATGATTGCAACACTCTCCCACCCTGTCTTTGCCGCCCCATAGTTTAGTTCTGTTGGGCTGTGTTTCTTTCCAATGAAAAGGCTCAAAAGGCTTTCGTAAGTGCTACACAATTCCCTCGGTGGCCACAATGCATCTATCATGACCTTTTCCTAAATCCGAACAGCCTGAGACTCAGGGGAAAGCCACATAAACCACAATTTCTGGCGTAAAGATGCACTCCACTCCGTAACCAGGCTCCTAATCAGCCTCTGGGTGGTGACAACCTCAAGGAGTGACAATAATTAACATGAGAATGTTTACACCATTTGTTTGTCTGATTCTTGAGC
Source organism: Sigmodon hispidus (assembly GCA_004025045.1). Lineage (NCBI taxonomy): Eukaryota > Metazoa > Chordata > Mammalia > Rodentia > Cricetidae > Sigmodon > Sigmodon hispidus. Next base: position 189,461 of record PVIH01001078.1, on the reverse strand, counting down.
TGTGCTGAACAGTAATGAAAATTGTTTTCTCTGCGAAGCATGAAACTGTTCTGTGGTCACCTGGTGTGTTCACAGATGTGCTGATTAATTGTGGTTCAGAATGTCACAATGACCAAGGGCTAGACTCTGCTCTTGGGCAGTTGGATTCTTGCTCACTCTGGGTCACCACGACCTAGGTCAGTGGAACTGAGGTGAGGTCAAATTTGACAGATGGGTTAGAAGCCCCCAGACACAGAGACCATCAGACTTGCATCATCCATTCTTAAGAAAATAGTTAAATCCAAATCTTTCAGGCAGAGCTTGAGCCAGATACAGTGCTGATGTTGGGGTTCCCCTTTCTGCCACACCAGCAGCAGCAGACTGAGCCCTCCTGCACTCAGATTCTAGGCTCTGCCCACATGCTGGGCTGTGGCTGGAGAGCTATGCTTTCCCAAAGCTTCACATATTTCAGGGAGTGTGCACTGAGCCTATAGTGAGAAATGCAACCACAAGTCACATGTCAGAACATAAAGCAAAACACTCCACAGGCTCAGGAGTCACCAACTGTGCTTAAAAGGGTGCTCTATGAAAAAAAGAGAGAAGGAATAAGCAGGAGGCTACCCCCTTCCAAACACACACACACAACACAAGCACTCTTCAAGCACAGGAGTCCAGAGGAAGACCCTGGAGTCGGCCTGCATTAGTTCAAGTCATGAATTATGTGACCTTAGACAAAATACTTCACTTCTCTGTGCTTGGCTTCTTCCGCAGTAGGATTACAAAGCTGTTATTTTACAAGGCTGCTGTAGAAATTACATTAGGTATGTGTCCAAAAGCAGTTAATCATAGCAATAAAGGCTGGGGAGATGAGTTTGCTGCACAAGTACAAGGATCTGAGTTCAAATCCCAGGGGCCCACATAAAAGCTAGATATGTTGTGTGAGCTTCTGCAATGCCAGTGTCCTTATGGAGAGATGGGAGCCAGAGACAAGAGAATCCCTAGGAGCCAGCATGGTATAGGCAGGAAAAGAAAGAGAGAAATCTCAAAGAAGATAGAATGCAAGGTCCAATGCTTGAGGTTGTCCTCCAACCACCCCTATATGTGCTATATGTGTGCACACTATAGCACGCATGCTCCTATATTCACCTACCCAGATACACACACATGAATATGTTTATAACAGAGTTGATGGTGCTCCCACCCCCATCTTTCTGACTCCCTTGGACAGTCACCCCATGGTAGCAGTAGGATTGTCTTTCTCCCCTGCTTTGAGACTCAGAGGCAGGTGCAGGGGTTGAGCCTCCACTGATCAGCCTCTTCCCTTTCAGAGCCATGGAGCATAACAAATATCCCCACACCTCTCATCCCTACTCCCATGCACAGTCATAAAATCAAGTCCGTGCTCTAGAGGTGCTTGCAGGGTCTGGTTAGCTCCAAGGTGTCTATTTGTAAATTTCCACGGAGAACTCAAGCATGATGAAGGACAGCTAGCTGGGGCGTGATTCTGTTAGTCCTTCTCAAAGCATCAAAAGGAAGCCAGAATGAAACCCACTTTCTACTCTGAGCCTGGTGTCCGTAAATAAAAAAGACAGTGGTGACAAGGGGTTTAGGTGGGACCTGGAGTATCATCCCTGGGTCCAAGGCCAGCAGCCTCCAGCCTGCGGCAAGACTCCCATGACTTTCTATTCTGCAGCTCTCCCCCACATTGCGCAGGTCGGTCTCCTGGACCCACAGAGGAAGAGACGTTGTATATTTAACAAGACGGTGGTCTCTGGCTTGATGGCTCTACCCTTGATTTTGGGCTTGACCCTTTAGGAGTAGACTATCCCTCCCCAGCCAAGGTCACAAAGCCCTAAGCCCTCGTGGCCATGTTGACTGCAACCTCATAAGAGACCTGATCTTGAATCACTGAGCTGAGCTCCTCCAGTTGCTGACCTGCTGAACCCAGGCAGTAATAGATGTTTATTGTTTCAAGCTGCTACGTTGCAGGGTGATTGATGGAGCAGCAGAAATGACTAATACACAGGAGGGGAGGGTGTAAGAGCAGTGCCCAGAAACAGGGGAAGCTGTCTGGAAGGCAGGAGGAGCTTCGTCTTTAAGAGAGAAACTGAAAAGAAGGGATGTGATATATGTCCTCACATCCACTGGCCTGGTGAATGCTGATGTGAGAAGCCTTTGTCAGAGGATATGAAGAGAAGAGTCTAGATCCGGCCTTTGGGCAGCCTGCTGTCTGGCTAGAGAGCCCAGCAACAGGAAATCAAACCCAATTTAATAAGAAGGACCCACGGCACCTAGAGAAGGCTGGGAAGGGGGCTGAGTGTGGTGACCTCTGATTGGTCTGTGTGCATGTAGTTCTAAGCGTTGAAGAAGATGAAAATAAAACTGTGTTCCTGATGCACCATCCATGACTAATTTAGTCTGTCATTCCAGTACCAGCCACACAAGTTAGACTTACCTGGAGTGCTGTTTAACAGTCCCAATGTGTGGGGTCCACTCTCAACCAATAAAAAATCAGGGTTTTGAGGGATGGCCAGAACATTAGCATCTTTAAATCTCTTTCAGGAGATTGTAATGTGTAGTCCGCTTGAGAATCACAACTATATTGGGAGAAACAAAGCAACACACACATGCGTTGGCCATTCCCAATTGACTAATGTAAGTGCTGGGTAGGTAAGGAGGAGGGGAGAGCCCCTCTCAGCCTAGCTCTAAGCCTCAGCTGGACCCAACTGGGAGTTTGCAATGCACTGTAGACAGCAAGGGCAGAGGGCAATACAAGACTGGCAAGTAAGATCTCAGGGTAGTCCAGGACTGTTTCAGCCTCAGGATCATCTTTGGAGAGATAGTTAGGAAGGCAAGGTCGGCAGGTGAGGACTGCTGGCCTCTCAGAGCAAGCACTGAAGGTCGGACAGAGCCTGAAACAGGAGAGGTGTAGGTGACCGTGAGTGGAAGAAGAATGGAGGGGAAGCTCTCCGATACTAGACACAGCTATCTTGCCACATGCTGTATCTCCAGCTATCCCTGCAAAAGCACGTGGCATTGTTACCTACATTTTGTAGATGAGAACACAGGGCCAGATTGGGCTTATTAAACTGACAGGCCTTTTAGATAGCCACAGGTCATGGAATATGTTTCATTGCTTGCCTGTGCCTAGCCAACCAGGCCATGAGCATCTTGGTTGACTTATGGTCTTCTTCTGGGGCCTCCAAGACAGCCTACAGTTCCCATAGGATGACTAAACGACCTCAGGCAAGATTTGGGCACTGGGTTTGCCCTGAGTGTCTAAAAAGACTGAGGTCAAGACATCCCCTTCTCTCCCATCCAGTCCCCACCTCAAAGCTATAGAGGCAGCTACATGGTAATTTTTCAGTCCTGTTTGTCCGCTTCTACAACAAAATGCCAACTGGACAGTCAAAATTCCTTAATTTATTCATGGCTGGGCACAGAGCCATAAATACAGTAGCAAAGAAAGCATGACCCCCAAGGCTGTAGTGTTGGGGTTGCCATTCAGGTTGCAAAGAAGCATGAAAGTCAGGAGGACAGGCCAGCTGCAGAGGCCCTGATGGTAAGACTCCAGTGCGGTGAGCTGTTTCACACAGCCTGGTGGCTCAGAGTCCATGACCCAGAGAGCCTGGACAGCTGCAGGTCAGAGAACAGGAGCTGAGGGAAAAGTGAGGTAGCCTTTCAAAGACCATGTGACCTTTCTTGGCTTTAAAATCCCAGTTCCCGGCAGCATAGTTATGAAACTCCTTAAATGACCTATTACAATGCTACAGGATCCTGGTCCAAAAGAAAAGGCCCATAATTCTTGGCCATTAGGGAAATGCCCTGGGAAGATCAATAGGGCAATATAAACATCCAAGAGAGGTGACTCAGAAATGCTCTGCACTTAAGAGTCCTTTTGTCTTGTCAACCTCTTGTCTGAAGGCAGCATGTTCTTCCTGGAGTCCCTTCCCCTGCTGCTGCCTCTAAGCCCTCCCACACTTCCCAGATTGCCCAGGTATGAACTCATTGACTGCGATGAGGGATGAAGGAGATGGGAAATCAAGAGACACAAGAAGACAGGGAAGAGGGATGTAGTTTCTCTACTGATTTTAAATCCAACTTGACTTGGTCAGTGCTGTGACATGCCCAGCAAAGTCCCTTGGGACTCAGGTCCCAGTTCCTTTATCTGAAAATTCTTTACATGAAAAGATGGAGGCTGGGGACAAAGTTGACAAGAGTTTGCAGCTGAAGGCAAGAGTGTAGAGGCCAGAGACAAGGTATTTGTGTTTAGTTCCCTGCTGTGTGACCCGGGGAAATGGCTTACAGCTGGTATCCAGTTTCTGTTCTACTGATGGGAGTGACATCTGCCCATGGAGCACATGAGGCTCTGTGTATCAAACACCCAGTAGCATGTCTGCCACAGTGGGTACCAGTTTTACTTGCTCTCCTTATTTAACATCAGGGTTGTTTCCCTCCCTACACCTGCTCTAGGATCTAAGGCACCTCCTGAAAATGGAGCTGGCAGGGGCATAGGTCATCCCTGGACCCATCTCCATCCCTAAAGGGAAGAGTGATCGTTCCAGACATTCTCATAAGCAGGGGACCCAGGTCATAGCAAGCAGAACACAAGCTCTGCTAAAGACACCCCAGGGCTCTGCTCACCCACTTCTTCATCATCCTACAGCTCCAAATCTATGAAAAGAGGATTAAAACACCAAATATAGTTGGTGTTAGATAAATTGATTTGTTTTATTGTGTTTGAGTGTGTGCATGCTCCTGTGCGTGTAATGTGTGGGTAAGCCAAAGGCTATCCTTGGCTGTGATCTCACCATCCACCTTTGTGTCTTGTGTGTTCACTATTCCATTGACACAAGGCTGATGCTGGAGCCTAGGTCTCACTGAGTGAGTGTACACTGACTAGTAAGCTCCAGGGACTCTCCTGTGTTCACCTTCCTGGCACCGTCATGCCCTGTTCTTTATGAGGCTCTTGGGGATTGAACCCAGGTCCTTGTAGTTGGAAACCAAACACTTTACCCAAGCAGCCATCTCCCAGGGCCCAGAAGTTGTTATTTAAATGCTGATGTTCTTCTCCTTAGAACTTTTTTATTCTGTCTCAAGGCAGCAATATTGACAGCTATTTCATAGCAGAAATAAGAAAAAATAAATCTTAACTACTTTAGAATTAAGAAAGGCTTTCCTAAACAATCCTCATTCAAAGAAATATAGACAGAGTCCACAAATTGCCCAGGAAATGAAGAAAAGGAGAATGTCACAAGTGGGACCCTGAGGGACCAGCTAATGCTGTGCTCAGAGGACATTCAATAGCTTTCAGCGCTTTTATTATTTTGAGGGAAAAGTTGAAAATAATTGCACTAAGACCTCGGCTGAAGAAATTAGATAAAGAGCTATAAGCTAAATTAACAATAGCCCAGGAGATGTGATTTAATGAAAATAAAATCTAGAATTAATGCAATAGAAAAGAACAAAAGTCTTCTACACTAATCCTCACTAGCTTCTCTATTTCCCACAGCAGCCCCTGTGCCAGCACCTTCCCTTTTGGGTGCCTCCCCATCCTTATTCTCAAGTCTAGCTAGATACCATGTCTATACGATGCAGCCCATGTCTTTGTAGAACTGACTGAGAAGACCATTTGACCGCATTCACAGAGCGCTAGACTGGACCACCAGGCAGGCATCTAGCTTGGAAACTAAGTTCACCACAATTGTCTCCAAGTCACTCTCTCTTCCTGGTGCCCAGCTTTCCAACCTGTACGTTAGCAGCTGAAGCCACCTGCTGGCATCGACAGCTGTCAACAAGATGTCATTTATGGCAGTTACCCCCTCAGGATGTCACTGAGTGATTGGGACTGTCCCAGTGGGCTGAATCATAGAAGGCTGATATAAAAGGTGGCCGATTTGAAGGACAAACTCAGAAGGTGAAGGCAGCCCTGAAGCAGCTTGGAACTTGGGTCAGGCCTACAGTATTAAAATGCAGTTTTCTATATAGTCAGAGCTTTGTCATTGAGACATAACCCTGGGCAAGGCAAATTAAGGGAAAATAGGCTTATTTCGTCTCATGTTTTCAGATGGTGAAGTTCATAGTTCATGGCTCCATTGATTCTGGGCCCATGATGATGAAGTGTATGGCCTTTACGGCAGGCTGAATAGAGTAACATGTTGATGTACAACAACAGATAATATGTTGTTAAGAAGGTCTACTATAGGGGTTACACCCCAGATGCTCCCAGGAGCAAGTTGCATGGATGATTTAAGTGTGCTGTGGACCCTAGTTACCGGTCTGCCAGACAGAGGTAGGAGGTGCCAGGTTCCAGCATGTAATTTGGGTGGATGGGCACTTGGGGTCACCAAGCCCTACTCGTTTTCCAAGAACTGTATGTAAAGTCTCTCAACTGTTGCTCCTTTAGAAAGAGATGGAAATTAATTAGAAGGATAAAATTGGGGAGCTACAGAGATGCCTTAGTGTTTAAGAAAACTTGCTGCTCTTGCGGAAGGTCACATTGGGCAGCTCACAATCACCTGGAACTCCAGTTCCATGAGATCTGATACTTTCTTCTGTGGCATTTGCACACACACACACACACACACATATACATACAATGAAAAACTAATATCTAAAAAAACAAAAAAAAATGTCCAGGACACAAATAAAATCTCTTCCAGTCAATTTTCATCTGTGGGTCATCAGTATCTGCCAACAAATGAAAAAAACAAAAACAGAATCAAAACCTCAGCCCAGACACAGCTGAAACCTGAAGACACAGAAAGTTTAGAGCAAAGTTCAGACCCTGACTCCCCAGCCACTGCCCGATTTATTGCTGCGTAATTCTACCACCCCCTAGATGCCCATCAGAAGAGAAAGGACCTTAACTTTCCTATAACCTCACGACACAAATACCTTCCATTTAGTTAAAGTTCCCCAGACTCCTCATCTTATACAGAAAGAGCATGAAACCTAGGAAACAAAACAAGATATGCATTCTTCTTAATAAAATAAGATATGCATTCCCCTTACCCAATGTCAAGGCTGTAGCAGATCCCAGGCCTCCACCCCCAGGCCAGCCTTGCCCTCCCCAGTTTTGTAAGCACTTGAAGACTTCCCAGGGTGAGGACTATATTCAGCTTTTAGTGAACTGATAAAATATTCTGTCCCTAAGCACATCCAACAATCGAACAATCCTCATTACACAGTCCCCAGAACCAAGCCTCCAGGTGGCATCACCTTAACTCTTCTCTCCATGGGGGGCTGACTCACCAGCCCGGCACAGCCCTTATCCTCTCTGATGAATGATAAACATGTCTGCAGCAGGCACAGAGCCTGCCAGCCAGTTCTGATTTGTCTGCTAATTGGAGCTGGGGCTGGGCTGGCATGCTGCTGTCTGTCTGCTGGTAGGTTAGTAAGAGCAATGGGAGGAAAGGAATGTGAGACTCAGGTTCCCAGAGACCAGGTGTGGGTCCTGCTGCTTAGGAACTTGTTGACCTTGGGGAAGAGGTTGTTCCTATTCTCTAGGCATCCTTTACTTATCTGTGCATGGGGCATCAAAGAATCCACCCCAAAGATACTACCAGAGTCCGTGGTCAGAAGGAGGATTCGAACCTAAGATAAATGAAATCAGGTACCTTCATTTAAAATATTTACAACGCTCTCATAGTGGACAGGTTGAAGCCTAAAATCAGTCAGTTGGAGGCCAACATAGACACAGCACCAGCGACCCTGGCCATCCTCTCTTCTTGATGGAACCAGCTGATTTTTATGAAGCTCTTTCTCTGTGCCAGGCCTTGAGCCTAGCACCAGACCTTCATTGTCTAGTGGGTTCCTTCCAACATTCCCACTGCTGAAGTGACCAATTAGAACGGAAAGCGCAGGGACCCTAAAAAGAGGTCCAAGGACATAGTTATTAGTGAGAGGGCAGAGACAGAGGCTGTGTTCCTAGGTTCCCCCTCCTCACTGCCACCCCCCCCATCACAATAGGAAGGTTTTCGACACCATATAAATTCTCAAGAGCACTTCTTGCCTTTCCCTTTTGCTTGGACCTCTCTCTGCTTGGACATCTCTCCTGCTTGGCAATCGTGCCTATGTAAAGTTTAGCCTGAGGTCCAATTCCCAGCCTACCTCATTTCTACAGGCTTCTGGTGCCTGGTTGCCTGCTGTTAGTCTTGGAGATGCTATCACACTGCACACCATACACCATCAGCAAGCAGGTCACAATTGTGTTAGTAGACTTTGTCATCTGCCATTACATCCTAATCATCTCAGACCCTAGAGGCTTCTTAAAAGACAGGATTCTTCCTTTCCTCTTCTTTCCAACTCTGGACCAGTACACAGACATGAAAATGCTCTGCAAATGAAGGGAAAAGAAAGGGTAAAAAAGAAGGACGGGAAGAAAAGACATGAACAAAGAACAGAGAGGAAGAGAAGATGGAGAAAGGCAGATAAGGTAGAGATGGAAAGAGAATGAATGAATGAATGAATGAATGAATGAATGAAGAGGACGAGGCAGAGCTAGGAAGGAGAATGGGAAGGGTTTCATTTCCAAGTGAATTTATTAGTAAATGATGTTGAGAATGGCCACTAAGTGATATTTTTCTCTTGTAGGGACAAGTCTGGACCATGGCCTGGTTTTGCATAATCTCTGACTGAAAAAAAAAAGGTCTTTACATTTTTAAAGGCTACAAAAGGAAAAATAAGAAATGTATAGTATCTGGTAGAAAGCACCATGTCCCAGAGCCTAAAATATTTACTGTGTCTTTGATGGAAATGTCTATTGGAAGTGCTGGAAGGTGAAGACTCCAAATAGAAAGAATTGGAGACTCAATCAGACATAGCTAAGTATCCACCTTGGAGATGGAAACCTAAGAGAAGAGAGTGTAAAGTTTCGGAATGTTAAAAGAAGAAAACAAAAAAGCCTGGAGTGTATGTGGTTGATAAGGATGGGCTGCCCACCTCTACCTCTGCACAAGATCTGTGGAGCCTCTCTTACACTGGGGTGCAGACATTTACAAAGCAGCTTATGGGAGCTGAATGAAAATCCCACCCACCTGTCATTAGGCAGCATGGTTAAAGCAGCCAGTTTTAGGGATCAGTAGTATAAGGACAGAGATGAGGTGGGTATCAGAAGGTAGACTCTAGCCTCCTAGGGAAAAGCCAAGAGTTTTGAGTCTTAGATCAAGTGAGGGTGGCAAGACATGTGCTCTATTGTCTGGCCATTAAGATGGGTATCCAGCTTTAACTTACTAGAACTCTTTTGTTAAATATTTTATTTTTATACATATATGTGTGTTTGTGTCTAAGCATCATGCATGTGACTGTACTGCTCAAAAAGATGAGGAGAGGGCACTGGCTTCCCCTGGAACTGTACTTACAAGTGGATGTTAGTGACCTGATATGCTAAAGACTGAACCTGAGCCCTCTGCAAGAACAATAAACACCCTTAAACACTGAGCCTTCTCCACAACCCCTAAAATTATTTTTATGACAATGAATCTTCCTCCAAAATGTCCACACTTTGCTCAGCTGATGCACTAAGCATGCATTCCCCTAGCAAATAGTCACCATAACCAAATGCATGTTATTGAGTACATGCTGCATGGGAAGCATTGGGTGACGTATTTTTCTGTATCTACATTATCTCAAAGATGAAGATTAATATCACCATTTTATACATGAGAAAATTGAGGGCTAGAGAAATCAATGAGTATGTGGTTCCCAAATGGCAGAGACAAATTGTGGTACGTTGTCCCCAAAGCCTGATTCTTTAAATAATGCTCAAATCTAGGTTTTATATATGTACATATAAAATTAGTATCAATTTACTGACTGATGTCTAGCACTGGGTATAGGAGTAGTTCTATCTAGGTCTTTGTCTCTGCCTCTCTCTTACACACACACACACACACACACACACACACTTGTACACATACTATTGACTTAGTTCTTTGTCCAACTTTCTTTACCCTGCATGCCTAGACCTGACATTCTGGTCTAAACTCAAACTTGCTTGACTAGAGACCCTCATGTTCATTTCCATTTCATCAAGAACATATTTAGCACTTATTTCATGCAAAGATACACAAAAAAGTCCATTTCCTAAGATGCTTGGAGCCTAGTGAAGGGGTAGACAAATATTCACTTTAAAAGAAAAACGCAATCTAATGAACCAGTAGCTGTCATAGCTATTAGCCTCAAGATTGGAGCATCTCTGGGTATGGAAATTGCTTTACAAGAGTTTGGTTTTTTGTTTCTGCTGCCCCAGGCCAGACCATCCAAAGTAACAAAAGTTTACACATGAGGGAGAGGACTAGAGTGTTTGACTCACAGAGACATCAGGATGAGGAAGGCTGAATGATTTGCATAGACAGAGCTTCAGCATACAATGAGGAAGTGGGAGCCAGACCACAGGGGCTATCTTTGCACAACACAGAGGGATTTATAATTTGTATGAACAATAATGAGAGGCATAAAAGTGTTTAAGTAGGAAGTGAGTTGCCAGACTGGAAAAGTGTGAACAGTCCTACGCATTATATGGAGCTGGATTAAGTATATAAGGGGATTGGTCAGCTTTCCATTCATGCAATAAGCTGTAGTGCGTAAGTTGGAGGGGAAAATGCAGAAGTATGAAAAAGTTCATTGCAAGATAGTTGGTGGAACCAGAATGTCTTGGTTGCTTATTGAGTGACACAGAGAGGAGGGGGAATCTTTGTTAGCACTCGCCTAGACACAGCTGCATCCTCTTTTGGAGAGCTAGCCACTTGCTTTGTCTTCTCATTCTCTGACTGGGACATATTTTCAATGCTCAAACCCACCGAAATCTCAGCCCTTCTAGCATTATACCTATCTAGGACCGTGAGGGCATGCTCCACCTTATCACATCAAACTGACTCCCCAATTGTCTCCAATTTATGTGTTAAATATCCTGTTCTTAACAGCCCTGGACCAGCTCCTTCTTCTCTATTTCATTCTCTCCCTGCTGAACCTGACCTTGCTGCAGCACCCACCCACCTACCCCAGCTCTGACATAGCCAACTCCACCCTCCGCCTCCAAGTCCCCACACAAAGCTGGTGAAGAAGGTTAATATGGTAGATCCCAGCTCTCTTGACAGCTCGGAACAATGGACCTGAACCAACAAGATGAAATTTAGCAGAGATAAATGTCAAGTTCTACACAGTGAGCCCAGAAATCAATCATAGGGACAGGATGCAGAAAACTGATTTGCAGTAATGATAAGAAAACATCTAGGAGGAGTGGCCGAGGAGTTGGACAGGAGCCCAGCAGTCACTAGGAGCATGAGGCAAAGGCTGGATTCAAAATAGCATAACAAAGTTCAAGGCTCAATCAACAGCAGTGTCCAGATAGAGAAAAGTGGCCACTGGCATTTGGTTAGGACTGTTTAGATCCCAACGGAAATATATTGCTACTGCCATACAAGTGCACCCTGGAGGACAGAGTGGGTGATGGTTATGCAGATGGAAAAGCAATTATGAAAACTTCGAGAGGGATGCAGCAATGGCTGTCAGAACCTGGTGCTCAGCTAATGCAAGTGCCTGCCTTTATTTTCTGGTCTCCTTGGTTGGCCAACACCTCAGGGATTGTCCCAAGGCTGAAGGTCTTCACTGGAAAGAACAATAGTTCTGTCAGAGCTTCCTTAACTACCCTTCTGGGTGACGAGGATAGGGGAAGGGATGAGGTCACGGGGCTGTTGCTGACATTCCTGTAATGACATCTTTTTATCTCAAGCTCTTTAGGGATCACCCCTGCTTAAACAAATAAAGAAAGCTGGGCTCAAGGAAGGCCTGGGACTTTCTCAGAGGGGTTGGTGGCTAAGCAAGGGTTAGAGTTGGTCAGGCAGATGGCCTTTCTGAGATGTGTCCTGGTTACTTCTGTCCTCACCCAAGTGTTGGCTGTGATGGAAGAATGGGGGAGGGAGGACAATGAATGGGAACTGGAGAGGGAGCATGGGAGGGGGAGGCAGTGGATATAATGGTGACAGGATGAACAGGCTAGAAACTCTGAGTGCTCATGACTAGGAGACTGCACCAAGCATCTGCTAGCCACAGAACTGCTTTTGTTGCTTCAGTGAAGTGTGCAGGTTTTTTTGGGGGGGAGGGAATTTTCCTGGATATCCATGGATCCAGGATCATCTTTTATCCACCATCCACTGCTGAAGAATGAGGTAAGATAGGCTGACTCTTCTGCCAGAGGTGGGCTCTGATGCTTTGATTGCCAGCTGCTTCAGTTCCTGTCCCAGGCTAGAAATCTAGCCAAATCTAGAAAGCAAGCCAAGTCTTGCTTTCCATGACCCCAATTCTCATCACAATTTTAAATTTCAATTTTATTACCATCACTACCACCATTTTCTCAGCCCCAGACCCTTTATGATCATATCTGTGCCCATGGTCTTTCTTGCTTTTTTCAATTACTTTATAAGGTTGCCTATAGGAATCTGTGGCCTAGAAAGGTCCTATGACTTTCCAGGTTTTCACTCCAGCTGACTCATGTGACGATATTGGCTGTGCTTCCCCAGGAAAGCTACATTTCTTCAGCGCACCTTTCTAGGATCATAAAGGACATGTACAGCAGTATTGTAGTTTTATGCTTTTACAATTCTAAGATGAGAGACTTACTTTAGATTTATAAAATAACAAGGAGAAGTGATGTGTAGAACCAGGAGCCCCAGCAGGCAAGAAGCCAACCTAGGGCTTCCCCACTAGGACAGAAGTCTCAGGAGAAAATACATTACACAACCTATTCTACAAGATGAGAACATCTAGACTTTAAAATAAGTTGATTTCAGGGGTATGGCTAGGATTAAGAGTGTTTGGGAATGTGTAGCTGGAGTCTTCTAGAAGCCCGGAAGGCTGGGTAATTGACCTTACCCTCTGTCTGGAGTTGGCCAGCCAGCTTGCTCCAAGATACAGGCAGCAGTGCTCGACCCTCAGGTTGCTATATGACAGATACAAGTACCATGGACAGCTCTCCTGGACCCACACCTGCCAGATCAGCAGGCTGCCTGGAATGTCCATGTCTCACTGCCCCATCTGCCTTTCTAGAATGAACTCCACAGGTTTATCCATTGCTCAGATTAAGACCTATATCCTCTACCAGACTTTTTGTAGGCCAACTGTGTATAAAATGTCACCTTCCTGTCTCTTGATGTTGTAGCAATATAAAACCATCCCTTTTGGGATATATTTAGCAATATAAAAACCATCCACCCATCTCATCTCCAGGGTCAGCCTCTGCACTAAAGACACCATATCTGGCCTCCCACACACACTCATCAGTCTGCAGAGAGATGAAGCCACAAAGAAGGAAGATTTCAGGGATGTGGCTTCTGTACACATCCTTGTGCCTGGGCTTCTGCAACATTGCGTCCCTGCCATTCACCGAGAGGTGAATGAATTCACCTACCTCCTGTCCTGCCTCACTCCACTCCCCAGTGCCACATCTATGTAACTGAACCCAGGGTCTGCCTCTTAGATGTGGCTTCTGAAGAGCTCGTTCTTCAAAATGGCCTTTTGCAAAAAGAGAGGCACCATTTGCCACATGGATGAACTTCAAGTGCAATGGCGGGAACAGGATGCAAAGACATTGTTGACTGCAGGACTCTGAAAAGCCTCCACTTGCTCATCAATAACATGTTCACCAGTGAGTAATCTATGAATAATATTGAGCACCTTATCTCCCACACAGTCTTTGCCCATCCCCCAAGACCAAAGTCTGCTAGAAATATCTTTTAGAACACACGTATCTAGCTCTTTCCTGGACCGGTTTCTATGTTGTCCTTTATTTGCTGTGTGGCTTCAGGCAAGCCACTTTCTTTTTCTGTGTCAGCTTCTTTGTGTGTAAAAAAGAAATCAAAGCAAGGTAGGAGCCAGGAAAGATGGTCCCCGAAGCTACCCTCTGGCACTGCTATTTTCTAATTTATTTCTCTGTGTTTTCTGATGTCTCTGCATTCTAGAACTGGGATGGCAAAAAAAATGTGATAAATGGAGAACAGCATCATGCTAGCAGAGACTCAGGACAATGAGCCTCCAGGGGGCAGCTTTGAAAGCTTCTGGGAATCTTTCTAGGTAGAGAATTGGTTTTGGTTACTCAGCATCATATGCCATTAGCAGCACCCCAATTGCTTAGGTAGCGAGTGGCTGGTAGCTCAGACCAGATAAACCCCACTGAAGTTGTAAGTTTCAGAAATTGCACTGGGAATTCAGACAGCTCTGGAGGTTCGTGCAGGGATGTTGGAATTCAGACTGAGGACTTCTTCCATGCCCAAACCTGGATTACCAAAGGAGCCATGTGGCTTCTGAGGTATCAAAGACTCTGAAACAACTAAAGTAAAGCCACTGTGAAACCGTCAGAGGGTAGTGGGGCTCTAAGCATATATACACAGCAATCTGGACCGATGGACTAGCCCAGCATACCTATTGCTCCCTTCACACCAAGCTACTAGGCTCTTTAAACTACCTCCTGGGTGTGAGACCTCCTTCCTAAACACAGGGAAGAAATAAAATGTGAAGAAAACATGTTCCTTACCACTAAGAACTAGAATGTTTCTTAAATTATATTCTAAGGAAGGTTAGTTTATCTTTCCGGTGCTCTGTAATAAAGGGGTTGTATCACTAGATAGGTTCCAGAAACATTACCCATCTTTTCCCACCTCCCAGACAGTCCCCACTGCCACCAATACTATAATGTTCTTGTAAACCTACTAATTGGTTATTTCAAAGTTACTCACCTTTATTTGACCACAAAACTCTTTTTCCTGAGTATTTTTAAAGACTTATTTCTCTTATTTTTCTAATGTGTGTATGTGTGCATCAGTGAGGTATACCATACTTCCAAGACCAGCAGCATCATCAGATGCCCCTGAATCAGGAGTCACAGGCTTTGGTGAACTACCTGATGTGGGTGCCGAGAACTGAACCTGAGTCCTTTGGGAAGTATAGGAAGTGCTTTAACCACTGAGCCATCTTTCCAGACACTCTCTGTCCCTGGAAAGAAGGAGAAGAAGACACCACTGTAATGTTTTAGAGGGGCCAATCAGAATTCTTCTTAGAGACTTTTGGACAAACCCTAGGTTCTTAATTAGGACTCTAAGGGTATGACCCTCACAGGTGATAGCTTCTGTCACTTTAGCTCATCAGTCTGCTATCACGTGAGGGGAAAAAACTGCCTCTCAGGACAGTAGATTCTTAGCTGCCGTTCCCAGGACTTGGGTACTGCTGTGATCCCCGTAGCTCTTCTGTGTTTCTGCATGTTGCCTCTGGCTTCTTCAAAGAAATCCCTTTCTCTTTTCTTCTTTTCAAATTAAACTACTCACATCAGAACTCTTCCTGTCACAAATCAAATAAAAACTGTCTCTAACTTGGAGTGAATTTGTTTGTTCATAGTGTTACTTTCACTGCCTAAAAGTGGAGCCAGTGTACTGTTACAGAAAATAAGGGGGGAGAGTGTACTATGGCCTCAGAGTGAGGTTTACATAGGAGGAAACTTAGGACAAGGAACCAAAGCATGCCTGAAGATTTGGAGTCTATACTACAGTCTGGAGCCTCCCTCAAAGGCTGAGTGTTAAGAACTGCAGTCTCCAGTTGGGTGCTACAGGGAGACAGTGGAAACCCATAACAAAGAGGTCTGGAGGAGTCACTGGAGCATACTCCTGAAGGGGAACCTCATTCCCAGTGAGTTCTGTCATCTGTCAGCTGCTTCTGCCATAATACACAAACTTCCACGGGCCCCCATAGCAATGCAGCCAACTGACCATGGAGCAAAGCCTCCCAACTAAGATCCAGCCTCCCCTCTTGTTAAACTTAATAACCTGAAGTATTTTATGTTGTCACATACTCTGTGCAGTGCCTCACTCTGTATCTTGTTCTGAATTGTTGGATACGTGGCCCTTTGAGGGACCTCAGCCTGATGGTCAAGCTATTTCAGACTCAAAACTTGGTTTTCTATAGAGTACTTGTTTTCCGGAGCAGGAACCCCAGGTCACAGGAGCTCAACAGAGGGAGATGATTACTGACACAGGACACAAATGACTGTAGTTTTATTACTTAGTCCTTGTAGGCCTCTGCATAATCTTTCCCTGCATTCTGAGCCATGAGGCAAAAGTCTGTGGATTGCTTGTTGTACACTCTGTGCTTAACACCCAGCTCCAGTGAGTTTCTGGTTTCCTGCCTGTGGGGGTTAGAACAGGTGAGTTTAAGTGAGAGCAGGTGAGCCTAAGTTGGTTACCCCAAATCAGTAATATTCCAGCCACCTAGGGAATCTCCACCTGTGCTCTGCTTTGGGTATTTAAGTCTGAGCTGCAGTCTCAGTGAACGCATTCAGCATTCTCCATGCATGAATGACCCAGCATTCTTGTGTCTAGTCTGTGTGTCTTTCAGTCTCCAGGCCTGGGCCAGACTCACAAATAATACAGGTGGTGCAGGTATTACAGCCACTTACAAGTCTTCATGCCTCTGTTTTCTCATCTAAAGAATGGGGTGATAGAGTTCTCCCAAACACCAAGACACTTTGGGATCAAAGGTATACATTTTGCCTGTCTTTATGTTGTGCCCCCTTATCTGTATTTCTGTCCTTATGCCCTTGTCCTTGGCTGCAAACTCCTATTACGTTTCCCCTTATTTAGCAGACTAGCTTATCTTCACCCTTGGGTTCAGAGACTAGGAGGTTCCTGTGGAGAAGGGGAGTCTATGTCTGGTCTTGTTGGGATTTTCTGCATCTACCTATGAGGTTTAGGGCAAGCAACTTAATGCCCTGAGTGTCCACCCCTTTGTCTACAATAAAGAACTAAGGATCCTTTGCTGGGTTCTTCCTAGAGGCCGTGTGGACTATGGTTTCAGAAGTGGTTCACAGGCCATGCAAAGAGGATGCTTCCTGCTCCCTTTTCTTTACTTTCAGCCCCGAAGCTAGATAGATTTCTCAGAAGAGAAGCAGAGAGTGTTTCAGAGAAGAGCCAGGCTTCCTGCACTCGCTGGCTACTTCAGGGCATTAATGAACCCGAGGAAGTCTGTTTGCACTGATTGTTTTCTAGGCTTGTCCTTTGAGGTCCTTCAAACTGCCCCTCAGGGCCCTGCTTCTGACCTCCTATTCTTATAAAATGAGAAAACCAAGTTTCATCTAGAAAATTGCTTGCTATTTATATGGTCCAAGGTGACCTCTTCATGGAATAAGATAAAGGGGACAGCTGGTTGAAAGCAGGCCTCTGGGCTCTTCTTCCTAGGGCCCATCTGTGGTCCATAGCAGGGAAGGCCTTCATGATTCTTCACCAAGAATCAGAGAAGGGCAGTGCTCTAAGGAAGGCTGGGGGAGGTGACTCGCTTATTCATCTTGTCATTCAATATATATCTATGAAGTGTTCATATAGGGCATATAGATGCCGAGTACTGGAGATGCAATTTTGTATGGACATAAAGGTCCTGCTCACAAAGTCTGTAGTCTCCTAGAAGAAACAATTTTAAAATCCACTGTAACTATGCCCACAACTTCCCCTGTTCCATAGCCTAAGCCCACGGGCTAGAAACTTTTAGGAAGGTGAGCTCACTTGAATTTTCAGGGCGTGTTTGGACACCTGCTTGCCAAGTCTCTGGTCTATAACATTAGTTATGGGTGGTGCCCTGTGACCACCTGGGAAGGGTCAGAATCCAAGTACACCATGCTTCCTGTTGTCATGCAGATCTAGTTTACTAAGTGGAGCTGTCCACGGTTTGAGAGGAGCTCTGATTCCAGAAAGTACAAAGCACAATGCATAGAGAGGATAAGGCCCACAGCCTGACTTTTCCTGCAGACATGGGCTCTGTGTATTCAACACACTGTAGTCTAAACCAACCTCTTTTCTTTCCTAAACTCCACCTTTCCCCTTGGTTGGATTTCCGGAATGCCACCAGAGTTTCCTTGTGAAGTCAATTAGATGGGTTCACTCCCTACCCCAGACTTGCATAAACCTTGCCTGTTCCCTCTCCCTCTCCTTCTCTCTTCCTAGTCTTTTTTTCTTAACCAACTAACTTTCAACTTCCTAAACATCCTCTTCCTATCTTGAATGCCCCGTTCAACCCAAGTAGTCCAGCTCACTCAACCTGAGAACTCTGCACAGTCTCTATTATTTTCTCAGGTGTGACTTTGTCCCCCAGTCCCTAAGTCTGGTCAATGGATAATCCTTATTGGATTTCTGGGTATCACCAAAATCTTTATAGGAGTAGATTTTTGAACTCTATATTGGCCCCCAAAACACCATTATCCATGTAAGTTCAGGGACCAAATGTGTAACCACCACCTATGGAGCCTGTGGATGCTCTGTGCATATGTACTGAAGGAACTGAAGAGGGCTGAGTGACCATGGTCTCTGATCTCAGGAAGCAGGGACCCTTAATGAATCTAAAGACTCAGAGAGTTGTAAGTCCACCTGGGGTAAAAGGATAGATTTGATTGAGCGACTGAAAAAAAAAAAAAAAAAAAAAAAAAAAAGCTGAAGAGAAAAGCCCCTAGATGCAGTGTTCTATTGTTTCTTGCCTTCTTCTCCAAAATAGAAATAATGGTACAGGTTTCCAATGGCAACAGGACAAGGCTCCTCTGTCTAGAACCTGCACCTGGGATGTGCATGCTAAGCATCTTTCAGATCAAGTCTAAATGGGCAGCAGCCTGGGGCTATCTGAGTCCAGGAGAATCTTCGGCAAGGATGTCAGAATGAGGGAGAGCAAAGCTAGGCACATGGTGCACAAAACCACGGAATATCCACGTTCAGGTGCAGACTTTTTGCACTTGGACAGCTCAGAGTCGATGGGTCTTTTCATCAGCTTTGTCCTTCCTTATCCGACATGTATACAGACCAGAGCCACATTCCAGAAACCTTTAATTCAGTGTTCCTTCCCGGGTGGTTTTGATACCCAAGCAGTCCTAGGGACCACTTAGTTATCACTCTTCAGAGGAGGGAGTGCTGAGTGAGGCTGGGCATGTGGCATAGTAAGTCCTGCACCACCAGAGACTGCAGATGACAGGTGACCACTAGGGACAGCACATCATCTTGTCTGGATTGTGGAGCTAATGTGAGTTAACAATGAAGAAGCAGGGAAATCTGAGTGCAGAATCCTGAACATGGGGCAAGACAGTTCATCTGATCCCCTGTATTCTCATAGGTCTAAGTCTGGGGGCATCTCTACCTAGGCATCTTTAAGACCCTCTCATGTTGCTTGTAACTTGATGTGACCTGTTGTTCCAACCCAGTGGCCTCCCAGATATGAGCACAATGTACACAGCAATTGTTGGATGTCTCCTAGCCCCAGGATTTTCTGAGTGGCATTAACTAGTCCTTATTCACTTGGTGTAGTCTTGGCCCTGAGAAAAGTCCAGTACATTTCATTTCACTGACCTATCCCAACGTTTTCGTAAGAAAATCTCGTTGTTCCCCTTTCCAAAAGAGAAAAATGACAGTAGAAAAAAAAATGCCATGGTCTGTAAGCTTGCATGATCACGGGCACAACTCCCAACATAGCAGCTCTCTGTTTGTCTCCATGACAACATGCCAAACATGATGAAGCCATCAATGATTTACAGTTCCCCATCAGAAGTCACTATGTCTCCAGGGATCAAAAGAAAATTAAGCATGAGGTCAGGGCCAGGACCTTCCTACTGATCCCAGACAGGGCAAGTGCTCAGAGGCCAGAGCTGGCATTTCTCAGGGCTCCAAGGCCATTGGCTTGGTCCCTGCTCTCCAGAGCAAGCTAAAGGGAAAGAAACATGTGTCTGGTGAGTGACAAGTGCTTGGGGAGGATCAGAGAGCTAGTTCCCGCCCCCCCAGCTCCCTGTGTCCTTGCCTGCCTATGGGATCTAGACCGTTTGTTTGATCCCCTCCCCCTCTAAACTCTGTTTTCCAAACCACAAGAACAAATGGAAACTGGCAGGCCACACGAGCCCCTCACCTGTGTGGGTTCTGATACTCCTTGCGGTTGGAAGCGAGTCAGCCAGAGCTGAGCTGAGTACACTAGGCCGGTAGGTGAATGGAGAGCTGGAGCCACTGGCCCTACCGGCCTCTATAGGTTCCAAATACAGCTGTCCTGGAAGTAGCTGAGGATGGGGACAATGCCATCTTAGGGGAGGTGGCAGGCTCCTGACAAGGCAGAGGCAGCTTTCCAGACAGACCTAAGGGGAACTGTATCAGAACACCGAGTCCAGTTAGGCTCAAGAAATGGGTGGTGAGAGAAAGGGGAAATGGCCAGACACGGTGATACAACACAACTGTATTTCAGTGATTTAGGAGGCTGAGGCAGGAGGATTGTGAATTTGAAACCATCCTGATCTGACAGCTGAAAGACTTCTTAAATAGAGAAGAAAGAGAGAGAGGAGGAAGAGTAAAAAAATGAGAAAATAAAAGAGCTGGTGAGAAAAAACCAGGCTGAAACCACAAAGAATGAGAAGAAAGAAGACCATATAAAAGAAGGAAAAGCCCAGGAGGCCTCGAGGGACTGAAAGGGACCAGTGGGTGTGGGCAAAGTGTTTGCAACACAAGCCCAGGGATCTGAGTTCTAATCCCCAGAGCCCAAGTAAAAGCCAGGCACAGCAGAGCATATCTGCAATCCCAGCACTTCGAACTGTGAGCTGGAAGGTAGACGGGAGAATCTGGAAACTCCTGGGCCAGCTAGCCTGTGAAGAGTGAAAGCCTGTCCCATGCAAAGGCAGGTGGTAAAGAGAGACACCTGAGGTGGTCCTCTGACCCCACACATTCACCAAGGCATGCGCATATCTAAACTAACACATATCAATGTGCACAAACCTATATTCTCACACACCATACATACACGTATACAAAGCCGTGCACTCATATTGACGCATGATATTTTTAAAGACCAGCAATCAAGTCTGTTCTGCCCTTGTTAGATTTTTCTGTAGCTATACAAGATGAGTGATGCAATAAAATAGTAGAACTGGATGACAGATGCCCCCCATCTTTCTCTCTAATTCCTTACAACAGTGTTATTTCAAAATAAAATACTTGAAAGTAAACACCATCACAGAGTCAATGATTTTAGATCCATGACAAGGACAAGTTGTTCCCAGAAGGCTCCGCTGCCCTTTGTCCTTTGAGGATATACAGCTCGAGGGCAAGAATAAAGCAGGGGATATTAAGCCCAGCCTCGGGCAAACATCTTAAGCTGAGAGAAACCAGATTCCCTTTTCTTTTCTATGCACAGTGACTACACATCTCCCAAATGCTCTGCTGTGTACTTGTGCCTCTGAAGTGTTTGTTTCAAGAAGGCAATATCTACTAAATTAGCCGCTTGGTTTGTGTTCCTGTACCTACTCCCCTAGAAAACTGTGTCAATTATAGCTCTGACATTTAAACACCGCCTAGGCTGCCTGTGACTAGGATCTTCTGCCACTGTGACTCATTTCGACGCAGGCCAAGAGCATTCATCCAACAGGTAGCTAGTCAGCTCTGTCCCGTTCTACAGACCAATCAACCCTCCTAAAAGAGAGCAAAAAAGGGGGGCAGCGATTCACCATCACATACGTGTGTGGACCACAGTAGTAGAGGGAAATTCCTAAGCCACAGGATCATGTCTACTTCACCAGCACCTCTGTTAAAAGCAAACCCAAGTCCTAGGCCCACCCTCCCCACTTTCAAAAAAAAATCCTTCTCTGGAAAGGACTGATGGAAGCCTTATGCTTCACAGTCTTGTTAGAATCCTTACATCTCTGTGGCACGGAACTCCTCATTCCCAGATCATAGACAAGGAAATTGCTAAAACTCCATGATGCCGTCGTCACAGGTAGGAAGCAGCTGTACGGATACTCAAGTCCTGGTTGAACTACCTGCTCTGTGCTGTTTCTTTGTCTTTCAAATGGAGCAGGAGCAGCTTCCTTTGTGGAACTGCTATAAAGACAACCTGGGTTCACCATGTAAAGCTCTTAGTGCCTACTACTCAGTGCTCACTGCCTAACTGCTCTCTACTGTCAGTACTGAGACTTCCAGACAGTCCTTTTGTTGGGGAGGAAGGTGCATGCTCTCTCTCTCTCTCTCTCTCTCTCTCTCTCTCTCTCTCTCTCTCTCTCTCTCTCTGTGTGTGTGTGTGTGTGTGTGTGTGTGTGTGTGTGTGTGTGAGACAGTGTGTGTAGAGTTCACCAGGCTAGCTACTCTACAAGCATCCAGGGATTCTTCCATCCCCACCCCTTCCACATCACCCTCATCTCTCCTTAGAATCACTGAAGCTCTAGCCTCATACTAATCACACACTCTCTTCAGAGGTTCTGGGGATTCGAACTCAGAACCATACACTCTCTTTAGTCCAGAAAAACTCTCTGTAGTTGAGAGACCTAAGACTAATGACACATACAAATTGGCTGAAATAATTGGAAATATCTGAACTTCAAGGAGATTATAAGGAGGCAGGATCTTTATCCTTAAGTATCCAAAAAGCTGCTACAAAAATGCAGATCAAATTGGCTCAGATTTTTTTGAGAAGGCAAAATTAGAGCCACCAGGAAATTAAAAAAGTCTGAGACAAAAGCACTTCCTAAGGGAAGCATTTCAAATGAGCAAATGTCTTAGGAGAGCATGGAGACTGGGGCAGAGACACAGAGTACAGGGTGTTGGAGAAACCCTCCAGATTCTACTGTCTGACCTAACTTCCTAGAGAACTGTCCATCAACCAGTGGCAGCAATGACACCTTTGGACCAGCATTCCAAGCTTCTGGAACCTGGATTCCCAGAGTAATGTGGCTTCTTCCAGGGTCCAAATAACTACGTCAATGAAAGTAATTGCCTATGTTCCTAATGCCACAATTAAAGAAACACATTGGCAGGCGGTGTTCAGCAAAAATCCATTTTTAGAGTTTTTCCTTTTTTATTAGCTGCTGTCCTATAGAAATAGTCTATGCATGCAGTAAATCAGAAGCCAATATGTAGAGAGTTTCTAAGGACCCAGAGGATGAAGACTAGATGGAAATGAATTGCAGGCAGGGGTAATAGTGGGGTCTGAGGCAGAGATGTGGATATTCTTTGTGACAAGTGGCTGTTGGCCTGAGTGCCCAGAGCAGAAATCCTGAAATGGACTGTTCTGTCTCTGACTGTCTGTGTGTTTGTTCCAGCCTGAGCCCCTCTTTGTTGCCCAGGGAGTGACCTATTCTAGGTGTGTGATGTCTCTGTGGGTGTAGGGATTGCAAATGAGAGGTGCATGGGAGATGGGCTTAGAGCCCAGGACAGAGAGATGTTGGCAGAAGGGGGCTGGGGGAAGGGTGGGGAGGGGAGGGCTGGGGGAAGGGTGGGGGGGTGAAAGAAAGGCCAAGTGGCTAAGCCAGGGGTGAAGAACAGCCTCCAGAGAACCAAGCAGGAAGGGTTCTGGGAACAGTTTTCTGAAAGACCATGGATTTTAGTAAAATGTTAAGAATCAGAAGTTTAGTTCCTGAAACAGGACCTGGGAAAGAAAATTCAACAGGAACAGAGTGTGGCCTTCTTTGGGGGAATCTTGCAAGATGATTTGACTCAAAACTCCACATAGAAATTTTCCCTAAGAAAATAATTCAGCTCAGAAATCTTCCTTAAAGATTTTGCAGGCAAGCAAATGAGTCTGTCTGGAGGGAACACCATGTTAAAAATCACAGAGTGTCATATAGCTATTATCATAACCAGGAAAACTATGTAATAACATAGGATCATTTATCGATGCTTTTAATCAAGGGCTGATTTTTTTTTTTTCTACAAAAGGCTAGATAATTGTACTTTGACTTTACAAGTCAAACTACACAATCTCTCAGTGTGAAAGTTGCCACAGACTGGATAGAAATGGATATAAATGAATGGGCAAGCATGTGTTCCAATGAAGCTTTATTTACAATAAGTAAACCAAGACGCTCTTGGTAGTGGTGACTGTGAGTTGGACAGGGATAGGGACAGATCAGAGAATGAGCCTCACTCACCAAATGCTCATGCCCATAGGTCAGGTGGGGTCAATTATGACAGGCTTCTCTAAGCCCACCTGTCTCAGAATTTAGGAGTAAATGTGGGTTCTCTTTTCTGAGTAGGAACTCAGCTAGCAGATGGCTGAGGGTTAGTAGTCAAGGAACCAACTAATCAGGTAGTGCTTGAGGCTGTTATGAGGCATCTGGGTCATTTCACGTGGAGAAGTTAGCCACCTTAGGGAACAGCCTCAAATCTGAGGAGACTTCATATCAGAAAAGCAGATTCACAGTCACATGGTCTTGGGAACAGACTGGCATCAGGACTGAGACACACAAGGGTGAGGGGCACAGAGCACTCCATTTGAGGAAGGTTGGTTGGCCAGGACTCTTCCTTATAGTGAGTGGGTAGGTGAGGCTGGCCTGAGCTCAGGGTGAGGTGAAAATGAGTTTTAGAATATGTTGGAGTTATAAAATAATTCTTCACAGAAGAATCTTCTACCAACCCCCCTCCCACGCATGTGTGCTCACACCCTACACGCATGTGTTCCTCAAAAAAAAAAAAAAAAGTTAAGATGGTTAGCTTTATAATGTGTGGGCTTGTTTTGTTTTGTTGTTTTGTTTTTGCTACAGTTATATATATATATATATATATATATATATATATATATATAAATCCACTGTATGTAGCCAAGGAGTACAAATATTCCAAACAACACAGGTGAAGGTTTGCAAACTAACTGCATAAAAAAGAAATATATTTTTGCACTCAGGAAGAGCAGAATCTCTTATTAAAGTTGATAGAGGTAGCCTTGCTGCGAACAATAATAAAAAGATATTTACATTGGGCTTTGCAAGCTGTTTTGATGGCGTGAGTAAACTGGAAATGATGAAATGTGTTTCTGTGGATTAGGGGATGGTGTGAGGAAAGGTGTGCTGGGCCTGGTCCACAGTGACACTAGTCTCTATGGAATGATGGGGGGGGGGAATGGAGACAGTATCAGAGAAGGCAAACAAGGTGGGTGACTGAGTTCTTACTATGCTTTTGGCGCTTACTTTGGAAACTGAACCTTAACTTTCTCTCAGTTCTACTTTCTCCCCACAACTCATTAGGAACTGCTATGATTCTCCTTGAGTTATTCACAAGGAGGTCAGAGCTGAGAGACATCAAATCACTTGTATCAAGTCAATCGCTTGTATCAAGTTAATCACTTGTATCAAGTGAATCACTTGTATCAAGGCTCCTGAGTAGAAAAGAGATGATGGTGAAATCGGCCATCATCGACTCCTAGGCCCTGAACAGATTGCTAAACCACTCTGAGCCCAGGTTAATCAGTGTCCATTGCTGGTCCCTCCTGGCTCCTGTCTGGTCACCTTGCTGAGCAGGAGATGGTGATGGAGAAGTGATTACTAGAGGCCTTGGAATAACCAGTAGAGAGCCTTAAACTTGACCTAATCAGCAAAAACAAGTCACTACAGGCTTGCTTCTCAACCCCAGGTCAAAATTAATTCTCTTTGCCTGGAGTCCTTGTTAGGAGGTGTCTTTCAAAGGAATCTAAGGAAATTGCAAATCCTCCCAGGAAGAAGAAAAGAACCTCTTTTATTAGTGAGGGATGGGTTCTAAAAAATAACCTTTCTGTAGGCAGCTTAGAGGTGTCACCATGTCACTTCACTGCCCAGGCCTGTACTGGGGCTAAGATGACGTCTCATCTACCCTTACCTGCCCCCAGGAAATAAGCTCAGCACATTCCAACACTGCTCTGCATTGGCCTCCTCCTCTCCTCAGAGAAAGATGACGGGCCCTATGAGAAGGGAATAGGGGAGATGCTGGTGGCCTGCTCTGTTAAATGATCACTACTCAGCACACAGAAGTTGTTGTCCAGGGTCCAAGTCCCCAGGTCAATCATGGAGCCTTTCAGGCTATTTGGGTCTTATTAGCCCCTGTACTGTAAATTGGGACCTTTCTACAAGGCTGGGTTCTAATGAGATATAAACCATCTAAGAGGACCAAGCAGATACCATAACAGGCTACTCAGTCCTCTGTCAGACATCAGGCCTCAATTTCAGTTCCTGAGACTGAGCTAATAGTTTCTGAGGAAGCCACGAACATGTACCAGGCAGACCTGAGCCCGCTCTCACAGTCAATAGCTCAAGGTAATAACCAAATAAGGACAAAGCCTGGGATTTGTCCAGGCCTGCCCCAAAATGGAAAAGCTGTGACCTTAACCAGCCCTTGCTAGCCCTAGCCAATTAGAATGTATCAATATGATTGCCACTTGCATAAGCCAATCATATCTGAGATAACCTAACTGCCCTAGGAACCCCCCTCCCCCTTAGCTGTGCTTAAAAGGAGCCTTCAGGCTTCTCTCAGGATTGTCACCTTTGCCTTTGTGAAGGATGGACAGCCCCAGCATGCTGGTACAATAAATGTTCATGCTGATCACATATGTGTATGGTGATCTTTTGTGGGACTTCTCCAGCATGCTAACATTGTCATCTTAGAGAAGATTCTCAAACTGTGGGTTGTAAACTACATGAGGGTAACACATCAGATATTTACATTATAATTCATAATGGTAGCAAACTTACAGTTATAAAGTAGCAACAAAAATAATTTTATGACTGGGGTCACCACAACATGAGAAAGGGTTGCAGCATTACAAAGGTTGAGAACCATTTCAGATGAATTCCCAGCAGAGGCTGACGAAGCCTCTTTAACAAAATATTGGAGAATACTGACCTTGGGAATCAAAGCCATAAAAATGACTTGCTCGTTTCTTTATCTTCCATGGAGCTAGAACTACATGCTAGGCTTTGGGCAGGTTCTAGGAAATGCCATGAGGAGAGGCAGATCCATGCTAGAAGGTCATGAACTCCAGTGTCAGACTGCCTAGAGCCAAGGTTACCTCTCCCACCATGAATGTGTGGCCCTTGCATTGGTTACTCAACTTCTCTGTAATCAGTCATCATTTTGTTAAAATGGAGATTATAAAATTAGCCACATCATGGTTCATACCACTAAGGACAGTCAAACTCTGCCTGGCAAATGTGAGCACAGGTCACGTACTGCCATACTACCTGTATTCTATCTGGGGATTTCCTGATCAAGGTAAAGGATAGAGATGATGAGAGATTTGGAAAGCCTAGACAGGTGGTCAGTCAGAGTCAGGGGAGCTATATCAAGTCAAAAAGAGAGGCAAGAAAGAGACTCTGGGATGGCAGGTGAGACAGTGAGCCATCCTATAGCAGGGCTGCAGTAAAAGGGCAGGAAGGGAGACACTATGTGAAACACTTACTGGGGAGACAACAATACACAGATCTATTCACCCCAGACAGGGGCCTACAATGGACCAAAGTACAGACACCACCAAAGACCAACTTGAACCTTGAGTTTTATTGAGGTAACTTACAGGAATATGGGTAAGATCACTCAGAAACTGCTGCATCATCAAAAGTCCACCCTAGCATGGGTGGCATCTCACAGAGCTGAGAACCTGGAGCACACTGCACAACCTGCTGGTAGCTCAACAGGTTGGAGTGTTCTTTCCAGGTGACTCGTTCTAAACCTCTTCTGGCTGGCTTTTATTTCTTCCAGAGAGCTGGTCTGCTCCCAGAGTCTGAGTGTTCTTTCCAACTTTGCTTGTCTGAGGATAACTCTCAACATCCTTGTATTGTTTAGTCTAGGAGAAAGGGATCTAGTGAATCTGATCAGTTTCAGGGACTTCCTTAAGCTGTTTCAAGTTGTTTTTCTCCTGCTTATGGAGCTTCTCTGTAGAATGGAATGTTTCGATCTCAGAGGGAACTATTACAAAACAGGGAAGACAAACCATAGCACTCCTGGATGTAGCCTACTGGCCGGACAGGCCTCTCGAGCTTGACCTTTAAGCCCAGACCTCAACCATGTGTGTATCAGCCATGAGTCAACACAAGCAGATCCTCAAAGCTCCACTCTGGACCAGGCATTTCACATCAAAAGTTTTATCTAAAATTTAAAATGATCTTGAGTTCCATTCCTTCTCATTTATCGTCCGGAGAGCATCAGAAACAAGTTTCTTGAAGTAAAGACCTTTGAAAGGCAGCTGTGAAGAGACTGGGCCCCACCTCAAAGAAGCTCTGAGAATTGGTTCCTAAGAAAGATGCAATGCCCCATAGGAAGGACATATGCAAATGCGTTGTGATTTATTGGTTTGATGCCATTTATGTTTAGGTAGTGGGAAAATATGGAATAATATGAAGCATACTAATCATATACATTAGTCAAGGGATTAAAAAGTTACTGCACAGTGAGCCCAGAGCCATTGACCAATATGCCCCCTCCCCTTCTCCTTTCTCATCCTTAGCATGGAGGTGGCAATCTTGGATGCCAGTCCTGCTTCTCGCCAGTAATCACTTTGACCTGCAGTGACTATTCCCAGGTGTATTGGTTTCTTTATTTCATGGTTGTGACAACATATCTCACAAAAACAACTTAAGGGAGGAAAAGCGTATTTTGGCTAACAATGTAAGGGTACAATCTATAGTAGTGCTGAAATGGCTACTGTTGTGGTTGCTGAAACTTGCAGTAACCATTCACATTGTATACAGAGTTAGGAAGCAAAGAGAGATAATGAGCATAGCTTACTCTCCATTTTCTTTTTAAACCATTCTGAGCTATCAGCACTCAACATGGTACCGCCCCGAATCTGGGTAGTAAACTTTCCAGAAACTCTGTCAACAGATGCAGCTGAGCTGACAGTGAGGATTAGCCACCGTGAGGAATGTCACCCGTTTGTTTCCTGTGTCCCTTTGTTCACTCAGAGCCAGTTAGGGTTGGATGCAATAACACATGCTTAGGGGCTGACAGTCTTAACCTTTTAAGACCATCGGATCTTAAGCCTTGCGTGACTTTTCTGAGCACAGATAAAATATAAATGTAACATATACTTAAGCTCAAAGACTTGGTCCAAGAACAAATTGTAAAGTGTCTCAGTATATTTTTATAATGGTAAGTAGTTGTAGTACTGATATTTTTAGGTGTACTGGACTGAACAGAATACATTACATTAACATTGATTTCACCTGCTTCTTGTCTTTCTAGTGTGGCGACTAGAAAAATCTAAAAATTATTTGTGTGGCTGTGCTACATTTTTATTGGCCAGTGCTGATGTAGTATCTAAGGCATTTCTGTGAGGACATCACCAATGTGGTCCAAAGGAGTCTCTAACAGGGACATCTCCCAGAGTATGTCTTTTGGAGAAGGCAGCCTTCCTACATGCCTTGAATTGGGCCACATAATCTATTACTCCTTTTGCTTATGGATAAAATCAGTCTTGCTATATTAGTTTCTTATTGGTGCTGTAAAATGTTACCATAAACTTAATGGCTTACAACAACACCAATCCAACCTCTTATAGCTCTGGTGGTCAGGGGCTGGAAATCAGGTTCATTAAGCTAATGTCAAGATGGTGGCAGGGCTGGCTCTTCTGGGCATCATGAGGAGGGAATGTAATTCCTTGCCTTTATTGACCTTTAATTATTGGATTCTATCAGCTGGCTGGATTCCTTGGTTTCTGGTTTCGTACCATTTAGGTTTTTCACCTCTTCCTTCCTCATCATATCTGCTTTCAATCTATGACCTCGTGATCCCTCTTACAAGGACCTTCACTGTATTACAAGAGCTTTCTGTTCATCACACTTTCAACATCCTCTTTGTCATATAAAGGATACAAACAGGTTGAGGGGATTTGGATGTGAACATCTTGTGGACTGTTACGTAGCCTGCCATACCAGCCTACTTCATGGCATCTTCTAATTCAAGGGTTCTAAGATGAAGCATGATTAGTCACCAAACCATAGCACATGACTTAGAGCCTTGAAATGAGCCATCTAGTCTACCTCCTGCCTCCAGGATCATAAAATCCTACAACCACAGCCCTATGCAGATGAGACAAGAGGCTCAAGTCTAGGAACTTAGGTGAGCTAGGAAGAGCCCCTGATGTGAAGAAGCCCCACTTTGCTTGGTGGGGCTATACTCATTGGATCAGCAGAGACTGTTCTCTTCTTTGCAAAGTCAGCCCTGATTGTAATCTTTCCGAGGACAGAGCCCACTGTCATAGACCACCTTTGGGGTATGGTCTTGTAGCTCTTATGGAGCAGCCCAGATGTGTGCTGCACCAGGGGACCCATCAGGACAGGACAGGAGCAAAATTGCAATGGAAGAGCAGTGAGAAATGGATTTAAAACAGATGGTGGGCTTGATGGAGCCCATGCTGAGGTTTACACCATGCCAGGGCAGGTGATGCCAGCCTTATTAATAAGGGACAGAAGGAGGTAGATTGTGCTGGAAGCAGCAGGGGCTGGGCAGGTCTCTGTGGTATGGGGATGCAGGAGGCCCCACTCAGCAGCAGTTTTTCTTCCCTGACAGATCTTTCTTCAGCCTAAAGACCCCCTTCCTCTTCTGCCCCCTTCCTGTCTCTACAGAATCTCCCTCCTCATTCATCTCTGTCCTTCTTAGTCACTTATTTTAACCATGTTGTCAGATGATCTATCGTTCTCAGTAGAAGTGGAGTCAAAGAAAGGAAAACACTTCATCCTAAAGAGGTGATGTTGCTGGAGTGTGTTCCCACTGTCTGTTTACTTGAGATGCTCACTAGACACATTCAGAACAGGTGTGACATGGCGAGGCGGTGGCCAAGCAGCTCTCCCTCAGAGCAGTGGATCTTGAAACTTGGGTCCACCAAGATCAGGTGGTAGAAAACTGGGTTTCACTCCACAGTTGAGAGTGATATGGTGTGGGAGTGTGGAAACAGGATGTAGAGCAAGGGCATAATTGGCTTCAAGTGCTAGGCTCAGTAGTTTCTCAAAGTATAACTGGGCAAATCACTGAAATTCCAACCCTCAGGTCCCTTGTCTGTGAGATGGAATGATAGTCTTGCCTCAGGGACACCGAGATGATGGAAGAAAGAAAGAGCAAGAATTCCATTTGCCCACCAGAAGACAGACTTGACAAACAGCTGAGATGTTGACACAAACCAGCCCAACAGGAGATCAAGTCTGGGCAACAGAAGATGTGGACAATTTAGGGTTGAATTAGGGCTATTGTCTCAAAACCAAGTGAGATGTTGGGAGCAAACAATACAGGTCTAGCAGAGAGGGAGTGGAGTGTACCTTTCAGCAAGTACCATACATGATGAAAATGTGGCCAAGAGCTCATTGGAAACAGCACAGCAGGCTGAGTCTCAATAGCTACAGGGAAAGTCTTTAGTTGTCGCTCCAAGGACAATGAAGCCACTGCAGAGGACTCAAAAGGCAACTTGGTCCAGTTTGCCTTTAAGAGATCTGGCTGAGTCAAACACTGAGCAGATTGGAGGCAGGAGGCAGACAGTAGATGTGTAGAGAAGCCAGGACAGCTGAGAGGTGGAGTAGCCATGTGAGTCAAGAATGGAGTTTTTGAAGAAGAGGCCACAGGGTTAATCACTGAGCAAACATGCAGAAGTATGCGCTGTGGCTGGAAAAGTGAAAGGGGTATGTGATGTTCTGGGAAGGGTGCAGCAAATGGCAGAGATAAAATGGTGAATGCTACATATAGGGTGCTGATGGGACTGAAGAAACCCCTTCAAGTACTTTCCAGATAAAGATGAGACAGAGAAGAGGGCATGGGGTCAATGGGGTTCTATTGTGATCTTGTTTTTGTTTTAAATGGTGGAAACCTTGAGTGTGTTCAAGTGCCCGCAGTCAATCGATAGAGAGGCGGAGGGTGAAAGCGGAGAAGGGAAAAATGACTCAGCAGATAATTCTCATACACCTGTAATGTGCTCAGGACTGTTTTAGGAACTGGAAAGTCAGCAAAGAACAAAGATTTGTGGACTCCCTTCTTGTGAATGAAAAATCAATGCGGCAGCCTTCTCACAGAGAGGGGAGACAGCGTTAGCATTCAGAACACAGGTCAACGAAGAGAAAAAGAGGAAAGGAACACACACAGGTTAATTTGTAGATGCTGGGCCGGGCCACTGGGTGAGCATCTGTCTGATGGCTTATTGTCACTGAGTCGTGGGAAATGAGCTCATCCTTTGAGATGCAAGTGGGAGGGTGGGAAGAGAGGGCGTGCAGAGGACGACGACAAGGATTTGAAATAAACCACAATGAAGTAAGAAAAAGAGATGGCTGAGGGTGACTCCCACCAGGCACCATGGGAGACTTATTAGGCATTAGAATTCAAGGAGGCCGCCCCTTTCATGTTTCTTCTCAGTCACCGCCTGAGAGTCTAGAAAGGACTTTGCTCATGCAAAGCTGGAATTCTGCAGAACAGACTGACCCAGGACAGATGAAGACATGTATAAGGAAAGGCTGGATGCTAATGGGATGGGAAGCCAAGGCTAGAAGAGGGGAGAAAAAAAAATTCTATGACAAGGATCAACAACCAAGGATCTGGAAAGAAGTCAGAGCAAAGTCAGAAGGAGAAGCAATATGGTGACCTGAGAGGGAATGGTCCCATAGGCTCGCATGTTTAAATACGTGATCCCAACCCAGAGAGATGAGCAGGGGATGTCCTCACTCACTAGTGGTCTCCAAACAAACAAACAAGAAAAAAGAGCCAAGCATGCCCAAGCTGCAAACCACAACCACTGAACAGCTTGTGATCAGAAACACCTTGGACTGACCCTTCGGATCCCACTCCAACTATAGGAACACCTGACTCACTCTTGAGGGAGGGGGGACAAAACTGGATTTGGCCAGGAGTGGAGAGTGATCCAAGCATTATTGGGTCAGTGGGACCATAGGACTGTCTGCTCCCTGCCCAGGGAGGGGATGGGGAGTTGTGGAGAAGAAAAATGACCAGATGTGGTGGGAGGGGGAAGGGACCTTGAATAAGCATATACAGGGATAGAAAAAAAAATTCAGAGGGAAAGCTGAACACAAAGTAAATATATGTGTAACAATCTTATTTGCTTTATCACCCTTGTTAAGTCATGTTTATGATTTTTATCTTCTTTATAGTTATTGTTAACTTTTCAGCATTTTAAATTCATTTTACTGTTTTTGATAAATACAAAATAAATAAAGAAGAAATAAATAAATAAATAAATAAATAAATAAATAAATAAATATTTGATCCCTGGTTGGTGGCACTGTTTAGGAAGGATTAGGGGGTATAGTAATGTTGGAGGAGCTGTCTTACTAGGGCTACCACTCGCAGTGTTGTGTTCTCTCTCTCTCTCTCTGTCTCTCTGTCTCTCTGTCTCTCTCTCTCCTTCTACTTCTGAGTTCTCAGCTGCCACCCCAGCAGCCTGTCTGTTATAATACCTTCACTCTGCTTTCACTCTGCTATCACAGACTCTAGCCCTCTGGAATTGCAATCCCAACTAAATAATCTATTCTTTTGTAAGTTGCCTTGATCATGATGTTTTATCACAGCACTACAGAAGTAAGACAAGCAGGGAGGGGCCATCGGGAAAGGAAGGACATCACCCACTGGAGAGCAGGGGCTGTGAGTGCTGGATGTTGCAGGTAGAGCCTTTTATGGTGACAACAAATCCAAAATGTGATTTTGAGAGCAGAGGCCATGATGAAACTGGGGGTGGGGACTGGACTTGACATCTTAGAGACTTTCAGGAGGATGGTTGGGTTCCAAAAGGAGAGTCAGTCTGAGTCAGAGCACTAAATTCTTCTCATACATCCAGGTGTTTTTTACAGGAAGAATAAAAGAAAGAGGAAGGAAGGAAGGAGGGAGGAAGGAGGGAAGGAGGGAGGGAGGGAGGAGGGAGGGAAGTACAGAAGTAGAGAAAATAAGAAAGACAAAAGGAAAGAAAGAAAGAACTGAGGCAGTGGTCAGTCGGTCCTTCCTCCTACCCTGAGAAAGAGTCCAGCTCTCTGTTCCAAGAAGATGTAGCCAGCACCCAGCCTCCCTCTTATGCCAACATTTGCTTCCTGGCTTTCCTGTTACTGTGTTCCACCATCTCCCAATATTTCTGAAGTTCCCTGGTTCATACAGATGCCTTCCTCTGGTCTTCACTTCTGTCCCTCTAGTTGACTCCATACCACTCTCTTTTCCCATGTGACGCTTCCCATCCTTCAAGTCCCCATGCTAGCTGTCACCTCTTCAGAGAAGACAGCCACACCACATCTGAACCAATGCCCTCACTGTCATGGCCTTGCTCCCACCCATTACCATTTATGTTCCCCCTAGCCACAAAACTCTATGGGTGAGGAACCATTGCATTTTGTTATGCTCATCCTTAGCTCCCAGTCAAGTGCCTGGTACCTGATAAATATTTATTGAATGGGTTTACAATGACGTAGGAAAATGAGATGTACCTTCAAAGACAGATATTTATCTTCAGCATGGATGATGAGTTCATGGTCTAGAAAAGGCTCAGAGTGAAGAGGATATGAGGGAGACCTTAGAGTTCTGAGATGTCTGCAGCATGAAAGCGAGTCTCTCTCCATGAAAAACAGGGACATTGAGAGAGACTGGCTGCATTATTAATGTGGGAAAGCCAAGGGCATCCTGTGAGGCCAGCACAATAGAGATGTTGACCAGGAACTAAGAGTGCCCCATTATAACATCTGGAAGGGAGGCCAACAGAGAGAGGCTGGACTGAGGAGTAGGAGCACAGGGTCCTGTGGTCAAGGTCAGGAGAGAAGACTGTGATCTTGTGAGGATGTGATGAACCATGGTCCCAGGGAGCACAGCCTAGGCTGTAGGGCTCCAACCACATGCTATCTGTAAACAAAAAGTGCTTGGCTCCTAAAAAGAACCTCAGATGTTCCTGATGCCAAGAAACACCTACCTCACTGCGTGTTCCTCCTGTCCGAAGTCACAGCAGATAAACTTAGCTGAACAATTTCTACTTTAAGCCAAACAATAGATTTCTAATCAAGTCAAACATCCCAGAGACTGGAGCCCATAGGACCAGAAAAGCAAATCCTGAACATGCCTCTAAATAATGCCAAATCCCATCACTTCCTCTGTCTGTTCGTAGTTCTTTTCCCCTTAGCAAACATAAAAAAGCTCAAAATACGGACTTAAAATCTAGTCAGTCGCCATGAGCCCGTCGGCACACTTCTTAACAATGTTAGGTTGGAATGAGGACTGAACTGAGTCGTGGGCCATACCTCCCTGAAGGCATCACATCTCCTCTCAAGCACAAACTGAACTTAAAATGCTCTTTCTGGAGAACAGAGAAGCTGTGGATCTGGAAGGGGGTGGGGGTTGCAGTAAGGGAGGGAGGCAAGACTGTGGTCAACATGTATTGAATAAAAGAAGAATAAAGAAAAATCTAGAGGCAGAGAGAAATATGGGCATCACCATTCATGAATGCAACCTCACTGCAGAAAGATGTCCACTAATTCCAAAGAAAGGTGTTGTTTACCTTTGAAAATGTCTAATAGAAAGTGAGAACGCTGCTTGGAAAAAAATATTCTTTCTAGAAAAACAAAACAATACTTTGCTAATGTCTGGGAGTGACTTTCAGAAAAGCTTTATCTTAAGAAGACAGGAACTGAGAGGAAAAGTTTTGGCTCAGGACCCCCAAGGCCAAGTTCTCAGCACAGGGGAGATTTATTTGCCCCAGAGAGACAGCAGGGGTTAAGAGACAAATACTGGAGAGACAGGACAAGGGGGAAGGGGAAGGGGGCAGGGACATTCTTCCTGGAGGGACAAAGAACTGCCTCTGGATAGAGCAGAGACAGATGTGCGCATGGGAAAATGGCGGTTTATTAAGGTACAAAGGAAAACCCTGTGTTAAGATGTGCTGTTTCATTTTAATTAGGGAAGCCAAACAGAGCTTCTGATTGCTGGACTTTAATACTTTGATAGGTGGACCTCGGAGGAGGAAGTGGCCCAGTAAGGGAATAGACCTTGGTGGCCAGCTTTAGGATTGCAATCTAAGAGTTTTTAGCAAGGCAGAGGGAATGGGGGAAAGGCAAGGCCTGCCAGAGCCATGAGCTCTAGTGGGCGGGTGCCCCTTCAGGGACACAAGATTCTTACTCTGATCACTTCATCAACACTACAATCACCAACTTGTCAGGTGACCCTGAGTTCGGGTCACACTTGTCTTCTCTCTGGACCTGTTTTCCCATGAGAAATCAAAGTGGTAAGACTTTTAAGGACCCCACAAACTCTTTTGAGTCTCACTTACTCTGGGATTCTCTGGTCCCATGTGAAATGGTTCCCCTTGGAAAGATCTAAAGTCAGTTTACCTTTAGGAACAGCTGACCTTGTGAGATGTCACTTCCTCCTCTGAAGTGGGGATAGAAACTGAGAGGAGTGAGGCAATTCCTGACTGCCTGGGGGCTTTCTAACTGTTGCCAATGATTTGTCTGGCAGGAGTCAAGGCAGGAATGATTTGTACTGGAGGCAGGAGAGGCCTTAGTGTTAGTGCTGGAGACCAAGAGTGCTAGCATAAGAATGATGCTGTACCCAAGCGAGATGGATAAAACCTGACTGAGCCTGGGGGACTGGAAAGGTAACTCAGTAGTTAAGGGTGATTTCTCTTCATGTAGAAAACCAGAGTGTGATTCCCCATACCATATCAGAACGCTTACAACTACCTGTAATTCCAGATCCAAATGACTTTAAGGCCCTGGACTCTGGGGAACTGGAAATATCTTGGGCCTCACAATGGTTCTCAACTCAAGGGTCATGATCCCCTGGGGGTGTCAAATAGTCTTTTCACAGGAGTCACATATCAGATATTTATATTGTGATTCATAGCAGTAGCAAAATTAGAGTTATTAAGTAGCAACAAAAATAATTTTATGGTTGGGGTCACCACAATATGAGGAATTGAATTTAAAGGGTCACAGCATTCGGAAGGGTGAGGACCACTGGAAAGGACCAATGAGTTCACACCTGCCATCTAGCAAGCCCTCAACTGGGCTCGCTATATATTTTTTAGAGTCCTGGAATGAGAAAATGTATGTTCCATGTCCATGGACACAGACCAAAATTCCTCTCCCTTGAAAACAGCTCTATTATTGATATCTACCAAAGAGAGATGTTGCCCAGCTTGGCAAGTTGACACTGAATTCCTGAATCTCTGCTTTCATTTCCTAATAAGCCCCCTTATCCCCCTGGGTTCACAGACATGTGTTTATAAGAGTCTAATCAATTCAGAAAAGCTCCAAGACTTCACATCACAAAGTGCTGGGCAGTTTGGCCTCTGCCTGGCTCCCCATGCTGGTACCAGGTCTGCCTGGCACACAGGGACACAGCAGTCTTGACTTGCTTCATATATTTTCAGATGTCCTGTGCCATGGCTTCCCCCTGTGCCTTTCTCTACCTGTAATGAGCGTCCTTCTGCTTTTTCTGTTCTTATCCCTAAGACAAAGTGTAGCTCCCTACGGGAAACTCTTCCATTTGGGATGTCTGGGCTGTCCCAAGTACTAATCTGTCTCTCCAGTCCAGGAGTGAGACACTTGAGGATACATGGTTGTATTTATCTGTGCACCTAGTGTGCAATGAAGGCTTGACAGGAAGAATGAAGAAGGCATGAATGAATGAATAAACAAAGTTCCTCCTCCTATGTCCACCACTTTTTAGATAAGATGCGGCATATTGAGCATGGTGGAGCCACAGACATCACTAGTTCTTTTTATCCAGACTATAGAAGGTCAAGATTGGAAGAAACTTGAGAGCTGTTGTAGCTCTATGCCTACAATTTAAGCATAAGGACATTGCAGTCAGAGAGGGGAGCATGTTTGTATGAGTCCTGTATCAGGGCATGGGGAGAAAGCCAGAGCTGCAAGGCTAAATCTCCTCTCTGTTTCAGGCTGTTTCTGCCACACCACAGTCTCCCAACACATTTGCACTGCTCTGAAATTTGGAGAGCTGAAATTGTGAAAAATGAAGTTTCAAAAGAAACAGTCAGATGTGACTGGGAGGCGTGTGAAAGGACGCATTGCTTTGAAAGGCAATTTGGCAGTAGTTTACGTACATAAATACACAGCATGTATCACGTGACCCAGCAATGCTCTGTATGGTTATGTATCATGCTTCATAGGGGATCTATCCAGGGACAGGTGTCATTGTGTGACATTTACACAGACCCAGACGGCATGGCCCGCTACATACCTAGCCTGTGGGATCAGGCTTAGAGACCTTAGGCTACGAAGCGGATGAGAGTGACAGCCACCTGCACCACAGTGACAACTATTTGTGCCTCTAATCATATATCAACTTATAAAGGCTACAAAAATACTAATATGGTACACAAGGTGAAAGCTAAAAAGTGTCCTATAAAGGGCACTTGCCATGAATAGAGTTTGCAGGCCTGGATATTGGCCGGGTTTAGTCACTGAGTGACTTGGGGAGGAATACAAAAGCCAGACCCTTCTGCTAGCACGCCACTGTGACTTTGTAAACACTGCACTTAAGCAGCACTGAATGTATTCAGATTCTTTCCCTTTCTTCAATAGTAAGTGGGTTCAGCTTACTGTAACACTTCTTAATGCACAAGTGTTCATTTCCAAGCTTCTGCTCTTCTACCACTTCACTTACAACACAGACTGCGCAGATACATTTTTCTTCTTTGTGTCTCTATCCTAAGGGGTTCTCCTCTGTTTCTTATTGGTTTGTCATATTTTAAACTTTTTGTCAAAAACAGAAACATAATGGTGTTACAATGGCTACAATGTCACTAGGCAATAGGAATTTTTCTGCTTCATTATTATCTTATGAGACCAATGTCCTATATGTGGTTTATCACTGGCTAAAGTGACATTTTGCAATTTAAGAATCGACATACACACACAGTTTTACAGGTGTTTTATTTGAGCTCAAGGACTTTTTATTAGAGCCCAGCTGACAAGAGCAGAAGCCTGAACACTTTAAATGATTTCAGGGAGACCGGAAAAAGAAGTTGTGATGTCATCATGCTATGGAATAAGATTTAGCAACAAGAAGCTTGCTTAGTGCAGTACTGGATTCCTATAGTTCCAACCACTGAAAGCTGTAACAGAAAGATCGCTAAGTTCAGGAGTTCAAGACAAACTTGTACCGCATAACAAAACCTCTCTTAAAACAGAAACAGAAAAGATTTAGCAACTAAAATAGGTGGACTAGGCATGTTAATACAGGCAGGGCTCAGAAACATGTTGATTGTAATCATTGTGGTGATGGTGTCCTCTCTGAAGCCGGTAATAGGAGCTGTCAACCTGGCATGGTATATCTTAGGTCCTCTGGTCAGGTCCTAATAAAGGTTATTATAGAACCCGCTAACTATAGAACCCGCAGAGTATTCTGGGTCATGAATGAAGTGTATCAGGTGTAGTCTCTGAATTCAAAGTTGCTCTAGGATTGGGTGATGTTTGTTGAGGGATCCACGTATCCCTTTACTTAATGAGCAAAGGCCAAATAACACCCTCTGGACACTTCCATCTCTCATCTCTTTGAGAGGGAGCATCTACATAACTCTGGAAATTTAGTAAGTATTCTGATGGTGGTAGACATAGGAAATGGCTCAAAACAGTAAGGAAATTGGCAGTGTTGGGGCTAGAGAGATGGCTCAGCAGGTAGGAGTGCTTTCTGTGCAAGAATGAAGACCTGGGTTTGAATACAAATGACCATATAAAAAGCTATGTTTGGTAACAAGAATCTTTAACCCCAGCAGGAGCTAAGAGGAGACAGAGATGGGAAGATCTGCTGGGGCAGCATAGTTCCAGGATCAGTGAGAGAGCCTGTCAAAGAGGAATAAGGCAGAGATAACACAGGATATTTGATATATTTGAGTCTCTGTGCATAGGCATACACTTGCATGTTTTTGTTCTTTCTCTCTCTCTGGGGAGTGTCTGTCTGTCTGTCTCTCTGTCTCAGAGACAGAGAGGCAGAGACAGAGACTGAGGGAAGGACAAAGGGGGACAGAGAGAATTGGTAGTGTTTATGGACACCGCTGGAGATCCTCCAAGGCTATGCATTCACAGAAGAAAGAAAATAAGCAGACTCTAAAGTGAATGTGTAAAGCTGGAGCAGCAGCAACCATCTCCTTTTCTTAACCAGGCTGCCTCCCCACCAATGCAGTCATAGGGAAATGAGCAATCAGGTGCTCTTACACAGGGAAGAGAAGGAGGTGTGAAGGGCCTTGGTAGTTGTGGTAACATTTGGTCTAATGAAATCTCAAGGAAATCTCTCTTTCTGATGTCAAAGTAGACCACAAATTATTCCTTGACCACCAAGATTACAAAGAAGCCCGTAAGATTTCCCAAGATTCTGTTCAATCAGACAAGACAAAGAGCAAAATACCCCATAAATGCTGAGTGTGAAAAGCAAAAAGTATATCTAGACTAATGGTAATTATGTACATTGAAAAGGAAGACTATTGGCCAAAAGCGTGAAAACACAGAGGAGTGAACACTCATTAACTCCAGAATAATGTTATAAAGAAGGGAGGAAGTAGACCACATGTCCCTAATGTATTTTTTTTTAAGATCTGAAGTAAATACAGCAAAAATAAAGTAAAATAAGATCTCAGCATTTTTCAAATACAAATGTGAGGATGTGTGGGTCTGACTCGATTCCCTGTGCCTTTCTTAATGTTCAGGTAGCTCGTTACTTTGTAAGAAGAGCTGAGACAGAGAGGAGTGAGGAAGAGCACCCTGGGTGAAAACTGGTAGGTTCACAGCTCAGAAGTGTGGTGGCTCTCCAGGAATGGAAACATTTGAGAATTGGCAGTAGAGACAGGGAGGATGGGAGAGTTGGAGCCTCCTTGAGTCAGGGAGGTCAATAGCACATCTGAGAATCGGAAGGAGTGGAGTGGTATATGATGATAGGATTGGTAGGAATGGCCTCTCCTCACCTAGACTCTGTGGCTCTCTATCCTCATCATTAACCATGCTAGAGTCACAATTTGTTAAAATTAGCTGTACATGTGCATGCTAGAATCTTGGCTCTGCAGACCCACTGTCCACATCCCACCTTCATTCTGCCATATATGGACTCTATAGACAAAACTAACAAACATAATGGCCTGAAGGTCAAGTCAGCAAGCAACAACACTCATCCAGGAGAGTCACAAAGTCAGGGTCCCTGTGTAAGCTATGAAGATGGCCACTTTCTCCTAGTGACTTGCTATGTATAATGCCCATTGTAGATTCCTTGATCTGTCCTCTTCTTTGGCCTGGGGGATAATGACAGCCATGCTGCTGTTAGCTTGGCTCCACCCATTTTGTTTTAGCTAGTCTCTATAGAAAAAGCCACCTTGAAGCACCTAAAGCATCAGTTGGGACCCAGACTGGTACACTGCAATTGTCTCCCAGGATGTCCTCACCAGGCCCAGGACAGGACAAAGGTCTAATTTTTGAATTCTGGTAACTGCCTAAGGCCCTAGTCCATCCAAGGGTGACTAAAGCATACTTAACAAGGGGATTAAAAAGTGGGATCAGTGAAGAAGAATGTGTACCTTCTTGAGTCTGTGACTGGGGCATAATATATGGGTCTTGAGCTTTTGGAGCAAAACAAAAAGGGATCCTGGGAGAAAATCCAGAGAAAGGAAAACTATACTGGAAGGAACGACTCAGTTTTTCTAGAATATTAGATATATGGCAAAAACAGGAGCAGGATGCTTATTTACTTTTTTGTGCTAAATCTCAAACCATACAAAGTGCTCATCATATAGGTGGGAACCAGAGGTCTTGGGAGAATCTACAACTTACCCTAAACTCCAGGCTGGTGTTTATTTCATGTCTTATTGATATGGGCAGATCTGCACTATTTCTCATCTCAACCCATACATTTTTCATTAACTATCTAGAGGCCTTCGCTGGTGTTTGTTCCTGCCTGCTGCAACCCCCATGGTTCCCACCCCAGTGGTGGGCAAGTCTAGGCTCAGAGAGCGCTTTGTCTGGGTTATGGCCATGGTGGGGTACCTGGGTTCCAATCTCCATTCATTCTGTGTCTGTCATCTTAATCATAAATGTCACCAGTGTTATTTTATATGGCTGAGCTGAGATGTTTATTCACCTGGCACCTTTCAAACTGATTAGGTGGATTTAGTGCTCGGACGAAAGCTTTTGAAGCCAGCATTCTGGCCTGAGAAAGAACCAAACAGATGGATATTATGCCACAGTCTCCCACGCCAACCCATGCCCCAGGGTCTCTGCTGGAATCACATTTGCTGCTCAAGAAATTAGCTTCTTTTTCTCCATGGCCTAATGAAAGCTAGCAGGAGCCAGAGTGAACAGGCAGCAGGATGGTACTTCCTGATTATTGCATGCCAATAGCCAGCCACTGAGCTCCCAGATGACCCACATCATATTCACAGCCTGACCCTTTAGGGGTGTGCTTACCATTCCCATTTCACAGTTGAGAAAACTGAGCTCAGGAAAGGTTTCTAAATGAGGCCAATGTTATGGAGCTGTAAAACCATGATTAGAAGTCAGGGTTGGGACTCAGAATTCTAGATTCCAAACTCCCAGCTCAAATCCCCACTCCACCCCCTTGAATAAACATAGATTTCTTTCTCCTACAATATAACCTGAATACAGCTCCCCTGAAAACACAATACTCCTTCACGTTCCTCCCCACTCTCCCCACAGCTAGGTCCCTCTCTGTCTCTCATTATAAAAGAACTGGCTTCTGAGAGATAACAACCAAGCATAACAAAATAAAATATAATGAGATAAAATGAAAGCCATCATATCGAAGTTGGACAACACAAGCCCACAGTAAAATAATATAGCCCCAAGAGAAGGCACAGGCATCAGAGACCCACTCGTCTGCACACTCAGGAGTCCCATAAACATACTAATTGAAAGTTATATATGCAGAGGACGTGGTACAGACCCATGCAGGTCCCTCTCATTGCTGCATCAGTCTCTGTGAGTTCATATGAGCTTTGCTCACCAATTTCCCATCTAACACAATGTCTTGTCAGTTGCCAATATGGCCTTGAGATTCCGTCTCCTTCCAAGCCTCTGTATATCTATCCCATGTTTTCTTGCCTCTCTTCTCCTCTGAGTAAGCACTTTCTGCTGTAAGCAAAAGAATCCTATCCCTGGGTATAGGGAAGACTTCACAGGGTCCCAGTGAGCTCTCTGTGCTAAGATATTCAAGGGTACTATTTACAAGAAAGACTCTGTCAAGGTTGAAAGAAGAGGGGCTTAGGCAATCAGACAGAGATTGTCTATGCTCAGTATTTAATGACTGTACAATGTGCAAAATTTATATCTTGGGTGTGAATTTTTCTCTGTGAAGTGATGGTGTAATACCTATTGTGAAAGGTCACTTTAAAAATCAGAAAGGTTACACAGTTAAGGTACCCAGTAGGGTGTAGAGCAATTCATATCCATGAAAAATGACTAGCTTAAATTCTTGAGGAAGGAATTTAAGGCCATGAGAAAGTGACTTAATTTAAGCCTCAGCTTTCCCAAAAGGTAGAGAAATACTCTGACCTCATAGGCCTGTCATGAGGACTTTATTCATCAGTGTGGAAAAGTTATTTCACTATCTGCTTGACATATGGAAAGTGTCCAGTAAACATCTGTGGTTAATAAAATTAGTATTGTCAAATCTTCCTAGTAGGGGGTGGAGAGGTGGGTCAGTGTTTAACCTAGTTCACTTCTCTGTAGCTGCAAGGAACCTGGGGAGAAAAGTATTTATCACATCTTATGGGGTAGATTCCATCATCAAGGGAGAGCCAGGCAGAAACAGAAACATAGACCACAGGAGAATGTTGTGCACTGGCATTTATTCTTCATGGGTTCTTTCTTATACAACCCAGGACTACCTGCTAATAGGTGGCACTACCTCTGGAACCTCCAGTATCCATCATTACTCAAGAAAATGTCCCACAGACATGTTCACAGGCCAATCTGATGAAGGCATCTCTCTCAAAACAGAGCAGTATGGCTTTATGCATCTTCCTCAGTGGTCCAGGAGGATAGAGAATCAGATCCAATTTATCACTTCATTTGCAGCATCTCATCCAAAGCTTTTCTTAGTACAAAGACTTGATTTGGAGGGGAAAATGAGAAAGAATTTATGAAAACTGTCATTGAGACACACATGAATGTTGCTTTTGAAAAAGCAAGCTGGTGAGGAGAAGGTCAAAGGGGGAAGAGTCAGGCAGGAGACATGGAATTCTGAGAACCTGCAATCCAAGACCAAATGCTGAGGTCCTGAAATGTGGGTGTCCTCTCTCAAGAGGTAAAGTGTTTGAACGGCTCAATCTCATGATGGGTCAGCCAGTCCAACCATCCCATATAAGCAATTTCTTCAAACCAGAAAGAGTGGAGGGGCTCCTCAGGGTTGCCTCACACTGACCACTCACAAATGCTCCTGTGGGCAATGCTTTCTTGAGAAATGAAGGTTATCAGGAAGAGTCAAAAAACAAATGTGGCCCAAAGTCATTGCACAAACCTTTCCAGAGTGAATGTTGGAGAGAAGCCATACAAAGCATGGCCTGGGCTTACCAGTCTGGGGTTGTGGCGAGCCGCTTCTGGCCTGCAGAATGACGAGTCACCACACACATGATTCTTCTCGGATCACACTTTATTGGAGTACAGCTCAGTTGAGAATGGTGGAAAGAAGACCCCGAGCCTGAGATGCAGCCTGCTTATATAGGGAAGCCGGGGCGCGTGATTGGTGCCCAACACAATGCCTCATTAGCATATAGCTGGTGATTGGTCCAAAATAATGGCTCATTAGCATATTCGGGGATCGCATCGGATAGGTCACTACTCGATGCCTAATTAGCATGAGCGGCAATAGAATGTTCCGGCAAGTAGTGCAAAGGCAAACCATGCCCTACATCTCCCCCTTTTTTGTTTTCTAATGGCACAAACAGGATATAGCCCATACAAGTGTTCACCTCATGATGTGCTCACCGCTCAAAGGCTGTTT
Source organism: Sigmodon hispidus (assembly GCA_004025045.1). Taxonomy (NCBI): domain Eukaryota; kingdom Metazoa; phylum Chordata; class Mammalia; order Rodentia; family Cricetidae; genus Sigmodon; species Sigmodon hispidus. Next base: position 144,783 of record PVIH01001078.1, on the reverse strand, counting down.
CCTGCTGCCAGGATCCCCAAGACGCCTTCCTGTGTGCAAGGCCAGTGAGGGCAGCAGGGTGCAAAGGCCGTCTCAGAGGAGAATGATTCGCTATAGAGGTGCAATGGCAGCTAAGGCCTCTCTGTGCAAGGGCAATCATTGTAAGTTCTTAAGAGCGGAGAGCCAGGCTGCAGGGGAGTGCCCTGCATCAACAGCCAAGAGTGCCTGAGTGAGTAGTACCTTTTCTCGACGCGCTTTGATGCGAATATGGCAAACCAGCCAGAGGCAAAAAACAATCCCAAATAAACAGCAGGCTGCAAAAATTCCCACTCCCACCCACTCCTTGAAAAAGGAAAATGCAGAAGTGTGCCAAGAAGTAAAGTCCCCAAGTGTAGCAGGTTCCAATCTTGTAGCATTCAGACGTGCGATCAGGAACTTTTGCTTGAGGATCATCTTCTCGGCTTCCATAGACCAACTTCCACTTAGAAATTCTCCAATTCTTCGGCTTTCATTCAAGGCATCTGAAACTACAAGAGGGGTAACACAAACATGCCCTAATTTCTGTACACAGCCCACTTGTATTAGGCCATATACATCTTCAATAGCCTCTTCTAGTAAATTTACTCTTTCGTTGGTGGCAGGGATACCACTCAGCAAATGAGAATTAAACTGTACTTGCTCCTCTAAAATTTGCGAAGTTTGAGCCACAATATCATTAATTTCCTGGGCAGACTTGACTTGGCTGGCCATGGCTACACCTGCAGTAACTGCTGCAGCTGCTGAAATGGCAATGGCAGCCACAATAGTGGCCGTAATGCCGAAGTCCCTCTTATGGCGTAACAGACTCATCATAGGGAACTGCGCTGGGTCAGCTTCCACAGGCATGGGGACAAAGGTAGGCATTCTAACGACTACTGCTGTAGTCACTACTGATCCATTCCAACACTCTGCCAACCAACAACTGCCTGAAGCGGTACAGTTTTTACTAGAGTTAGTCAGGAGAAACATAAAAGGGGACTTCAAACACACCAGAGCTGCTGACCCTGTGTAATTGCTAACCTCGTTGTTATAAGATGTTAATTTTAATTTCATCCTTGCTCTATTACCTGATTTCACCACACCTGACACATTATAAACCTTACCCAAGGATCCTTGCAAGTTCACAAGAGCAGAAACATCTGCACTGGCCCCTGCCTCATTAATCAATACCCAGGAAAAGAATGGCCATCCTTCAGCAAACCAAGTTGTGTTATCTGATTTCTCAACACTTCCCATATAGAGCCTCAAGCCAGGAGAGAATTCAAATCCCGGACTAAGCTGTTTACTTCCCCAAGTTCTATCTTGGCAGGAAGTGAAGGTAGGAAGACTACTTATAAATGGTTGACAACAGGGAGCAACTATAGGTCTTGTGGTATTTTGTCTATTCTTATTACGGTTATGTAATGGAACTATCCCTTCATGAGTCAGGATCATGGTGGTAACCTTCACCTCGTAATTTCCATTAACTCCTGATCCTGTGCCAGAGGCAGAACCAGTAACTATCTGTTCCAAAGCCTCAGTTAACATACGCACAGGAACTTGATTGTCCTTTAGGGGGTTTACCCAATGAGTCAAGTTTTTTCTGGCTAGAAAAATACAGTCATCAGTCTCTTTAAGACTAAAGCAAAGTGACTGATTCAAATTAATATTACTAGCATTATATTCTACCCAATTCGTGGAAAGGGGCTGGGCACAAGGGACATTCAATTCACACGAGGTGGAAAATATTGTAGGAAGAACTCTGGACTGAGCATGGACTGGCATAGGTAATGGCCAGGTCCGACTAATTCCCCAGAGTATCATCTTCTCTGCCTGAATCAGGGGGAAGACGGTCAGGAGTATCCATATCAGCATCATCCTTAGAGTCGTCCTCAACACGTCTCGTCAATATTGATGGCACCCAGACTGGCTCCTGATTCTGTGGAGAAACACATAAAGATCCCCTAGATCAAACAATAACGTGATCCGGGACTCGCCATTGATTAGAAAGTACATCCTTCCACATAACTTTGCCTTGATTGTTGGGTTCTGATGTCATATGACGTTCAGTGACGATTTCATTTTTATCATTTAAATTTAGAAAATTTATAGTGAATAAGGCAAGAGAGAGCCTTTGTTTGGGGATGCAATTCTCTGCTATTCCCCCTTTTTGTTTTTGCAAGAAGTCCTTGAGTGTACGATGCGCTCGCTCTATTATCCCTTGCCCTTGTGGATTATAGAGCAGGCCTGTGATATGTTTCACTTGCATTTTGTGACAAAATGAGGCAAAACTCTTAGATGTATAGGCTGGCCCATTGTCGGTTTTCAGTGTATCAGGCTTGCCCCAAGCGGCCCAAGCTTCAAGGCAGTGGGTAATGACATTGTGAACCCTTTCTCCAGAAAGAGGTGTAGCGTGCATTACCCCAGAACATGTATCAATGGAAACATGCACATACTGAAGCTTTCCAAAGGACGGAACATGGGTAACATCCATCTGCCAAATTTCAAGTGGAAAAATGCCTCTGGGATTAACCCCTATTTTTTGAGCAGGCAAGAATTGCACACAAGCAGAACAGCTTTTCACAATATTCCTAGCTATCTCCCTAGAAATTTTAAATTTAGTTCTTAGAACAGCAGATGAAACATGGTATAAGCTATAAAACTCTCGCGCTTGTGTTTCAGAGTCCAATGCCACAAAAGCGCGCGTTGCCAGATCAACTTGTTCATTGGCTTTTGCCATAGGACCAGGCAACAAAGAGTGAGCTCGGATATGGGCAATATAAAAGGGATTGGATCGATGCAAAATTTCACCTCTTATTCCTGCTAAAAGTGAGGCTACCATACTAGAGGGTTTAATATAGGAAATAATTTCTAAATTTTTAACAGCATTCACCACATATGATGAATCAGATACCAAATTAAAAGACTCAGGAAAACATTTAAAAATCTCTAAAACTACTTGGCATTCTACTATTTGGGGAGCATTTGGATGGCACTCAACAATTACAGGTGAGCCTCCTTGCACCATATAGGCTCCCTTCCCAGTCTTAGACCTATCCGTGTAGATGGTTAAGGCATTGTTCAACAGTTGCTTCCTCGTGATCCGAGGAAACACCACAGGCTGCTGAACTACGAAAAGTTCACTCTTGGGCAAATGATTATCAATTGTACCAGAAAAGGCACAAACCAATATAGCCCATTCTGAGGTAGTGGCAGCCAATATCTCTACTTGTTCTTTTGTATAAGGGACTATAAGTCTGTCAGGTGTCTTGGCAAAAGATGTAATAGATTGTTTAATGCACAACCACAGCCATCATAGATGGATAGTGGGACAAGGTTCTCATCCCTGTAGATTTAGTATGAATCCACAGTAGAGGCCCTTCTTGCCAAAGAACACCAGTTGGAAAGCCTAAAGTGGGGAGGATACACATCCAAATGGGCTTGGATTCATCACAGCGCACCAACTGTGCCCTAGTAATTGCTTGCTCTACCTTTTGAAGTGCTATCTGAGCCTCTGGGGTTAGCTGACGTGGGGAATTAAGATCTGGATTTTCCTCTAAAATATCAAATAAGGGTTTAAGCTCAAAGCGAGTTAATTTCAAATATGGCCGAATCCAATTTATATCCCCAAGCAATTTTTGAAAATCATTTAAAGTCCTTAAACAATTGGTCCTAATTTCTACCTTTTGTGGTCTAACATGTGCATTCTGAATAATAGCTCCTAAAAATTCAATAGCTCTTCCCTTCTGTATCTTCTCTGGAGCAATAAATAAACTTTTATCTTTTAATTCCTTGGTTAACAAACTTAACGCTAATTCTAACAATTCTATAGAAGGGGCTGCAAGCAAAATATCATCCATATAATGTACAATTCTAACACAAGGAAACTTATTTCTTACTGGCTGTAAAGCTCTATCTACATAAAGCTGACACATTGTAGGACTATTGGCCATACCTTGAGAAAGAACAACCCACTGATATCGCTTATCAGGCTGTTCATGATTAATAAAAGGTAAAGTAAAAGCAAATCTTTCCTTATCCTGACTATTTAGGGAAATGGAAAAGAAACAATCTTTAATATCTACTGCTACAACAGACCAGTCCTTTGGAATAGCTGTTAAAGCTGGTAGACCCCTCTGAATGGGTCCCATGACTTGCATTTGTTGATTTATGGCACGCAGATCGTGAAGTAAATGCCATTTTCCTGATTTCTTTCTGATAACAAATATGGGAGTATTCCAGGGGGATTGCGAGGTCTCTAAGTGCCCTAGCTGTAACTGTTCCTGAACCAACATAGAGGCTGCTTCCAATTTTTCTTTCGACAAAGGCCACTGAGGTACCCACACAGGTGCAGTGGTCATCCATGAGATAGGAATCATAGGCTCAGTGACCCCTATGAAAAACCCAAGCCTTGCTGACTGGCGTTTCCTTGAGCCTCTATTGGTGTGGTAATGCCTTGTAAATTACGCCCTAACTCTTTGCTTGGAACAAACCCTGATCTAATCATGATATTTTTTGCTGTGTCAGAATAATCATTAGTAAGCTTAAGATTCATTTGACTCTGGATATCCCTGCCCCACAGATTGATTTCCTTCAACTACAGAAGGCTGAAACTTCCCCTTTTGGTCCTCTGTTTTTCATATCAATTCCTTAGAGCTAATTCTAGGGGCATCTACGTAACCTAAACCTTGCAAGGTCTGCGAAGATGTTTGAAGTGGCCATGACCATGGCCAATCCTAATTGTAATTATACTTCTGTCTGCTCCAGTATCTACCAATCCTTGAAATTTTCTCCCTTCTATTATAAGATCAAGCATAGGGCAGTCATTAAGAGATAGTGACAGAAAGGCCAAATCAACTCCGGTGGATCCAAAGCCCTTGGATTCCCGTTCTTTTGAGTATGCGGGGTAATTGTCATGGAAAGAAGGCAAAATTAATAATTGTGCAATGCGATCACCAGGGGTTATGGTAATTATCCCTCGAGGGGATTGACACATTACTTTGATGACTCCAGTATGATCTGGATCAATAACTCCAGGCATAACAATGAATCCCCATAAGGTGGAAGAGGAATGGCCTAACACTAGCCCAACTGTCCCTTTTGGGAGTGGCCCTTGCATGTTTGTATCTAAGGGTTGTATTCCTATGCCTGTTGTTAGTACCATTCTGGAGGTGGCACGGAGGTCCAGCCCTGCGGAGCCTGATGTGGCTTGTCGCGGGGCCTGAGTGGTTGGAAATTCACTTCCTCGTGGGCCCCAAATATTTTTGGGCCCTGAGACCAAGGGCCTGCTACCCCGTTTTTTGGACTAACTACGTGGGCAGCAGGTTGAATAGGTTGCCCATTAATGTCCTTAACAGACCTACATTCATTGGCCCAGTGTTTACCCCTTTTACATCTTGGACATGTCCCTGGAGTCTTCATTTTTTGAGACAGTCTTGTCCTTGTCATGGGGGCAGCCTCTTGGCACTGTCTTTTGATATGCCCAGGCTTGCCGCACCGAAAACACACCCCACTGCTGTTAGAACCTTTATTACTGTGAGAAGCAGCCATCACAGCAGTGGCGAGTCCTGCATTTGACAAAGGTCCTCCGATTTCTCGGCACATTTTCAACCAATATTCTAGATCCTTTCCTTTGTGCGGGGTGATAGCCCTATGGCACTATTTTGTACACTGCTCATAAACTAATTGCTTTACTAGCGGCAGTGCGGTTTCCACATCACCAAAAATTCATCCCGCTCCATCCGTCATTCGTGCTACAAAGTCAGAAAATGGTTCTGTGCTGCCCTGAATTATTTTGGTTAGGTTCCCTGTGACCTCCCCCTTATTGGGAAGGGCTCGCCGAGCCCTAATATTGATGGTGTTTTGAGTATAAACTTCCACAGGATACGCTGTCTGATTATTTATCCACTGTCCTTGCCCTAACAGCATATCTACATTCCATGCTGGCTGCTCATTGGCAGCGTTCTCCCTGGCCTGACTATGTGCCAGATCAGTCACAATTGACTTCCAGTCTAAATATTGCCCCATAGTTAAGCAGGCTCTGGCAATGTCTTGCCAATCAGTGGGTGTTAAAGCATTGCACGTAAGGCACTGCAGCAACATGATGGTATAGTTGGCAGCCACACCGTCTCTTTTTGCTGCCTCTGCAAGATCTTTAATAATCTTATGGTCAATTACTTCATAATATCGACCACGTGCGGCTGGATCCTCAAATACTGGGAAGGCTGTGGTCACCCCAGACCACGCTTCCTGGGGGATGAGTGTGCATCCCAACTTGTTCCCTAAAGGAAGGGGAGCAGTAGCTCTAGCCTTTGCGGGATTGAAAGGCGGTGATCAGCTGAGCGGCAGAGGATCATAACGCTCTCGCTCAATGGCTACAGCCACCTCCTCTAGATCTTCCTCCTCCTCAGGTTCTAACTCATCTTGAGATATATCTAAACCTTTAAATTCATCTAGGACTGGGTACAGTCCTGGCACCGGTGCTGAATTTTTCTTTTCTTTATTCTTTTTCTTAGGCCTATCCTTTGTAGTCCTTGCACCTCCATTTTCTGATGCACTATCCTGGCATATACTGAGAGCCTTACGTCCTTGCTGAATAATGTCCTCATATTTCCCATCCTTTAGGCAATAATAAATCATACACCATAGCGGAAGAGTGCCTTGGGAAAGTGTTCCCTCGGTGTTACGTTTCTCTAAATCCCTGCCAAGTTTTTCCCATGATGAAAGAGTCAAACTGCCTGACACCTCGAACCACGGAGCACTGCTTTCAATATTTTCCAGCAACCGATTTATGGCTCTACGGGAAAGCTTTAGCCCTCGGCTACTCAATATAACCTGAATCGGTTCGTGGAACTCAGTCGTAGAGTCGACAGACAATTTGTTCCCCATCCTGCGCTCTGATCTACGAGCGACTTACGGACATATATCTGATTTATCGCACGGCCAGGGACAGCACTCCTTGCCTGGTTGATGGCACCACAGCCATACGCAGACAAGAAAAATCAGGACAGATACGATGAAAAAAACTGCAGCGAAGATCTCAGGCTCTAGACCTCCCAGGAGGACACGCATATCTGGACGGACTACTCACCGACGGTCCACTCCGTGTGTCGAGTTCTGAATCGGTCTTCTCTGTGAAGGCGCGAAGGTTCCCGGGTTTCGGCACCACTTGTGGTGAGCCGCTTCTGGCCTGCAGAATGACAAGTCACCATATGCATGATTCTTCTCGGATCACACTTTATTGGCGTACAACTCAGTTGAGAATGGTGGAAAGAAGACTCCGAGCCTGAGATGCAGCCTGCTTATATAGGGAAGCCAGGGCACGTGATTGGTGCCCAACATAATGCCTCATTAGCATATAGCTGGTGATTGGTCCAAAATAATGGCTCATTAGCATACTCAGGGATCGCATCGGATAGGTCACTACTCGATGCCTAATTAGCATAAGCACCTCGGATTGGTCACTACTCGATGCCTAATTAGCATAAGCACCTCGGATTGGTCACTACTCGATGCCTAATTAGCATGAGCGGCAATAGAATGTTCTGGCAAGTTGTGCAAAGGCAAACTGCACCCTACATGGGGTGACCAGGTCACCCCTCTACTAAACATCAAGGAAACTACCCAGAAGGTGGGATCTGAGGGAAAAGACAGAAAGATCAAGAATACCTTTCTCTAAAATCTCTGGGTCAGTGCTGGGTGGTGGTGGTGGTGTATGCCTTTAATTCTAGTGCTCGATAGACAAAGTCATGCAGATCTCTGTAAGTTCTAGACCAGCCTGGTCTATAAAGCAAGTCTGAGGGCAGCCAGAGCTACACAGAGAAACCCTGTCTAAAACAACCAAACAAATCTCTGAGCCAGGGACATGATGCTCAGATTCAGGGGGTTCATGGACCAGATGTGGAAACTGGAATGTAACTAAGACTTGAGTCCCAGGGCACACTTAAAGACATGTGAAGACAAGTACAGTGGCCCCAGGTGGGCTCTTTGACAATCTCCTGGGAGTCTTTTCTTTACTTGAACAGGCAAGTAATTTTGAGATAACTGAGTATATATGAATTCTTCATGGTTCAGAGTAGAAAAGCATTCTTATTTGCTTTAAAAAATGGTGTGTGGGGCTGGAGAGATGGCACAATGGTTAAGAGCACTGTCTGTTCTTCCAGAGGACCTGAATTTGATTCCTAGCATCCACATGGCAGCTAACAACTGTCTGTAGTCCCAGGATCTGACACCCTTGCAGTTATACATGCAGGCAAAACACCAATTCACATAAAAATGGAAATAAGTATTTCAAAAAATGGTGTGTGTGTGTGTGTGTGTGTGTGAGAGAGAGAGAGAGAGAGAGAGAGAGAGAGAGAGAGAGAGAGAATACATATACATGTGTGTGCCTATGCATGTGGATGACAGAGGTCAACATTATTTGGAGTTCCCAAAGAGTTATCTCCTTGCTTTTGAGACAATCGCTCATTGAAGCCTGGGGTTTACCAATTAGACTTGGATAGCTGAGCCCCAGGGATCCCTCTATCCCTACCTTGCCGAGACTTGGGCGACATGTGTCACCACCACGCCCAGCTTCTTTTTTCTTTTTTTTAAAGTCTGGATTCTGCAGATCAAACTCAGGCCCTCATGCTTGAAAAGCAAGCACTTTGCCAACAATTGTCTCTTCAATCTCAAAACCATTTCCCATATTCCTAACCTCAGAAAACATTTTGTCACTAAAGATACATCAGTGTACATCCTACTATCCCTGTAGGAACCAAAGAGTGAGGTGACACGCAGTTTAGTGCTAGTACTGGGACTTTGGCCTTGGCATCAGCATTCTCCTGGGGATAGGTTAGAAACACAGACTCTCAGGCCTCTCCCAGGAATCTGCTTTTCCACAGAGCCTTGACTAGAGCTTGGGAGAGGTTTTAGCATGCTGACTCTTCAGGACAGCTGCTCAACCGAATAAACCAGAGGGTGGGGGTCACTGTGCAGACGTTGCCAGGTCTCTTGAAGGTCTGGTCATCAGCGTATCACCCAAGCATCCCTTTGATGCTTCAGCCAAATGGGCTGTCATGTGGACTGAGTCTTCTAGAGCTGTATCATTGGCTTAAGATGTAAACCCACAGTTGACAGTTTTCTGGCAAGAATCTTCTGCTATTCCCAATTACTCTAACGCCACCCAGTTTAGACACTGGATGGCCTGGGGGTCCTTTCTTGGCCTTCACTTCTAGAGGAATCGATCATTCCTGGCTCAGCCCCTATGGCTGCTCTATGCCTGTGTGCTTTGCATTATAATTCGCCATACTTTTGATTCCTCCTACCTGCTCCAGCCCCCAAAGCCCAAGATTTTAAGTCCTCTTTCTTTTTCTACAGTACTTAGCATGTTGTGTGTCCCATTGTAGTGACACACTGTCTTCTTTAGCTGCTACACTAAAAATATTGAGAAGTTCAGACTCGCCCCTCTCCATTCTTAAACAAATCCCATGTAATCCCTCAGTTTTCCTCTATGAGAATGAAATTCAAGCTACTTGTGCTTTTAAATACGATGTCACAGCAGATCCTTCACCTAACCTTGAATGGCAATTACAACTCTCTTCTCACTATCCACAGAGAGAGTATGAGCCTCAGCAGGTAGAAATGCAGAACTCAGGTAAAACCTAGAGTCCATAACCATGACTCTGTACCACACCATCTCCAGATAATACCCTCCAGACAAGACAATCGAGGATGGCATGTGTTTTATGCCACAATTTCTGACTGCTTATTGTGTTTTTCTTCTTGATGCTCTGGGGATAACTGTGAGCTCAGATCAAGATTAATCCCGTGATCACTTACTTTTAGGTACAAGTGAGTTAAAGAGCCTCAGGGCTAAAGGCGTATTCCTACCAACTGCCCCAGGTCCAAATGAACCCTGTCCTATGCTTGGTCTGGCCCCCTTATTTGAGCCACTGCTTTCCTGGTGTGGACCCACAAACCACTCTGTCTATACCAATCTATGCCACTCGGGTTGGTTGGCCTCTGTTCCTTGCAATGCAAGTCAGTCTGTCTGGAGTCTGGTTCTAAAACACTGGGTATTTGCTGGGCGTCTGTCTTCACCAAGAGGGCCATTCTACTCATCTCTGCCCACTGGTCAGGCATTCCTGTCCCAACAATGTTTAGAGGTGCTCTGGCACATATTCACACGCACTTGGAAAATGAGATTTACTGTTGGGGTACAGGTTGTTTTCCTGAACTACCTTGGCCTCCTTTCCTTCTGTCATTCTCCAGCACAGCACACCAGTGTCCAGTTTTCAGAGCTCACATTTCTGGCGGGTTCTTCCACATGCTGTTAGCTACTCCCCAAAAGGTCAAGAGACACTTGAATATTTGCAGTCAAAAAACAGTTGGAAGTCAACTTTATCCTCCCAGTATTCAGAAGCTGAGACTGGGGGATAATATGTTCCAAGCCACATGGAGACTTACATAGTGAGACTCTGCCTCAAAACAAAGCTAGAAAAAAAGTGAATTCAAATTGGGGCCAGGGAAAATGGCTCAGTAAATTAGGTACTCTGCCTGGTTAAAAAAAAAAAATCAGGGCAACTAGAGAGGATGGAATAGGTGGATCTATGAGATTTGCTGGCTGTGTGGCCTAGCCTTTTCAGTGAGCTTCAGACCAATGAGTGATTCTCTCTCAAAACTCAAGTTGGATAGTTCCTGAAAAATGATGCCTAAAGTTTTTTTCTGGCCACCTTATGCATGTACACCCATGTGTACATCCACCTGCATACATGTCTGTATCCATGTCCATATCCATACACAAAAAAATGTTGCCCTTTTAAAAATCCCCCGTTAATCTGTGTAAGATATATATATACATATAATCATGTATATGATTATAAATATTTAGCATAGAATAACTATATTTTATAATTGTTCTGAAGCATCAAGACAATGATTCTTTTAATAAACCTTGTTGTAAAAATATCTAATATAGTTAATGGGTTTGATGATCAGAACAAAAAACTAAGTGTTCTGGGTATCAAAGTGCTCATTTTGTTTCACCTGGAAGATTAATCCACCTGAGTCCTCATTCTGGAAAATTAGTTGTTACCGTGTTTTGCAATCTGGAGTATAAAGTGATTGGAGGGCTTGGGGTCTTTGTCTTGTGAACCACCACCCACCTCAGCTGCACCTGTGCGCTGTTGTGGGTTGTTCATTTAGCTGTTACTGTAGAAACCCACATCTTGTCCGCCTGGGAATGAACAGATCAGGTATTGATTTCTTCTGACTCTCGCTGGACAGTATGTTTATCCTTAAAAAGACTTGCCTGGGACCTTTGAGACATCAGTCCTGAGAAGGAAGAGGGAAGAGTCTCTTGATAAGTGTCAGAGGATGCAGGCTTATTGGAGAGACTTGTCCCAATCTCCCATTTGCCCATCCTCTGAAGACACCAAAACCACTTAAAGATAGTCATGGCCTCACCTTTAACAACTTCTGGGAAAGTAAATTTCATGTTATCTAATCGTTGTCTTGCTACATTGGTGACATTCTCAGAATTTATTCTATTTTTAAAATTCTTTCAAAAACATGATCCAGTTCCCAAACATAATCCATGGCTGATAGGAGATTCTCATTTCAAAATCTCAGTGTCGCAATCTTCAAGATCTTCCATTAAACCTAAACTATAGTTTTTGTGACTTTATTGGATGTTTTCTTAAGCTAAGGCACTTTCTCAGGTCTGCTCCTCCAGTTTTGAACCCTGGAATCTGACTGCAGTCATTCCCATCCCACATAAGTTGAAGACAAAAGGAGGAAGTAGAAACCAGACATTTTCTGTGTGACCTGTGTTCATTTCATTTGCTCCCTGAGTCTCAGAACAACCATATTTCAAGGGAGTGAGAGCAGATCTTTCCATCTCTGGAATTTATAAATTGACTTATCTTTAAAGTCTTCTCTGCAAGATCCCATATTTCCTCATTCCATTACCTGCCCCGAAGAGACTTTAGGATGTTCCCTTGTGGCTAAGGGACAGTCTTCTTGTTGAACAATTAGAAAATCCAGTATTTTAGGGCAAGTGATAGATGCTGACTGCTGCATTATGGCTGTAGAAGTACATGGTGTCCATAAGAAAAACAGCCAGGAGGCTGGACATCAGCATGAAATATGGTCCACATTTTTTTTTCCACAGCTCACTCCCCCACTTACCCAGGAACTCTCTCCTCCCTAAGAAGCCCAAAGCTCCAAGCTTGGCATAAAGAATCAGGCAATTTTCTGCCTTTTATTCTAGTGTCCCTGGGCCCTGGACATTATTTTAATGGAGTTCCATTGTATCTTTGAGTTCAAATGGACTAGAAAGCAAACAAAACATTTTTAAAAAGAAGTTTCTTCCAAAGCAGGGGGGGAAATGCCTTGTTGGAATTTACGAATTGTGAAAAGTCCTGAGTCAGGGGAGTCAATGAACAAAGGGGTCTTCTAGAACTTTCCTTCTCCAAATGCTTAGGGGATGAAGAGTGGGGTGTCTAAGGGTCCAGTTCCAAGTAATTCACCTGGCCGGGGAGTTATTTCCAGGCATTTGTCTGCTAATGGTTTAGAAACATTGAACAAAGGAAGGAAGGAGAAAAGAGAAAGAGAGCGAAGAGAAAGAGATTTAAGGGGAAGAGAGAAGTCGGGAGGGAGGAGGAGAGAGAGGAGGAAGGAGAAAGGAAGAGAAGGAGAACAGGCAGAGCATGTGCAAAACCATCTAGGCATCTTCCAGTCCTGAGTCCAGCATGAGTTCTTTCAACAGACATTCCCCTTTCTGAAGTCCTCATCATATATCAGTAATATAATATATAGGTTTAGTAAACCTAAACCCTGCTCCCAATTAGGTTCAACTGATACATAAACACTAAGTCCCAGGGCTGGTGAGAGGCTTCCTGTATTATAGGCAGAAGCAGTATCTCTCACAGAAAATAGCAGAAGCCACTGAGAAAGCAGAGCCAAGGGACCTCTGACTGTGTAAATGCTAAGGAGAGGGGAGCCTTGTTTTTCTGGGTGGAAAGCAGGCTTCCAAGGCAGTACAATGGAGACTAAGAATCAGTAGCAGCAAGTGATGGACAGTGGGCGGCAAGCGCTCTATAGCGGCACCCAGAGGCTAGGAACAGAAGGCCACACACATGCCCAGATTCAGAGCAGCAGTGCATTGGGATATGGTAATCACATGCCTCTCTCAGAAGGGTCTGTGACAGGTGAGTGGGTCAACCATGCTTTCAGCTGATCATTCACCTTGCAAACTCCTCAAAATCTTTTCCATGTACCAAGCACTTTGAAGAGAGAAACTCACCTTCCAGAAGAGAGTCTCATTCTCAAGCTGTGCCAGCACAATGTTGGCAATAGGATCACAGAAGCATGAACTGGGGATGGATGTCACGGAGATGATGGGGATCCAGTTCCAGGACATCCAGGCTTACAAGGATCATGGGGAAAAAAAGCTGCCTGCGAATCTAGCCCTTGTCCTACAAAAGATCACCAAAAGATCCTGCAGATTTTCTTTTTTCTTCTTTTTTCTCTCTTTTTGTTTCATAAAAGCCAGAGCAGCAGATTTTATGGAATAAAGGCAGCCATGGTGTTTAATCTGCCTGCCCTGTTACTTTGCCTGTGTAGATTCTGGGATGAGAAAGCTAACTACCTCCTTGTTCTCTGGCCGACAGACAAGAGAAATATTGGAGAAAAAGGAAGATTTCACTTTGTCCTTGGCATTTTTCCTTTGATAATGTTTAGTCCAAAAGGGAGTTTTGGATCTGGTTTTGATCATATGATTTGGAAGACGAAGCTGGGGCTGATACAGCAGCAGAGGAAAGGAAACTCGTGATGCATTCTGGCAGGTGCACAGTTCAGACACTACAGCTGGCCCCAAAGGCAACAGGTCAAGGACTGAGAACAGGAGCAGGTGCCGACGCAGGTACTGAAGTGAGAGGGTCAAGAGTGACACTATAGACTAAGCTCCATGACAGGGACATGGATATGAACTAACTAAGACTCAGGAGGAATATGAATCTTGGGGTTTTATAGAAAAGGACTCAATAGAAGACAGCCTTGAGATGGCTGCAGAAATAAACATAGGAAGACATCTTTAAACTGGAGAGATGGCATGACATGAGATATTGAAAGAACAGCAACATGCCCAACAAGGAAAGGTTGGAAGTGTACCATGGCATGTGTGACCCACATCAGAGGCTGAAGAAAGCACCTCTCTGCCTATCATCTGGCCCATTTAAAAATTAACCCAAGTCCAGGCAGCTATTCCACTAGAGACCTGACAGAGGCCTGGGAAGGAATTTGCACATAGCTAAATGCTCCCTGAAGCTCAAAGAAATCACCAGAGTCCAAGGCTGACCACCAAATACTCAGAGATCACATTTTCTTGTACAGCTATATGGTATGTTCCCTCTGCAAGAAAGCGTTTTCCCAAGGAGGGAAGTGAGGCTCACAGCCTTAAGTCACAAACAAAAGGATAACTGAAGGTCACATGTCCAGGAAGAATAGAAAGTTGGAAGGTTCTTGAAGGTCCGCCCTTACCAACAGTATCAAAGCCAGTAAACGACAGCTGAGGGTGAAAACACAGAGCCAGCAGACTGCAGAAAGAAAGGTGTTTGGAGTTGCCTAGAACCTTCCCAGAGAGCACCAGTGTTGCAGTTTTAGGACCTGTCCTCATGCTGGGGTGGGCTTTCTGGATGTGGCTGCTTTTGAGTTATCTCTGCTGCTTGTATCCCTCACTCATAGTCCTGTTTGTAACACACTGGCTCACCAAATCAGACATTGTGCGATCATCTCTGTGTGTGTGTGTCTGTGTCTGTGTGTGTCTGTGTGTGTCTGTGTCTGTGTGTTCCCCCCAGGAAAAGTCTATCCCATGAGAGACGAACCTGGAAGTAAACATTGTAACGACACAGGTGAAGTACATCTACCCATGACTGTGGTAATGAGGGGCAGGTGGCTCTTCTGCCCCACAGTATTACCCTAGCCCTCACTTTCTCCCTCCATCTTACAGTCCTGTCCATTTCCATGTCCTAGTTTGTTTATTGTTTTGATGAACATCATGGCTATAAAGCAGCTTGGAGAGGATGGGCTTTGTGTCAGTTTACACTTTAGTCTATCATGAAGCAAAGTCAGGGCAAGAACTCAAACCAAGGAAGCTAGATGTAGGAACTGAGGTCATGGAGAGACACTATTTCCTGCCCCGTTCCCTCTAGCTGTTCTGCTTGCTTTTTCATACCAACCCAGAAGCCCCTGCACAGGGCTAGGACCACTCATGGTGTGCACAGTGTACAGTGCATTAATCAAGAAAATGCCGCATGGACTTGGCTATAGACCAGTGTGATGGAGGTAGTCTCTCTGTCGAAACTGCCTCTTCCTGGATGACCCTAGCTTGTGCCAAGTTGGCATAAAGCTAAGTGGGATACCCTGGCTCTGATCCACACTATCTGAGCTAGGACACCTCTGTTTTATCTGCATCTCAACTCAAGGAGAGTATGGAATAGGAAGTAGAGGGCAAGGTACATTAGTCAAAAAACGTCATTACACTGCGAGCATCTCTTCTATTCATGTCCTATTTTATCTAGAATTTAGTTCTCTGGCTACACCCAGATGGAAAGGATGGCGAGTCCCTGGCCAGTGGGCACAGCTAAAACCTGCTTGACTTTATTAGCAGGGGAAGGAAAGGAGTGCAGGTGATGGGAAGTGATTAGGGGGGTCTGCCACTGTGATTGATCCCTGGAGTCACCTTTGCTTAAGAAGCCTTTTCTAGCTTCTAAGCATGGCCTCTCTTCTGTGTTCCTACAATACTCCTGATTAACTCTGTTAAGCTTACCTGAACACACAGAAATAGTCTATTTATTTATCTCTCCTCCACTAAAGGATGAACTCCAAGGGCTTCAAACACGTATCTTTCATCTTTGGATCCTCAGTGCCAGACAGAGCGGCTCAACCAGGTCCTTAAGAAAGTGTTATTAGATGAATAGCAGAGTGGCTGGATCAATATATCACTCAACAGTTGGATATATGAAATTTTTCTTGTGTGGTTTGTGACAATAACCCCTCTGATGTATAGTCACAGGTATGTGTTTATACATAAAAGTAAGACTACCTGGCTATATAATCACAACATAGTCAACACAGAAAATATAGATAGGATGGCTGGCATATGTGCTGGCTCTGTACACATAAGGGCATTCCTTTCCTGTGCGGTGAATGATAGACTCTACAGGATGTGAGCATCTGGAAAGCCGAGGTGTTACTCAGAACTTGGATGTTCTAGGCAGTTGTCCACTGCTTGCCAACATGTGCCTCTTTACATTTCCCTCTGAGTGACCTCTATTGCGCTAGACAGAGCCCATCTCAAATCTTTTCCTCATTGTCATATGAAGTGGCAGGTGAGAGCAAGGAGAGCGTGGATGGCACCAAAAGGAAGCATACTGGATACATCAAAGTATGGAAGGACTGACTGTGAACACTGGACTGGGGGCTTGGGAGAATGGTGATTTCCATGGTTAAAACTGTGCCTGGAGAATGGGAAATAAATAAATAAATAAATAAATAAATAAATAAATAAATAATCTGTAGGTGACACGTGCTACCTCCATTCCTGACCCTAGAACTAGACCAACTAGCATGCTGTAGACAGACAAGACTTGGAGATTTGTAGTAAGACCTATGGGAACGTTAAGTCCCTAGCCCAATGTGATCTAATATAACCACTGAACATGTCCTCTGACTGGGAACCTTGTATTTGGTACTATTCTAGAACAGCAGGTGCTGAACAGCAGGTGGACGTGGTTGGTTACAACTTTATATAGTGCTATGAAGATATGTTACAGACACCAACGTGCCAGACTTTGGGGAGGATCTGAGAAGACTTAAGAATGCAACTATTAGAAGACAGAATTGAGAAAATCCGAGACCGCACTGGGCTGTGAAATTTGCTAGATGGTTGATAGTTCCCTGTGGGAACAGTCTGGAAATCTCACTGATAGGACACGGGAATTGTAGGAGACATGAAGAATCTGGTATCAGATTAAACCCTGGCTCAGTCATTTACTGTTCTGACCTTGGGAGAATCACCTCTGTGTGCCTGTTTCCCCATGTTCAAATGGATTAAAGGATGGTGCACATTTCACTGGGTCATGTGAAGGACTCAACAAGTGAGAAAACACTAAGTAAATGCCTGGCACACTTCCTCAGTAAACACTGCTTCTTGCAGAATCTATAATATTGGAGCAGAAAGAAACGGAGTTCGCTGAAAGCAGATGAAATGGCCACTTGGCCTTGGCTTTCCTAGCTCTGTGGCTGATAGAATTACCTATTCCAAAATGGCTCTTTGCAGCTTAGAGGAAAACACCTGAATTGGCTTGAATCACTAAAAAATCCAGAAGTTTTGTTCACCTGTGTCTTTTGCCATAGAGTGGGGCTGTTATCAGGACCTGTGGTGGTTCAGCATCACTGTCAACCTGGTGGGATTTAAAGTCACCATGGAAACCTGCTCTGTGGGTAAATCTATGAGAGTATTTTCAGAAAGGTTTAACTGAGGAAGGAGGGCCCACTGTGCGTGTGAGAGGCTCTACCCTATGGACTTGGGTTTCAAATTTAATAAAGAGGAAAGGAAGCCAAGTCAAGCTCCAGTTTTCTCTCTCCCTCTCTTTGTCTCTCCTCCTCCTTCCTCTTCCTCCCTCTTCCCATTTTCAGCTGTGACCAGCTGTCTAATGCTCCTATCACCACCACTTCCCTATCACAACTGACTGCATTCTCAGACCATGAGCCCAAATGGACCTGCTCTTCCTCATCATGTTTGCATCAGGTCTCTGGCCCCAGGCCCCATCCTTCCCTGCTTTCTGACCTCCTTTACATACCAGTACCATCCCTCCCCACAATGATGATTCCAAGAGGACATCAGCAACTCCAGCTTCATTGTCTCATAGCACATCACTCTAAACAAGTAAGTGGGCTTCCCTTCCACCAGCTTCACTCAAATCATCTCACATACCTAGTGATAGGACAAACTGGTCAGATCAAACCAGCTTAGCTCACCCACAGAGTTAAGACTAGTTAATACCCAAGACTGCGTCTAGAAAGAGGTGGGTCCTTGAATCAAGTCTGAGCACTGAGGACAGAATAAGGAAGGAAACAGATGTGTGGTTGGCAAGGAAAAGAAGGCTGTGGTTTGCTAATTACTAACTCACAAACACACATATGTAAGTAAAATCTTGAAATATAGTGAAAGGCCTGGTTTGACTTATTTATTGCATGTTTATGTGTGTGGTTTGTGTGTGTGTGTGTGTGTGTGTGTGTGTGTGTGCACGCACGTGCGCGCACATGCGTGCGCAGGTTCACATATGTATGTGTTCATGTGCAGGCACACATGCTTATGTGAAGAGGTCCGAAGTTGACTTTGGATGTCTTTCTCTATAACTCACCATTTTATTAAAGAGGCTCTCTCACTGAATCTGGGGCCTCTGATTATAGCCTATCTTGCTAGCCAGCTTGCCCTAGAGATTCCCATCTATGCCTGCTGAGGGCTGAGATTACAAAATACAGCTTACATTGGCCTGACCTTGAAGAGAGTTCTGAGGATCCAAATGCCAAGCCTTATGACTGCATGACAAGTACTTTACTGTACCATCTCCCCAGCCCGGTCTGAGTTCTAGTTTAACCATGTTACAGCCCCCAGATGATTTGTTGTGCCTTGAAGAATCTAACAATAAGTCAATGACTACATGAGCTTGGTAATACCTAACATCTTTATCTCTCTAAAGATGAGAGCCATTCACTAAACCAAGTCATTTCCCAGCAGTAAGACCATGTGGCAGCCTCAGCTTAAGCTGAAAGGGCAGAGGGCATCATCTGGAGGGATCCAGCTGATGGTCAGTTGCCTCTGGGACTGGCAGGCACAGAGTCCTTCTTCCAGGGGCACAGCCATTTCTGTGACACTGGCCTGTGCTGATGAGGAAACACTGGAGTCTCCACCAAACAGCTAATTATGTAGAAATATGGATTCAGTGGGGCTCACTTCTGCAAGGAGGGATATTGCTGGAGCCTTTCTTTCATCTCTCTCTGCCTCGTTGCTTTCCATTTCTTGCCCCCTTTCCCACAATGAGCCTCTCATTATGTGGAACTGTTCACATTTCCCTTTCGAAGATAAAGCTAAGACAAAGCAAGGAAACATATTTAGCTCTAATGATGAGCGCAGTTTCATTTTTCTGTGTGAATCTATTGCTGTTTAATGAGCTAAATATCCATCAGATGGATTAGACACACTGATCCAGCTTGTGGTGCATGGGAGGTGGCTTCTTGGTGGTGACATGGGCTTCAGACAAAGCACAGAGGAACTCAATACCTGCCTGAGGAACACAGCAGATAGTGACTGAGAGCACAGGGTAGCTGGGACATGGAAAGGCAGTGGGTAATGAGTGGCTAGTTGTCCACCTGCTCAGCCAGCCAAGCAGGTCATAGACTTAGCAGTACAAAGCCATAGGATGACTGAAATGCTTGAGTGAGGCCAGGCCCAGGCAGGAATGCTATTAAAACAAACAAACAAACAAGAAACTTGAAGGGCTGCTGTTTAAGTGGACTAGGTTTTTTTTTGTTTTTTTTTTTATCAAATTCATATACATTTATTTTTACAACAATAAGGTTTACCTTAGGAACCACAAATTCTTAAATCAGTATTCTCATTGTATTTTAAATTTTCTTTTTCTGTTTCCTTCTCTGGGGCAGAGCTGACATACTGTCAATGGTTTATAGTTAAGGTGTACAAAGTTTTAGTCAGTCATATATGTGTACAATTGTGATACTATGTCTGCAGTTAACAAGGCTCGGACATGAGGAGGACACATGTAACAGCCGGGCTTGAAGAATGAAGACAGATGAGTCATTAGTTCAAGACCAGCCTGGGCTACAGCTGGCAATGACCTGAAAGAATTCTATGTGTTGTTTCTAGTAATTCTTCCAGATAATGTATAATTAATTACTCTTTTCTATACCCTTCACTTATGACATTACATAACATCTTTAGATAGTTACTCTGACATTATTGATAGTGTATTTTATTTTTACTATGCCCACTTTCATTAAATGTGATTATTTTGTTTATGTATATGGTCACATATAACAATAGTCTGTTTTTTCGATTGCTGAGTAGAATTTTTTTCTTTCTTTTTTTTAATTTTTTATTTTTGTTTTTATTATGAATAAAGTCATATTTTTTATCCATGTATCCCCTTCCCCCTCCCACCCCTCCCAGTCACTCTTCTCTCCATCAGTTTATCTCCTCCTAGTTTTTAAAAAGCCAGTTATCTACACTTGCAGCCAACCCACCTGAGACAGTGTCATTGGCTCTGAAAGGCACCAGTGGGCACAACCACCAAGCGCTTCCAATTTAGTCCCAGTTGCTCACCTTTTCAGGAAGGGAAACATGTTATTTCTTAAATAATCTTTACCAAAAGCTATTTGCAAACGCAGTGTTTCCTGGGAGGGTCCACAGCTTTTATTCAACACTCCATTCGTGGGTCTTGAGACTCAGATAGGAAAGTCCTAGAGCCAATCTGTGACTAAATCATGACCAGTAGCTCACTGCTTAATGGAGCTTGGTGGATGCCAGACATTGCTCTAAATGTTGAAACACACTAAGCTATTCCAGATCCCTTCGATGTTATTTTGAAGCAGGGTCTCTCCTTGTCCTGGAACTCCCTCAAATAGGTGAGGTTGGGTTCTAGTGAACACCAGGCACCACCCCCTCCACTCAAATAGGTCCCTATTTGAGATCCCAGACAACTCTGGAAACGTGGAGGGAGACCGAGGCTCGGAGGAGCATTTCTGAAATCTCACAGCAAAGAAAAGATAGACAAGAGATCCAAAGTCAGGATCCAGCAGCAGAGCCCAGTTTGTGGCCTGTCAATAAGATGACCTCTCCTGGTTCCTGGCCTAACACGGCTTCAAAGGCTCCACAAGTCGAAGTAAAAAAGGCCTTTTATCCTGTAAAACCTAGAATGCACCTCTTAAACTGCTAAGGTAAAACTAGTGTCACACAGCCACCATGCCCTCATGCTGCAATTGAAGCTCAAGCTGGGAGGACCCTACTAACTCATCTCTCAACTCTGAGGCTGTAACCAAGAACCTCTCCCCCACACCACCAGTCTTCAGTTCCACAGCTATACTTGGATCATTCTGGCCTCTTTGTATTCTCCAAGCTGCTTTCTAGCTGGAACTCACACCTCTCCATTGCCTGATTTTAATTCCCTCCCTATCTTCTAAAAGCTGAGCCACAAAGAATGGAGAGATGGCTCAAAGATTAAGAGCAGTGTCTGCTCTTCCAGAGGGCCTGGGTTCAAGTTCCAGTACCCATGTGGAGGCTCACAATTATCTGTAACTCCAGTTCCAAAGGAAGATTACCTGTTTCTGGACTCCATGGGCATTAGGCATGCATGTGGTACACAGAGATAACATGCAGGCAAAGTGCCCATACACATACAATAACAATAATTAAAGAAAAGTTCCACCAGCCCAAAGATGCCTCAGAAGTAAAGACTCAATAATCACCCACTTCTGAATCAACATGGGCCCTCCCTTCTCCTATGGCTTGGGCCTTTGTCTGACATTGACCCTTTGACAGACATTGAATGACAGTCCATGGTGGGATTAGATACAAGGTCTTCCATACCAGACTTAAGTTTAAGATTCTGCCTCTCACAAGATATGATGCTGTAACCCGTAATCTCAGCATTGAGGAGAATGAAACAGGATGCTGTGAGTTCTAAGTCAGCCTTGGACAGATATGGAGACTCTGTTGTATGTCACTGAAAAATTTTCTCAATATTCTTAGCTTTTTTTCCTATTCACAAAAGAAGTACAGTACTGATCTCCAAAGGTTCCTTCAAGAATTAGATAAGACAATGCACATGAACCTTAAATGGTGTCGCTGTTTCAGTGAGTGGTGACATTAGTCCTACTCATCTTTTTAAAATCTAGTCCAAGGATTTGGCATCTTAGCTGAGAGGTCTGCATTGCCCCTGCCACTGAATCCAGCACTGTCATCCCCACCATCACCATATCGATAACAGTGATTTTTCATTTGTGGCTTCCAGGAGGGCAGGGACTTGGCCTCATTTATCTATATGTCTAGTCTTTAAGAAATGATTAATAAATGAGCATAGGATTAGATTGTTCAAGCAACTGTCTACTGAAAACCTTTTATTATTTGGGTTCTGGTGATAAATTATTTTAAAAACCATTTGCCTAGATGTTTGCCAACAATTAAGCTTTGGGTTCCATAAAACTGAGTATTTTTAACTGAAGACTATACACTAGTAAATATGAATTCATTAATAAAGATACTCTCTATATAGCAGTATTTAATAAATATTTAACTTTATAAGCTCCAAGTTTATAGAATTTTTAGGATGTGCACATGCCTTTGGGGAGAAGAAATAAATTTTCAAAGAAAATAAGAGCAACATTATAAAACACTTTAAGATAGCCAATACTAAGAGCTAGAAAAACAGATCTGTAGTTAAGATCATTTGAAAATGACCAGGGTTCAGTTCCCAAAACCCACAAAGAGCAGCTCACAACTGCTGTAACTCCAGCTTCAGGGCATCTGATACCCTCTTTGGCCTCTGACACTCATCTGTGAATAGACACATAGACACACACATACAAACATATCTAAAAATAAAAAAAAATATCTAAGAATATTAAAATCACCCGTGTTTATTGAGCACTTACTTAGTTCCAGGCATGGTGCTGCATAGTCCACATACTTTATATATAGCCCTTGTAGTCTGTTAGGAAATAGGCCTTCATTCTTCCTTTCTTACAGATGAGGAGAACAGAGTTTCAAGAGATCTGTGAACTTTAACAGTTCACTTTGGTACCAGAGCTCAGGATTTGAGTGTCCTCTTTCAACTCCAAAGTAGAGGTCGGCTATGCCTACAGAGCTCTGAATGTCTCTATGCTTAGTCATTCTTTGAGATCTGGAAGATGCTGAATAGTATCCCCTCATTATTGCTAAGGCAGCTCAGGTATGCCTCTAACAGTTAAACTTTCTGGCATTTTCTAAAGTCATCTCTAATGTCTGGGACATTAGAACCCTAGGAGCCCCAGTAATGCTCAGGGTAACTAGTTTTCTAGCTCTGCTTCAATTCACCAGTCCCAATTACTCCAATACCAATCATCAGCCATGCACCTGGCAGATGACCCACTAGCCAAACAGTTGAGGGGGAAAAAAGCTATTCCAAATTGTCACATCCTCACACAATGAAAACCCAGGGGAGAAAATAAATGTCATCAGGAAGATGTATCCATAATCACTATTGGTGGCTGGAGCCGCTGTGCTGAATTATCTTGGAAAGATGTGCTCCAGGGGTTATCATGAGGAACAGCCTTTTCCATCTGGAGATATACAGAAGTGGTTTAGGGTAGTGCATGATGGGAAACAGCAGTATCTTGGGAGCTGGGGCATAGGGAAGAAGTGAGGCTAACGGGCCTTAGGGGATAGCTAGTTTTGCAGACCTTAGGAAGACAGTAAAAAGGTAGGAAGCAAAACACTCACAAAACCAAAGACCATGGGGTAGAAAATGCTGCCAACCTCAGCAAAGCTTGGGAAATCAGTCTGCAAAATGAAAGAGACAGAGAAGAGCACCAAAAATAACCTTGAAGGTAATGGATGAGGCAGAGGAGAAAAATCAATTCAGGAAAACATATTAAGTGCAGAAAAACTAAATGAGACCTGAGGGTTGGGGGAGTAGGGATCAGGGAGAGACATGGATGGGAGGGAGCCTGAAGGGCCAAGGTCCTCATTCAGTAATTCCTCATCCACTTCCTACAGGCTCTGGGGTTTGAGGTGGGGCACCTCACTTCTCGGAGCTGCCACAGATTCCTTTTAAAAATGACACAGCTGATAAACATGGGCTCTGAAGTCCCTTCTAATTCTGGCAGTCTGTGATTAAGAATTTTGCAAGAGCTGAGCTTTCTACAGAGTCCTATGTAGCTAGAGAAAGAATACATTAATAAGCCACCCAGCTATTCCCAGATATACAGGTGACTGGGAGATATACACAAAATCCCATTGGCCTGTGTTCTTGAGCCTTTGGAAGGGTAATCTGTTGGAGGAAATTCAAAGGCATAAGTCAGCTACCTACAAACAGGCTTTTGCAGAGGTGCTGATAGCCCATTTGAAAGAAGAAGTAGTGACTTGTCTTATAAAAGAAATAACAAACATACTCTCCCTAGGGAGGACTCCTGAATCACCAAATCAGCCTGGGACATCTCAGACTCAAGTAACATCTGTACACAGTATTGCTATTGTTTAAAGGGACATTTTTCTCTGAAATTTATAGCCAATTAGATAGAAAAATGATCAAGGACTTTGGAAAGTGAGAAGTCTGGAGCACTCTGCACTTATAAATAAGATTAATGCTTTTATGAAGCAGGCAGAAAGGAGTGCCATTGCTTTTAGCCATGTGAGATTGCAGTCACAGATGAGCCATCTTGGAGGCAAGGAAGAAATTTCACCAGATTTAGGATTCACTGGAAGCCTTGATCTTGGGATTTCCAACATTCAAAATAGTTATACCTCAACAGAACTCTGTTCTAAAACTGTAACTATCCTATAATGATGTAATAGTTTTAATCCTCTATGTGGCACAATCTGAAATGATCTGTGAAGAGTGTCTCAATACGGGATTGTCTAAATCAGGTTGGCCCTGTCTGTGGGGGATTGTCTTGATTACATGTTAAGATGTGGGAAGACCCAGTCCACTGTGGGCAGCACCATCACTTAGACATGGAATACTAAAGGATATAAGAGCAGAGAAAGGAACTGAGCAAGACACATGCAGGCATTCACTTTACTCTCCTCCTGTCTGTGGATATGGTAGAGCCAACAGTCTCAAGTTTCTGTCAATGTGACTTTCCTTCAGTGATGAACTGTAACCTGGAATTGTGAGCTAAAATAAGCCCTCTCTCCCTAAATGACTTTTTAAATGGTATTTTATCACAACAGAAATGAAATGAGGACAGATGGTCTCATTTTTAATGTTTATAAACTACACAGTCTAAAACATTTTGGTATAGACTCAGGAAAGGATTGATATAATTATTATGTTAATGTTTAACCTAGATTTTAAATAGTAACAGCCTTAATGTCTTTCTCCAAACCCTAAGGATCAAGACAACATTTAGAACTTATTAGCAAATCAGCTGATTTAGAATCATAGGGGTCTTCACTGAAACTGATGTCAAGTACACCCATCTCAAACCGCAACCTGACCCACAAAGAATTTCTGAGCAAAAGGAGCCTTTGTCTTGAACTTGTTCTCAGACCTTCAAGCTTCTCTGGGACATTTATGATTTTCTGGTTATCAAAAGGACAGTAATCATGGGTTAAACCCCTTCTTACTGCCCTGTTTCTTACACAGCCACCATTAAAGACTAGATGTTTGTGCTTAGCTTTATAGGCTGAGGAATGTCATGTCAACTAAAAAAAATAAGTGTTTTAGACTGTATATTTTAGCACATTAGTACCTGTTTGCAAATGTACCAGGTAGATTTATTTGTAACAGTCAACAATTAGAAACAGTTCAAGTGCCCATCGGTGGGTGATTGACTAAAGAAATAATGCTGCATCCATTAAAGAAAAAAAAAAAAAAAAGAAAGAAAGGAAACTCAAGACCAAGCTATGGAAACAGGTGACAATGTAGATGGATATCAGAAATAATTACCCACATACCAGGAGCCATACCAAGGAAAGTGCATGCTGCATGACTCCTGGCTATGCTCATTCACAATTCTGAAAACTGCAGATGAATGCACATTGACAGAATGAGATTAACTGCAAAAGGGGGAGGTCCAAGCAACCTAAAGGGATGATGGGCACTGTTTTATTGTGGCGATGGCCTCCTGGGACAGCCACAGGTCCAAACACAGTGAATTGCACTTTTTTTTTTTTTTTTTTTTTTTTTTGCTTCTTTTGTTTTTGTTTTGAGACAGGGTTTCTCTGTGGCTTTGGCTGTTCTGTAGCTTCCTGTGTAGACCAGGCTGGCCTCAAACTCGCAGAAATCTGTCTGTCTCTGCATCCTGAGTGCTGGGATTAAAAGTGTGCACCACCACTGCCTGGCTTGAATTGTGCTTTAAATATGTATGATTTACTATAAATCACTTATACCTCAACAAATAGTTTTTAAAACAACAACGAAACAAAACATGCATATCCTATGATTGCCTCATGGACTACATTTAAATAAATTTATTTATTTAATTTGTATGTGGGATCCATAGGTCATAATGTATATGTGGAGGCCATAGGTCACAATGTGCTTGTAAAGGTCAATCTTCAGCAATTGATTCTCTTCTATCATGCTGATTCTAGAGCTAGGCAAGCTCCTTTTTCTCCTAAGCTAACTCTTAGCCCAGAAACTGCAGCATTCACATGTTCTTACAGGTCTCCATGTCACCTGCATTCTTCTGAGAAACCTACTGCTTCAGATGCTGCATAAATGTCCCATTTCTTTTACAGAGCATGCTTAGCCTGAGGGCCTCCTGACCCTAAACTCCATTGCTCTCCCTCAGAAAACCCTTCAGAGCATGAGATATTGTGGAAAAGTAAAATTACAGACTCTAAAGGTCAAATCAGCCTTTTAATTCTATTCTTAGCTTTTTGGGAGGTGGGAAGCAGTGTCTTGCTATGTAGACTGGACTGCCTGACTCACTATGGGCTCAGGCTGGCTTTGAACACTCCACCCTCTGACACAGCCTTCCAAGTACTAGCATTACAAGCACTCATCACCATGCCTAGGTTTAAACAGTCACAGCCTTTTTAATCTACTGAACACTGCTTTACAGCACAGAAGAAACAGCTTCACCTCTCCACATCCAAAGACAGGCTTTTCTTTACTCACAAGTATGATTTAAGACCCTTCTCATCCCGAACCCAAACACACACTCTGAGAGTGAAGCGGCAGAAGAGAAGATTGTGCTCTCCAGCAGGGAAAGGAGGCAAAACCAGGCAGCATAAGTTAGCAAGCCATGCCTCAGAGAGGGGCTGTTCAAACGCTGTGCTAATGACTTCCACCCAAGAGGAATCACTGTTCCTGTGCAGAAGTGGTAAGACTGTCATTTCACGAAACTACCATTCTTTAGGCTAAAAAACACAGTGGTGAGCTGTCTGATTAAGGGCAGATTCATTAACAAAAAGCCTGAATTATATCCACATACACACAAACACACACACACACACATATATATACACACACGTCCACTCACATGTAAACACACATGCACACACACACACACACACACACACACACACACACACACACACTTGCTCTACAATGAAAACATTGGTCATCAGGGACAATAGCATATACAACCTAACTCTCTTCTTACTTGTTTTCAGTTACTGTGATGAAGCACTGCCAACAACAACTTGGGCCTGAAAGTTTATTTGGCTTTTACAGGCTACAGTCCATGTTACCATGGAAGTCAACCATCCAGAAGTCCCCCACCAGTGACCACTTACTTCCTTCAACTAAGCCCCAACTCTCACACATTCCATGACCCCCAAACGGCACCACCAACTGGAGGGCTCCTATGAGGGACATTTGACTCTCAGGCCATTACAGGTTTTGGAATTTCCATTTCTCAGCAGATTAACATCTGCTCCTTGGAGGTGATCTTGCTAATTCATTCATCTAATCTGGTACCTACTATGAAGCTGAGCTGGCACAGGTCCTGAGGATCCAGGGGTAAAAGAAATCATCAGTACCCTACCATTGTGAACTTAGGACAGAAGAAAGTCAATGAATGTGTATATAAATACTCAATGGATGTCAATATCAGTACAAAGAAGGGGCTATGTGAGGAGCTGCAAGGGAGGGGGCGGGGCAGAAACTACCAAGCCATTGAGAAAAGCCACCTAAAACTTCAAGGAACTGATATGATTAGGGTGCTTTAAAGCCCCAATTCTAGGCATTCTACATGAGAAAATGGATTAAGGAGAGGGCAAGGGGCAGAGTTAGAAAGCAATTACAACAGTTTACCCAACAGCTAGGAATGAACAGGACTGGAGTAGTGGCTTTTGATGGTGGGGGGGTGGGGGGGGGCAGAGGACAATGCTGGTATCTGGAAGCACTCCCCTACAGTTGTTTTTCAAAAGCAAGGGCCTTACTATGCTGCATCACTCCTATAGGGGCTCAATACTCCATCTTCAGTTACATGTTCCTAGGAAAATAACCAATCAGCGGGCCATGAGTGGAGTGAGGATTCACTAACCTCCTCAGGGTAGACACAGCCCACCATCTCTGGAACTCCCCATTCTCCTAGGAAACCCTCCTCAGTGTGTCCTCCAAGAGCTGGGCTGCTTCCATGGATTGCTCTTGAGAAAAATGGGAGGAAAGACCCAGACAGAAAATCCACCCCTCAGGACACCTGACGTCCCTGGAAGGCATCACTCTGCTTCTTTTTTTCCTCTAGAGAGGTATCTTCTAGGAACTATTATTTCCTCAGCATCTCTTTTTACCACAGAGTCTCAGACTCTCGATTTTGTGTGAGCAAACCAACTGTCACCTGATCAGAACAGGCCAATCAGAGCCCTTCCAAGGCATTGTAGGGATGGGAAAGGGAATCCTTCCCTGGGAGACAGAGGATGTGCTTGTTAGCCTTTTGCCACTTGACACAAGCTAGGGTCATCTGGGGAGAGAGAATGTCAACCGTCAAGATGCCCTGTAGACAAGCCTGGAGGAGGCATTTTCATGATTAAGGACTGATATGGGAGGGTGCAGCCCATTGTGAGTGGTGTCGACACTACTCAAGTGGTCCCCGGGGGTATAACAAGGCAGGCTGAGCCACCCCTGAGGAGCTAGCCAGTGAGCTGTATCCTGCCATGGTCTCTGCATCAGCTCCTGATTTGAGTTCTCACTCTGACTTCCCTCAATATTGGACTGTGATTGAAATGAGTAAGCAAAGTAAACCCTTTGCTTCCTAAGTGTTTGTGGGGTTTGAATGAGAATGGTCCCCAAAGGCTCATATATTTGAATGCTTAGCCCTTAGGTAGTGGAACTGTCTGGGGAAAGATTAGGAGGTGTGGCTTGTTGGAGAGGAGGTGTGTTACTGCAGAGGTGGAGGCGGGGTTGGGGGTGGCTTTGAGGTTTCAAAAGCCCCTTACAGGCCCCGTCTCTCTCTCTTCCCCCCCTCCTCTCCTCCTCCCCCTCCCTCTCTCCAATGTACTAATAAGATATAAGCTTGGCTCCAATAATACACCAGCAACATGTCTGCCAACTGGCCCCGGGAAACTCCCACGAAACTGTAAAGCAAACCTCCAACAAGTTTGCTTTCTCTTTCTTTCATGAATTGCCTTGGTCATGGTGTCTCTGTTGCACTAGAAAAGTAACTGAGACAGTGTCTCCTTGTCATGTTGTTATCAGAGCCAGAGAAAGCCAAGTAGAGCAGAAGACGTGGGAATTCTGGAATTACCAGAATCCTTTTCCCAGCCTCATTAACCAAAGGTGTCCCTGGTGGTGACAAATGAACATAAAACAAACCCAAAGAGAATCAGGAAGCAAGAGCCCCAAAGGACAGCGTCTGGCCTCCCCACAATGACACAACTCTCAATTCTACTTTATTCTTGGCAGGAATCTCAGTCTTTCAATTTTCCAAAATATCTTAATTATGCTTTTAATAACAATTTCTTCCTTTCTGCTCTTAGAGCTAGGCAGGGTAAGATTCTGGTATTTTTCAGCTGCAAAAAAAAGGCATTAATGGTGCCCAGAGACCCAGTCCTGCCTCTGGAAGGTCCAGCCTTCCCCATTTACAGTGTGTCCTGTGGTTTTTGTCTCCATTTCTCCTGACCCATCTTATGATGACATCTGACCCTTCCTTCCTGCCTCCGGCTGATCTTCTGACTCCTCCGTTTCTAGCTGTACTTCAGCAAATAGTTACACGGCTGAGTACACCCCCCCCAACAGGCCCCTTCACTTCTATTCTTGGGTAATGGTGTCCCTAGGCTGCCCCCTCCCTCTGGGATACATTTGCCATAGGTACAGCCTCTGACTCCTCTTTTCTTCAGATGCATTTAGCCTTAACCTTTCCGAGTCCATTCTCATCATGAATTCAGCAGTCCCCACTTCCTGCTTTCAGCTGTGGGTAATTATCCGCCATCACTAGTGCATGGCTCCTACGCTCTCTGGGGCAGGCAGAAAGACCATGGAGGTGGCAGCTCAATGTGTAGGTAACACAACTGCAGACAGTAAGGTCAGGGTGGAGATGTGGCCTTTGCCCTCCAGCTGGAATCTGTAAGCTCCCTCATTAAGATAGGTTACTGGAAGGTTGCAGATCCCTTCAGCAGTACAATGGAGAATTCACATAGATAATTCCAATCTCCAGGGTCCAGAGCTTTCTCTAAAGCTGAGCTTTCATTGTTGGAGATTAATGTGGGGACAAGGAGATGGTTCCGTTGGTAACGTGCTTGCTGGGCAAGCATTAGGATCTGATTTCAATCCCTAGCACCCATAGACAAAGGTAGGTATAGCAGGATGCTGGTAATCCCAGCCCTGGAGAAGCAGAGACAGGCAGGTCCCAAGAGCACTAGTCAGTTTAGGCTGCTCAGTGAGTTCCAAGCTAAATCCTGCATCGGCGCCTACATCTCCTACATACACTCAAACATACCAGAAACATACACACACATGTGCACATCCATCCCCTGCCCCCCACCCCCTGCACACACAAAAAAATACACAAGGAATTAGGCACAGAGGATAGGAATTCTGAAATACATAGAACTGCAGCATTGAAGTTATTGATGATGTCTGCACACACTTTAGATTCTTGCCAACTGCTGTACTGCCCTTGCTGTTATAATAATGGGTTTGGTGTGGAGTCGGATTCTTGAAGGGAAACAAACTAATTCCTAGCTCTGGGGCTCAAATGACGGCCTGCACCATTATGGTTTTGAGCACAGCACTGGTTCGAACCCTTCTCTTGCTGCCCTTACACAGGGAGCCTTGTTCTTAGCGTCTGTGGAACTGTTTTCCAGTGCTCAGTGATAGAGGCTGCCTTCTCATCTGCTTTGCTGACCAGGGAGAAGTACCAAAACCAAATAAACAAAAACAAAACAAGCAGACAAAAAGGTGCATCCCAGACTCAGTCACATAAGAGGTGCACAGCAACATCCAGCTCGCAGAAGAGAACCAAGCTGGTGATTCAGAAGGTCACAGAGAGAGAGAACTCTGCAAGGCTCCACATGCGCAGTGTTTGTGCATAGCATCTCACATAATTTCAAACATCAAAGTTGGCTTTGACCAACAACCCCAAATGATAGAATATGTCATCCAACTGTCATTTTACAGAGGACCTGTGTGTCCTTACTTCAGACGTGAGTCTTTATCACAATAGTTTATAGTAAGAGTTCTAATTTAAAACAAGTTTGGAAACGCTTTTTTGCAAAGGACTAGATAATAATTTTTTAGACTGTGAAAGCCTTATGGTCTTTTTCCAACTACTCTACCCAGTCCTTAAAGCATGAAGGCAGCCAGGAATGTGTGGACAAATGGGTGTGGTTGAGTACCAATGCAGCCATAAGAGGAAAATAAATAATGAGTGGGAATGGAGATGGCCAGCATGCTGCAGCTTGCCAGTTCTCAATTTAAAAGCTTAGGATAACAACTTTCTGTGACACTTACAGCTGAACTCAGGGCCAGCTGGGTGAGTGAGAAGGCTGCTTCTTGGCCAAGGGGGGCCTGCAGGTCACTCCAGTTGTCTGGTACTGTGTGATTGTTGACACATTACCTTACCTGGGTCATGGTCAAAATGTTCCCATCCCTTTCTCCAGTTTGCCCCATCACTATGCTACCCTTGCATCCTCTCTACCCCAAACCCAAAGAAAGCCTGGGACATATTCATGGTAGTGGCATCAAGAGATGTAAAATAGATTTGTAATATTTTGTCTTTTCTATTAGATCATGCATTTGGTTCGGGGGGATCTTTGTATCCCTTCCTGCTCTGCCTCTATCATTTCTTTATCTCCTGGCAACCCTCCATTTCTCCATTGCCCCAAATTCACACCACCCTGGCCTCATGTCAAGTCCTGAGTCTTTCAAATGCTCAATGCCATCATTCAAAACACAGAGACACTTTCCTGACAGGTCACATGCCCAGCACTTAAAAAAAAATTGAGGCAACTTCTGGCAAGTGTTAATAAAACTTCTCTGCAAAAATAACACTCTCAAACTAGACAAAACTGTCAAAAGCCTTCATTTTGCAGCTCTGAAAACTGGCCAGAGGTTAGCAACAAATTGAAACTAATTTATTTATGTGAGATCTCTGAACTTGGATTAGAACAGCCGTACTAGGGGACATTCCTGTCAGCTGTAAGCTTCACGGCCAGTGGGAACCTGATGTGGTCAGAGGTGAGAGACAAAAGCCATGCCTGGCAATGAATATGGAAGACCACAGACCACAGAAGCTGCCAGAAACTTAACCAGGCTAGCCTGGGAATGAGAGATCATCTAGAGAGCTTGGTAAGTGCTTTACACATCTCTCCTGGACTGGTAGGTTCTTCAGGAAGGGAGAGCACAGAGGCCGAGATGAAGGTATCAACCAATGCAGGCCTGAAAACCACCACAGAGTATGGGGGGAGGGATCCGTGGAGAGGGGGGAGGATGACTTAGGAAGATGTGATGCGAAAACCAAGACTGTTTTTTAAAAGATACAGATAAGTCACTGCACTGTAGGGTGACAATTCCACAGATTAAATGCAGGTTGATAGACACAGATTCCCAATGCTGACACAAAAAAACAATGGAAAAGCTGAATAGGTCTCTCTTTGCCATGTAAAGAAATTAAACCAATAATTAAAAAACTACATTGTATGTGTGCATGAGCGCACACACACACACATAGAACTCAGGCCCATATTGTTTCACCGATGAATTCTAATACATTTTAATAACTGACATCACACTTAGATAAATAAGAAATAAGGGAAAAGTGAACATAGTCACACATTTGTTGAGATCAGTAATATTCTAAAATCAAAAATAAAGACATCACAAGAAAGAAAAGCTAAGGCCCACCGTATTTAATTATTTGGCTGTAAAATTTGTTGAAATGTTAGCAAACTAATTCATCAGTAGGTAAAAATTCTGTCTTTTAATAAAGTGGAATCTGTACCAGGAATGCTGGACAGATTAAGTCACACAGTACACAACAATAAATTATAGAGGAAAATCTATAACAGGCTCCAAAAAAACAACTCCATAATGATCTATACCACTGATGGGAAAAAATTTAAGATTAACAAATGACAAGAGAGAACATCTTCAGTTAGATGGAAGAAAACATTTGTGAAAACCTATAGTTTATGGACTGGAGTGATGGCTCTGTTGTTCCTCTGCAAAGGGAACCATGTTTGTTCCCAGCACCCATACAGTACCAACTGATAGTCTGTAATACCAGTTCCTGAAAACTAGTTCTTTGTTCTGGTCTCTGTGGGCACTGCATGTACACAGTGCACATTCATAAATGCATGCAAGCAAAATAATCTTTTTTCAAAAGAAGATCACGTAAGACTAAATTTAACTGAAGAAGTACAGACCTGACCACTGAGAACTATAAAATAAAATAAAATCAATGAAAGGACAGTTGGTGCTCATGGATGAGAGGATTCAATGTTCTCTCTGAATGGATCTCGAGATTTAATTCAACCCCAGTGAAAATCACATCAGACTTTGGAAGGAAGTTGGGAGATGATTGTAATGCATTCAGGAGTTCTAAAATAGTCAAAACTAATTTGATAAAATAAATACAAAGTTGGAGGATTTAAGCTGCTGAATTTCCAAACTTCCTGTAAGTCTACAGAAATCAAAGTGTAGTACTCACAGAAGAAGAATGGGCCATTAGACAGAGCTGGGGATTCAAAAACTAACCCTTTCATTTGTAGTCAACAAATTGTGTTTTTCTGTGCTGGAGATCAAACCCAGGGCTTGCACACTCTAAGCAAGCACTCTACTCTTGAGCAACACTCTCAGGCCCATCAGTTAGCTTTCCACAAAGTCACCTTAATGTGGGTGAGTGTGATTTGTTTAACAAATGGTGCTGGGATGACCGGATATAAATAGACCTTAGAGACTGAAAAGAAGTATCTTTTCTCATCTGCTTTTAGATTCATGGCTGAGCTATCTATGATAGATTAATAAGATAAGGCATACAAATCTGCTTGCTATGAATTTTATACAATATGAACGTCTTTCAAAGGAAATCAATAACAAGAAAACAGGACAACCCATGTACCTTCATGCTTGGTTCAGTAAAGAGCATACAGCCCTGAATAAGTAGGATTGCCCTACAGGACTGGTTGATGATAATAAAGTAGGGGGACTCAGCAGCACCTAAATGTCCACATTCTGTGTCCCCATGTCTTCAGAGCTAAGGATGATCCTTTCATCCAGGTATTAGCAGAGTTCTTCTGGAGTGAGGATAAAGCTAGTTAGATCATACAGCCTGCTTCCTGTGAGCAGGAGAAAGTGAATGGGACATTTCTATTTCTGTTTTCTCCAAAGGTAAGGGCGGGCTCAGTGATAAAGCCCACAGTACAATGAAAGAAAAAGCTAAGCCTTCATATTTGGGGTTGTATGTCACAGAAATGTCATGGCTATTCATCAAAGTTAACTCAGGATAGATCGTAGACCTGATGCAAAAGCAAAATATCTAAAACTGAGGAAATTGGAAGCTAATTGTAAAATAGCATTCAAAGGATCTAAAACTAATTTGATAAAATAAATACAGAGTTGAAGGATTTAAACTATTGAATTTCAAAACTTACTGTAGTCTACATTTTGTTTATAGCAGAAAAGCCTTTCTGACTTAGTACTAGTTAGGAATTTCTTTACCTAACATTTTTTTAAATGGTCTCCAAAAGGCATCACAAATAAAATGAAAGGAAGGCCAGATATTGGTGATTACCTGTAATCCCACAAACCTTTGAGAGACTGAGGCAGAAGGGAGGTGCGTTTCTATAGCTGCCCAGGTTACATTGAGAGACTATGTCTTAAGGAAAAAAAAAAGAGTAGGAGAGAAAAAGAAAGTGAAATTGAGGGAAGGAAGGGAAGACAGAGAAAAAGACAATTCACAGACTAGGAGGGATATTTGAAACACAAACATTATAAACAATATCAATATTAGCTAGTAACTTAAAGGGCTTTAAAGTATGTGAAGAACTAGAGGTTGATTATCAAAAAATAAATGACCTACTTTTTGAAGTGAGTAAAATAACAGATGTTTCAGCAAAGTTAAAAAAAGGAAATACAAATGGTTAATAAGTGTATAAAAATGTTTCATTTTATTAGTACTTAGCAAAATTATTTAGAAACCACAGTGAGTTGCCAATATGCACCTTCAAAGACAGTTGTCTTTGGAAAGGCCAAGGTTACTCGGTAAGAATACAGAGAAACTAGAATTCCCATTTGCTGCTAGTGGGGAGATAGAAGAGCAGCCACTTTGGAACACAGCTTGGCACAGCTGCAGAAAATTAAACATAGAGTTACCATGTGACCCAGCAATTCCCAGGTTTCTTGCCAAGAAAGATGCAAACTTATGTCCACACAAAAGCTTGTATGCAAACGCTTGTTGCAGTATTATTCATAACAGCCAAACTGTAGGAGCAGTCCAAGTTCCCATTAACTAGCCAATAGGAAAATAAAACATAGCATTTACTGGCAATGAAACACTAGCCAAGGCTGGGGAGGGTACTTGGTGGCTAATGAGCTAGCTGGACACTTATGAAGACCTAAGTTCAGATCTCCACAACTCTGGTTTTAAAAAAGCTAGATGTGATGATTGTATGAACCTATATTCCCCAAGACAAGAGGATTACCTGGCCAGCTAGTAGGCCAAAAAATGATAAGCTTCAGATTAAATGAAAGACCCTGTCTCAAGGTAATAAGGTGGTGAAGGACACTATCCAGCAAGTAAATAATATATGCTACACGCTGAAAGAACAATATAAACATCATGCTGAGTCAAAGGAACCAGAACCAAATGCTACATATTGTGTGGTTCCATTAGCTATTTCCAGAAAAGGTGAATTATAGAGACAGCAAGCAGATAAGCCCTTACCTACGGCTGGGGATAGGACTGCAAGTGGCTTGGAGGAGTCCTGAGATTAAGAGAATGTCCTGGAGCTGGAGAGTGATGATGGTTGTATACTGTGAACATGCTTGATGCTTACAGGGGGTGAATTTCATAGCATGTAAATTATACTTCAAAGTATCTGCTTAAAAATGAAGATGAAAGCCTGCCCACACGTAGGTCTCCTGCTCCTGGTGGCTTTTCCTATGGATCATCTGCCCTTGCCATCCCTTCGGACTTTTGACCCTCATCTATGCTCCTGTCTCTAGACTTCTTACTCTCTGCCTTGTCCTTAGCACCTGCTGTTCTCAAG
Source organism: Sigmodon hispidus (assembly GCA_004025045.1). NCBI lineage: Eukaryota > Metazoa > Chordata > Mammalia > Rodentia > Cricetidae > Sigmodon > Sigmodon hispidus. Next base: position 108,368 of record PVIH01001078.1, on the reverse strand, counting down.
GGAGTCCTGAGGCCAGCCAAGGTGTTGCTGCTGTGTGGATTCTACTTAGTATTCTCCAGAGCATCTCCCCAGGTGTGTTAAAATGCCCCAAAGACTACAACTCTATTCATTTCTCCCTAGGTTTTCATTTGGCTTCATACAACCATGAGCGAGGCTCAGGAGCTTGTTGATTTTATGAGACCCCTCAAACACCCACTTACTCCAGGCTGAAGGGATGAGGACTGGGGAAGGAAGTTCTAACTTGCACCCATCTCGCAGGGCACACTGGGTGCTCCACTCCCAGAATGTAGTGATATGCATTTGATAAAATTTTTCTGGAATATCAGAAGCAAACCAACCATAGAGTCAAGCCATAAAGGTCAGGGAGTGGTGACCTACACTTTTAACCCTAGCTTTAAGAAATTAAGATAGCTGGTGGAAGGAGAGAAGGGAGGCCTTCAGCTTTCCCACACTTCCTTAGTGGGCTGAGGAGAGAGAGGTTTGGAATCTGAGGAGTTCTTGGAGACAGGCCTGAAGAATTGGTAGGTGACAAGTCGCTATTGTTTTTCTATCTCTGATATTCCAACTCAAGGATTTTATTATATCCCAAATAGAATTTGTGCTATATCTGATGCCCAACACTGGGTTGAAACCCATGACACTGAGATTAAGAGTCTCATGCTTTACCAGCTGAGCTAGCCGGGCAGTGATGGTGTACACTGTTAGTCCCAGCACGTGGGAGGCAGAGGCAGGTGGATTGCTGTGAGTTCCAGGCCAGCTGGGACTGTTACACAGAAAACCTTGTCTAACAAAAACAAATACAAAAACAAAAGGCTGTAGAGATGGCTTTGTCCTCTGATATTCCAGACTAATTTTATTAAATATATATTACCACACCAGTGTGTTCTTAGGCTTCTCCTAAATTTTTAATGGCCCTTCCCCCATGTTACTTCTGTTCCTCCTCTTCTTTTCCTCAACCTTCTCTCCCCACATAGTCTTCTCTTCCCAAGTTCTTTTCTATATGCTCTATATACACACATACAAAATAGACACACATGCTTGTGCATATGTATATCTGTATGTCTGTCTATACATTCATTTCCTTATCTTGAAAGAATCAATTTAGCAGTCTTCCTTGAAGTCTGTATCCTTTGGTTCCATGTGCCTTTGCCTTAGCATTGTCTCAGCTTCTGACATCAGTCAGGTTTCTAAATTAAAAGTCACTTGTAGACACAGACACACAGGAGAGAGAGAGAGAGAGAGAGAGAGAGAGAGAGAGAGAGAGAGAGAGAGAGAGAGAGAGAGAGAGACCAGCTGATTTAAGCTGATGATGTTTGTTGAAAGAGAATGGGTGGTCAAAGAGTTGACAGACTATATGGTCCTTCCTGGACAAGCAGAAGTGCAGACTGTTCAACGTGGCTTCCTCCAAACCCTGCTTCTGCCATAACTGAACCTGAAGAAATAATTTTATTTTTCATCAGTGCTGTACCTGTCCCTAGAAATAGGATGGCATTGCTCTCTACAACTACCACTACAGGGAATCACCATGGTCATGGTTTCTCTGCAAAGTCTAGAGTGGGTGTCTCTATGATTGGGCCCAAGCCATAGGATACTTGCTTCAAAGAAATCAGAGGAAGTGAATGATTGGCCTTCTCAGCTTTTACAGTAAAAGACAGTCCCCACTCACCAAAATGTGTGCCTCAGAGGGAACAAAAGAAGCAAATTCAGTTGGTAAAGAGCCACAAATAATGAAAATGATTTTTATGACTAATCTGAATAAATAAATAAAGGATGTGTTATGTGCAGGGTGGGTGGTGGTGTTATTGTTACTGGCTAGGAAGAATTTAAAGAAAAAGGAACTATTTTGGTTCCCACTTTCCAAAGCTTCAGTCCCTCTCAGACACTTTCATTGTTTCTGAGCAGAATATGAGGAGGAAGGATGTGAGGGACCAGCAGAGTTGCTCAGCAAGAGAGGCCTGCATGAGCCAGCCTAGGGGATGCTACTGCCAACTGCCCACATATAGGATAAGTGATTTCCTCTTAGTTAATCCTCTCTGGAATTTCCCACAGGTACACACAGAGGTGTCCCTCACTTATCCCCTAGCTGCTTCCCAATCCAATTAAACTAGTTGGCATTAAACATCACACCTGGGTGGTCAGATGGGCTCAATGAAATGATCCAGAAATTCTGAAGGAACTAGTTTCTTAACTCAGCCTGTCACTTGTTATGTTGAGATTCAAGTTTATTAAAAAGGAAAGGGGAGAGCTGTACAGGGGGCGAAGGGAATGATTGATATCGCCCCGCTCTTTACTTTATTCGGCACACTGTGACCCTCCCAACCAGGGCTTTCTTTGTATATGGCAGCCTTGTTTTCTCGGAGTAGCAGTTTAATCACTGGACAGCCCACACTCCCTCCACCCCAGGAAGCAATTACAGTTCAGTAAATAGGCATTCACCGTACCCTGCTAACTGCTATTTAAAGAAGCCTTGAAGCTGAGCTCTTCTTGAAAATGAGTAATTTGTGTGTGTGTGTGTGTGTGTGTGCATGTGCGTGTGTGTGTGTATGTGTGTGTGTGTGTGTGTGCGCGCGTGCGCACACATGTGATGGAAATACTGCAATTACTCTGAGATTTATTGGGCATAGTTAGAGAAGAATTTGCCTAAAATATGGAGACATTATTATAAATATGCATTTGTCTGACATTTTGTGAGACTCTGTGTGACCCCCTGGAAGGCTTCTGGTTTGAATAACACAGAAATGTCAAATGCAGGGAGCCCTCCACTCTGGACAAAGTCACATTTTATTGCCCCACTGCCTCATAAAAGCTGGTAGTTTACCCTCATGACCTCAGCCTGTTCACTGGATATTCTCTCTTGAAGTCCACAGGCTGAAGGGATCATGAAGTTTGGCATCCCTGTTAAACAGATCCCAAACCCAGTCCTGAAAGGCAGAATTTAAACCTTCAAGTCCTCACAACCAAGTGGTCTGGCATGTGTGTGCTCTGCATGTGTGTTAAAAATAGGAGCTCTCTATTTTAAAATAAATACAGTAAGCCACGTAAAACCAATGAATATCTGGGAAAAATACTGATGAGAAATAGTGACATAACCACCCAACTCAAGAAATAGAACTTCACCCTTGACCCAAGAGGTCCTTTCTCTTGCCCAATCACAGTCTCCTCTTCTCAAAATAACCTTACCCTGTTCTGACATTTATAGGAGAAAGTGTTTGTGTTTCTTCGGTTTATACTTAAGTATATGTTCCTAGGGGTCATTGTTTCATCTTGACCATTTGAAAGTGTTGATGTGCCATTGAAGGTATTTCAAATTACTGTCTGTCTCTTTTTTCTTTAGAATTTATCTGGTTAAAAATCTTCCTTTCCTGACTGGGTCTCATTACTCTTTCACATAGAGGGCAGCATAGCTCATTCTCTCCATTGTCCCATTCTTCCTGTAGATTGCAGCAGCTGGGTCCAGAGGTCAGATAGACCTGAAATGACCCCTTTGGCCAGAGCACAAATGGTACAACTGGAGGCTAAAAGTCTCACATCTGTCCCATGATAGCAGGCATGGATGCTGACTTGTTGGGTGATACAAATACTGATTTCCTAAACTGATCACTTATTTGTCCTTTTCAGAGGCTGTGATGTTCCTATAAAGAGACATTCCCCCTCTAGTTCACCTAGAAGAGATGGAATAAATTTATTACTTATCCATTTTTTTCTAGGTTTTAAGATGATGACTGGCTCCCTAGCGTCTTCCCCCTGCTGACCAATATAAATGTATTTATAAAATATGTAGTCATATGCTTTATAAGCATGGATTAATAAAATATAAACATAAATAATGTACATATAATTATACAAATATCTGCATCATATGAATAATATACATATATACATACATACATATATATATATATATATATGGGCTAGAGAGATGGCTTAGCAGTTAGGAGCATGTGCTGTTTTTTCAGAGGACCTGAGTTCATTCTCAGCACCAACATCAGGTGGTTTATAACAACCTGTCACTCCTGCCCTAGGGAGCTCTGACACCTGTGGCCTCTGTGAACATCTGTATTCACAGCCACATACCCACACACATACATGCCATTAAAATGATAAAAATTAAAATTTGAAAAGAGACATATATTTATATATAAAAATAACTATGAACACATATATTGAAATGTATGAGATACATTTTAATCTACCTTAACTGCTTTTGAAAGCTTAGATGCACTCATTTATGACCACGGAGGTGGCCTTTCTGTTGGCACTTGTAGCCCTTACTGTAATTCTGATGGCCTGTCATAACCTCTGTGCTATTCAATGCTACAAGTGACCCAGGCTTGTCTTATACATTTAAATTGTTATCATCATGGCCTGATGTGAATTGAATCTTAAGAAGTCCTGACTCCTCCCGGTGACACATTCCAAGGCTACAGTCTGTGTGCTGGGCTTTCTTATAATCTGATTAGTCTTTGTTTCTGGCTATTAAAGTGGCAGGCTAGAAAAATCCAGATACTGTCCAGACATTATCCCTCCAGTCCAGACTTAGGATTATGGAGTCTCAACACCTCTCCCCCAATCCCACATGCTTCCACATCCACCTCTATCCCTTGCTTTCCTTCCCAACTTTGCCCCCTACCACATAGCTCTCTGCCTATTACATCACGTCGGGCTTTCTTTCCGTGCGGCTATGCATCCTGGTTTCTCAAGCAGTCTAGAGATGGTAAGACTGGACTAGACAATCCCTATGAGGAATCACTTGAGTAAGTCCTAATACTCACTTCACAGCCTCAAAGAAACAACACAAATATCATTCTTGAAATGATTAGGAAAAAATGCAGATGTCCCCATGGCCCTGGGGTCTCTATTTTCAGACTGTCCAGCCACTGTGTACTGGAGCCTTATCTTCTCATCTGCATTTTATCTGAGTTTTATAAGGCTGTGCATAAAGAACTTACCACCAGCCCTTCACATCACTGTCCCCTTGTGTAGGAGGCCGAGGATTGCCGCCATGAGATGGTGCCGACTTCCGCTCCACTCTCCCTTGGAGTATGTGGTAAACAACTCCTTATTTGGTGTGGCCCTGATTAGGGACCGCCCCCTGCCTACCTTGGCCAATGATTGGTGCCTATGTGGCGGTGTGTGATTGCTGGCCAAGGTGCGCAGGCGCAGTCGTAGGTGGGTCGGGGCTTGAGTCGACAGAGAGGGAGTAGTCTGTATGTAAAAAGTTCCTGAATAAGCCGCCGAGAGAAGAATCCTTGGCTATTTTACCCCAGTGTTCTTTACTCTTTGTTCTTCAGTGACTGTCAACAGTGCTCTAAGAATATATTTCTCAGTCCACTGATGTGGCTCACACCTGTAACCCCGTTTTTATTTGAACTTCCTGATATTCCCCCATTTAAATCCTTACTATTACACTATTATGGAGACATTCCAAATGTCTGGTTCACTGGATCCACATGCCCACCCACCTATCAATCATCAGCTAGAGCTAAGGGAAGGCATTCCCTCACGAGGTGGACTACAATCTCTTTGGATTTATACTGCCTTCTGAGTCCTGACTGAAGTCATCTACTTATGACTTCTTTTAGAGGGTGAGTGCCAAGTAGGAACAGCCAGGATCCCCTTGCATACTTACTGAAAGATCTGACTATTTCTCCCCCTTTCCATTCCTCATCTTTCTGCATCCCAAGTGATCAACTCTTGGTTTTGCCACATTTCCCCAGATTTCTAGATCTTTCTGGGTTTCCCGATTTGCCATCTGGAATCCCAACCTTCTTTCATGCACCTCGGCCTCATAACACACTTGAGGTCATAAAAATGACTGCGGATACAGCCCCAAAGAGAAGATATTAGGTGAGGCCAATATGAGATTCAGAGAAGTTGATTGCACGGAGGTCGGTTTTGATCTGTACTAGGTGCGAGATAAGAGGACCATAGCAGGCAGGTTTCAGATGAAGAGTCAGGAAATCAAAGCCTTGGTTCTGGGAATGAGGTCTGTCTGTGCAAATACTAGACTAGGCCATGAAGTGAAGTATTAGCGACCATTGCACAAAGAAAGCATGTGGTCCAGATATTAAAGAAGATTAGGCAACGGATACACTTTGCAGATAGTTTGCCAATCCGTGACAAATGTCACACAGTAGATACCTTAAGCCATTATTCCCAGGAAAAAATAATTAGATACCCAGGAAAATGCTTATAATCCTTCCAAACTCCCTACCCCCTGGCTCTGTACATTATATCCACTATTTCTCCTGCATTGGCAAGGGCCCTTCTTTCCCTACACAACAAAGCACTTCAGATTTCACCTGCCCCAAGAGACTCTAGGCTGAGTGAGGTGCCTCTCATGAGTCTCAGGGGTCTCTTAGCCAAGAACACATCACTCTTTCTGTATTCTTACTCATCTGTGTTAAGGTAAAAGCTCTTAAAAAAATAAGGAGTCTTTCTGAGCTCTGTTTCTCCTACACCTAGCATGTTGGGCATATGTTGCCTCTAACTGCATCTGTAATCACAGACACCACACCGATGGATGTTAATACTGTCTAGCTACACAAGGGTCAGTATTGAGTGAGAGGGTCTGGGTGAGCATCTTATGAGCATCCATCATCTTCTAGGACTCCCTTCTAATCAATTTAATTATTTTATTGCAGACATCATAGGGACAACAACATAAGAGAACAGAAAGACATAGCCAGACCTCCTGAGTTATTGTTGAGAGATGGGAACATTATCCTATTACTCATGAACATCCGAGGTCAGACAAAGGTTTTCACAGTCAGATGTCATCATTGCTCATAAGTTTTCAAGAGGACATTCAGGAAGGTGATCTGAACAGGAAATATAATGGTGTGGGGGGATAACAGAAAGTCCATCTACCATGGAGAAGTAACATCCTACATATCTGTAACCCCAAGGTCAATGCTATGGTCTGTAGAGATACAATCATCCCTGGCCTGGGCCTGATACCTTCTCCCTTAGCTCAGGCCAAGGAAAGTGTGGGAATCCCACAGTGAGAGGCTGAGAACACAGAACACTCTTAAGTCTTGGTTCATTGTGACTCTGAGTTCTGACCCATACTTTAGACTTTAGGTGTCTCCCTAGATAGAATCTGAGTTCTAGTGCTGGAAATTGAAACAATTTGTGCTAATCTCGACTTGTGTTGTGATAGACTGCGGCGAGCCGCCTCTGTCCTGCAGAACGACGAGTCACCACACCGCACGATTCTTCTCGGATCACACTTTATTGGAGTTACAGCTCAGTTGTGAAGTGGTGGAAAGAAGACGCTGAGCCTGAGATTCAGCCTGCTTATATAGGAAAGCCTGGCGCCTGATTGGTGCCCAACACAATGCCTCATTAACATACAGCCAATGATTGGTTCAAAGTAGTCTCATTAGCATATGGCTGGTGATTGGCCCAAAATAATGGCTCATTAACATTTTTGAGGACCGCATCGGATAGGTCCTTTCTCAATGCCATAGGCACATCGGATTGGTTACTACTCGATGCCTAATTAGCATAAGCGGCACCGGCAAGCTGTGCAAAGGCAAACCGCGCCCTACAATAGACGGGATCTTTTCAAGTAACTTTGAGTCTTTCCTTCTCTCATCCAGTGGCTCCTAATCCTGGCTATGCATTGGTGTCATTTAGAAATTTTCAACACGTCAGCATTCAAACTTACTCCAACTTAGTCAGAATCTTTGGTGACAGGACTTGAGCAACAGTATTTTTTTTTTTTTTTAGAGCTCCAAAGAAGCATCAGTCACTGAATGCTATATGACAAGTTCGTGATGAGTTTAATGACTCAAACCATAAACAAGCTGTCTCAGTTTCTGTGGGCAGAGGAATGGTATTGCTATATACTCCATGCTCAAGATGTCTTAGGAGATTATAGACAAGGCTGGAAGATCTTCCAAAATGGGTGCTTCATGTGGCTGTTGGAGTGCAAACCCTTGCCATATGAATGTACCCATAGGTTTGCTTGAGCACCCTTACAGTGTGGCAGCCAACTTGCCTGGGAGACAAGATAGAGAGAGAAACAGATGCTACAATGTTTTTGATAACTGGTCATGGAAGTCCTGCTCCATCATGTCCATGGTACCATCCATGGTACAGAGGATAGTCATATTCATGTGAGAGGTGATGCAAAGGCTTAGATGTAGCAGACTGAGCTCTTTGGAGCCATTCTTGAAGATGCCACCATACCAAGAGTCTGTAAAATGCCCCAAAGGTTGAGAATCAATGTTGCTGGTCCCTCTGGGGATAATTTCCTTAAATGTGAACATTCCTAGAATATTTGCCTTTAAAATATTTATATTTATTTATATATGTATATACATATTTACATATAGAGGTCAAAAGTCAACTTGCAAGACTTGGTCCTCTTCTTCCATGATATGGATTCCAGGGTTCAAACTCAGATCATGCAGGTAGCATGTTTGCTCACTGAACCATCTCTATGCTTTAAGCTCCTGAGCATTTTAGGTGCTGCTGGGAAAGGGTGGAATGGGGGAGAATACTCCTGAGTACACATGCGTCACCACCGACAATGCACCTCCAGACCTTTTCTCATTTGATTTTGAAGCAGGCAAGACTTGCTAGTGTTTATTCTTCTCACACAACAGCCAAAATGGCTTGGACCTTTTTAACTATAATGAGTACTCGTCTACATTATTCTTTGTTCTGCTAGCAGATTATTCCCATAGGATCCCTTCTGTGACAGAAAAATACTTATTCAAGTCTTTTTTTAACCCCCTGTATAGAGAGGCCCGTAGATGGTTATTTTTGTGCATGTGTGGTTTTGACATTTTTTTCCCTATTTCTTATTCTTATTTTCAACATGTGAATCTAATCACACCACTGTTTGAAACTAAGCAATGTACTTCCAATTCTCATGGGATAAAGTTTGAAGTCTCCCTTCAGGTCAATGTGCTCCTTATGGATGTCTCTTCTTTTGTCTACAACCCTACTTCTCCTTTTTCACCACACTCTGGTCACATATGCTTAATTTCAGCTCCTAAAACATCCATCTGCCCCTTCCAAGGGACCTCTACATAAGCTTTGTCTCAGGTAATGTATATTTACCCTTCAAATATCAGCTAAAAAAAATTCTCCAAAGAAGTATGTCATGGTTTCCCATTGTAAAAGCTTCTCCCATAGGGCTCTGTTCTTTTTCTCATTGTATTTATTATGAAGTGTAATCATGAGTTTTATTGTGTGACATTTACTTTCCATAGACTAGAAGCTCCCTAAGGACACAGCATACCTTGTATGCTATGCTTTTTTTGCCTACCCCTGGCACCTAACAGGGGATGTAATACACAGTAGATGCTCACAAGGTGTTTGTGAAATGAATGTCTGTAAACAGAAAACCGAAGCTCAGAAACATTTAAAATGTACTCAAAGTCATCCATGCACATAGCAATAGCCCTACTTGGACTCTGATGACAAATATATAGCATTCAGAGTCCTTGATCTAAGATGTGCATGGCAGTGCAGGCCTGTACTTGGGACATGGAGTCAGGAAGACCAAGACTTCAGGGCCATCCTTAGCTATATACAGTGTTAGAGGCCCGCATGGGCTACATGAAAACCAATTTCAAAAAGTATAGGAGAGCTAGAGTGCTGGGAGTTAAAAACACTGGCTGCTCTGGCAGAGGATCTGAGTTCAAGTGCCAGCACCCACATGGAATCTCAGAACCATCTATAACTCTAGTTTCTAGGCTTACAGCACCCTCTTCTGGCCTCTGGCACCAGGCTCACTTGTGGTACATAAACATAAATTCAGGCAAAACATTCATACACATAAGTAATATGATAATCATGATGATGATAGTAGAACCCTCTTGCCTAGTCTCCATCCTGTCCTTCAAAACCCAGGATGTGAAGGTCTATACCCACATTCTCTAAAACTGGCTGCAAGGTTTCTGAACCAATCAAGTTAAAACCAGTCAAAATATTATGGGCAATATCAAGGAACCATCCCTCCAGTTGAAAGCACAGGTTGCAGCTTCCCTCATGATAGGAATGTTCTTTCCAGGTTACTGTGCATCTTTTTTTTTTTTAAACCATATCCATGCCTCTCACAACTGTCCTGTGATTCACAGCTGGCCTTTGAGGACACTGCCAGGCAGCCTGTTCATAAAGGTGATGAGGATGACTATAATTATTTAATAAGCCCCAAACTATGTGTTTGTTCTGTGTCCTGGGTTCCTGCTGCTTTGGGGATAGGAGTGTCAGAAAGAAAAGAAAACTGTTTAATGGCAGCTTTTACAATCTTTCCCTGCCCCTGGGCCCTGGGCCAGGAGCTCCATACAGCTGAATGTGGCAGGATACAGGATGTTGAGGCAGGGTGGGGGAGTGGGGGGGGGATGAAGACAGAACCCTTGGCCTTGACTAGTTCCCAAATCCTCATACATATGAAATCCTAATCTCAAGCCTTTTAATTGCAGGCTATGTGACTTGGGAAAGCTGTTTAATTGCAAAGACTTACATTATTCTTATTTGCAATATTGAATTTTATAATAATTTTCTTCTGGGTATGCTGTAAAAAAGTAAATGGAGCCACGCACATAAATTATCTAAGGCTTAATGTATGCTCAATAAATGAACATTTCCTCTCCATGTTCCTCATTTGGAGAAAACTCAAATGTAATCGAGACTCAAAGTGTATATTCGTTATAAAAAGGAGGGAGAAAATAATAAAAGTCAATTGGAGCATACACAATATTGTCTCCTGTTCCCTAGTTTGTGAAAGAGAATGCTAATTGCAGCCCAAGACAGTCACCTCCAGGACACAATTCACACTTCCTAAAGCTTTCTTGGGTTAGCCTGTGTACAAATCTCATCAAGGAGGCAGGGCTGAGATCTGATATGCCATGGACCAGTTACTCTCCTGTTTGAGGGTACCTCTGCAGGTTTTGTGTTCCCTAAAAGCTGTTTCCAACCTCCCCCCTGAACTCCTATTCTCCACATTTATAACCCTCTACCTTCTCCCCTTCCTGGCTTCCCAGACAGTGGTGCAGACAAAAAGACCATTTATAACAGCCTTTCTGACAGCTGGACATTATTTAATTACAACTTCTGGCAGCTACATAGTGTGCTGGAGGCTATTTCAAGTTCTAGATGGCAGAAGGAGAAATGAGGGAACTTATACCCAAAGGGGTTGGGGTATGGAGGAAAGCCAGGGTGGTTACCAGCAGGATGGATTCTGGCCCCAAGCATTAACATAGTGATTCTGCATCCTTACCCATAGTGCTGGAATTGCTAGGGAAGAAGACAGACATTATTTCAGCAACCTGCGGCATTTTCTGGGGCAGGGGGAGGGATTTGAGCCTAGAACCATCAACATCAAAATAAATAAGAGTATTGTTTATACAGATGAGATACCTGGATTTAAAAAAAAAAAAAAAAGCCTGACCCACAGAGAGGAGAAAGGGCTTGTTCCAAGCCATGTGGTACCTAATATGATACTGAGGAAGTCACTTAAACATCCTGAGCCACCCCCTGTGAATGAGCATCCCCACACCTACCTTGTTCCCCATATGACAGTTTTTCACACCCTGCTAATGTCATCTTGTATGCGACAGCTGCTATTTGTGTTGTTCTGGATGTAGCAGGAGCAGTGGGATCCTGGCTGACAACATTCAGCTATCTGGTCAACCCAGGGAAAGTCATTAGCTTCTATTTAGCTACTGCTGCCAGACTTGGCTAAGCTTTGAGTGGCTGTAGCCAGTGTAAGAAGAAAAGACTCACTCACAAAGGAGCAAAGGCCAAGGAGGGTAAGTCTACCACAGGGTGCTATGACTGAGAGGAAGAGCAACCTATGACTACAAAGAGTTCTGCCCATTATCCTAATCAGAGCTTCATGCATGGAAGGCTGTTTTAAGCTGCATTGTTATTACCATTAGCCTGGCACCTTTCTGACATTTCTATGAAATATGTATTATTTACATAATTTTGCAGGTAAGTAATGGAAGCTTAGGGGAATGAACTATACCCTAAGTTCTCCAATCATAACAGGAATGCTATTCATACACAATTCTGTTTGATTTTGGAGTTGATAATTTTTCTACCATGGCAATATTTCCAGTCTTAACTGCACATCAAATATCTTTAGGAAATTTCTGAAGCATACTAATAAGACCTAGGTCTTATCTCAGAGTCAAATTTTCTAAAGGGGTTATTATAGAATCCTTATTATTACATGTCTATTATGGAACCACAGTTGAGGCCCCAGTGGGAAAGATTGGTGCTGGTGAATACCCTTTCTGGCCTATTCCTATCCCCTTTCTACTGCTACCACTATCGTCCTAGATGACCATGACATCGCCATGTACCATTCTAATGACTTATGTTGCTTCTAATCCTCTTGTGGCACTCATGATAGCCCTTCTGACACTGCCTCCCTACTGGTCCTATACCTGGGACAAATCCCTAAGATCATCCATGAGTCCTGCTGACTCTCTCTAATCTCAAAGACTCTTGTGAGCAGTTACATGCAGAATCTAGGATGGAGCTTGGCATGTGGGCAGTTGGTTAGGGCTTGCTCTGGAAATCAACACCTGAAGGAAGGAAAGAGGTGCACATATGTGAGTCCTTCATGCTGATGGGGATCTGAGTGGTGTGCTATAACACCTACTCTATCCCTTACCAGATGTCTGTGTTTGTTCTGTAGTCTATGAAAGACCATCCTTTTGAGGAAGTTGCAATGACTATTCCAACACAGCTAGTCACCTAGAACAAGGCCCTACAATATAACTGACACTCTCTTGCTCCTCAGTGCTTCACTAAGTGACCCTTAGAGGCCCAACTGAAAATAAATTGGGGAACATGGAAAATTAGCCCTTGCAGTTGGTTTTCTGCAGAGTCTTTGCCCTGGGTGAGCATGTCCACTCTCTTTTTCAGATGGAGCTCCCCACACCCCACCCCAAGCCTTCTTACTTTATCAGAACTCAAGGGTCTATCATTGGTTCAATACTTCTCATCTTCTAGAGCAAGGCAAAGGTTTTTCTACCCTTGAGGAGGTCATGGGAAAATGAGAAAGGAGAGGATCACAATGGAACATGTCAAGAAGTTGCCTAGGTGTCAGTGCAATGGCATTCATGCAGAAGCAACTGCCCACAGGCAGAAGCAATTGCCTGTAGCTAGAATCAGCTCAGGGGAATGTTTTCCATGTAACAGGCACTTAAGAAGTGTGTTGTAACACTGGAGCAATATTTTTGAAGAATGAGTAGAAATTGGCCCACAAATATGGATGCAAAAGCATTCCAGGTAGAGGCCTGTGCTAAGTCTAGAATTCCAACCCTGCAGGATGTTAGCAAGCAACAGCATACAGCCTGGAGCATCTCTCAGGTCATAGGGTAAGGGTTAGGGGCCTCAGGGGGGGAGACTGGAGAGGTAGGCAAAGACAAACAATGGTGATCTCTCTTAATAATGCAGAGAGCTTGGACTTGCCATGAAGACAATGGCTCCCCACTGAAGATCTCTCAGCATGGGCTGTCACATATTTTAATGTATGACATAATAAAAAGGATTTTCTGTTCTGCTCTTTCTTAATCCATCTTCCTTTCCTTTGCTCTACTGGAAACTCACAGAAACAAACCTCTCTTTTGTCCTATGCTGCTCTGGTGTCTTTGTGTTTCCCTAGTCAGATACAAATGTACAAAACCCACCACACCACCCTAGTTATCCCAGGATGCTTCATTGTGGTGGCTGCTGAAACTTCTGAACTATCAGATTCACAGTCCCTGCCACAGAAAGTTCTGCACCAGTGGCAGCTGAGCCATCTCCTCCTAATCCCTCTTCTTGTTCTGGGGATGGATGTCCTGATGTCTGTAGAAAGGCACTAACTTCCTGAGTACACACAGATCTTCAAGGATGTGGCTGAAATTTGCTAGCTTCTCTTTTCCATATGGCAAGTCATCACATGATATTCTTATTCCTAGAAGAAAAGCCATCAAGGATTTCCTTCTTGCAAACCTCAGATCTTTTCATATCTACCAACACACAGACCCTTCCTGTCATTCAAAGCTGCTGCTTTCTCTGAGAAGCCCCTCTGCTTTTTGTTGCAACCTTTCAGGCCATCAAAATACACTAATGTCCTATGCTCCTTGTTTCCATTGTACTTATCAGTGTTATACAAGGAATAGTGAACATGGCCACTCATCCAAGGCCTACTAAGTAATACTCCAACTCTGCTATTTCCTCTGACCTTGGGCAAACACCTTCATTTGTTCCTATGTAGCTCAAGTTCACTCTAAACTTGCTTTTACATACCATTAGTCTGGGTACTGTAGGATTCTAATTCTAATTCCTCTGGTTAGAAATTGTAGATTACATCTATCTCTTGCCTATTGCCATTTTATGTTGGTAACTTCAAGGTAGCCATTGTGGGAATCTTTACACCAGGGAAATGGAAAAGTGCCAGAAACTCAGAATTTTCTTGGGGCCTGTAGAACAAACTTTCTAATCCCCACCTTTACCCCTGGGAGTCCTTCCTTCCATGCCTCAGTCAAAGATGAACATCTACATTCACACAAAGACATCTGAAAACAAATAATGCCTTAACCATGAACAAGGGATTTCAGATTGAACAGAAGGTAGGTGAAGTTCATATTTAGGGTTCATGGCTGTTCATTTCTGATTTCATATCTTGGGTTCACATCATTTCCTCTACCTGGAATTTCTTGTAACATTCATTCAGTTCTGATCTCAAAATTCTACTACAGTGCTTTATAGACCAGCATTTGAGGTTTCCATTCTTAGTCAAGGCTCAGTGTTTCATCATCAGATTTGTTAGAATAATAGCTTTCACATCTTTCCCTGTCTGCCTGGACAACAGGACCAGAAAAGCCCAAACTCCAGCTTCCTCAATACCCCCACTATGTGAGCTAACAAAGTACTATATGCTAACAGTAGTTGCTCTGTAGACATGTAAACAGTGTTTGACTAAGTGCAGAAGGCACATGCTTTCTTCTTTTTAAAAACTATTTTTGGTGGAAATGCAGTACAAGGTTCTACAATGACTTTAAGTGGTGAAAAATAGTATGTGAAAGGAAGTAAGCCTCCCCACTCTTTGTCCCTTACTGTGTCATAGCTCCTAATCCAAGGCAAACAGTGTCATTACGTTTTTATGTGTCACCTTCCAGAAGTAATATCACCAGATATAAGCACCCAGGTCTGTGAACAGACCTTTTTAATTTTCTCCAATGGAAGCTCACTATTCAGTGTTTTCTTCCTTTCTAAAATATGCCACAAGGGTCATTCCATCCACATAACTAGACCAACCTTATTCTTTATCAATGCTGTGTGGTAGTTCATCAGAGTGAGGGGACATATGTAATGTAACCAGGCTGATGGAAATCTAACTTGCTTCCTGTCCTGGATATTGCCGCAGTTAGTGTCCTGGCACATACATCTTTGCTCACATAGACAAGTATATCGGTAGAAAAAAGTCGTTAAAAATGAATTGCTCAAGGAGTAGGTATGATTTTAATGTTGATAGATATCACTGCATGTTTTCTCTAGAAGCCTCAAAGCAGGGACTGAGTGCACTCATCTCTCCAGCTGTCTTTATCTGTTTGGTTTTACTCATTGCCCCCTATACCCTTCCCGTTATTAGAAGTCCTATCATGATTTGAATAGTCATTTTATGAAACATCCAGAATGCAACAAAGATGAGATTTTGCTGCACATGTTGGGTGGGACAAATCACTTCTCTCTTGGATAAGCAAGTATCTCAGCCTCCACAGTGTCCATAGCTGGACACTGCCACATTGTCCTTGTCATGATGACATGTAGGCACATGCATACACACACACATAGATACACACACAGACACATACACAGACATACACACACGCACATACACACACACACACACACACACACACACTTCTTATTGTCAAATAGCTCCAGGAACAAATTCTGAAGAACCTGACTATAGTCACATATCAGAGAGCAGAGCTGAATTCCCCAGTGTACACACCCCCATCCCCCCCACCCCTGCCTGGCCTCCCCTCTTCCTAGTGCTCAGACCACAGAAAAGGCAACAAACAGATGTGAAGTTTTCACTCCTGGTGCCCCGTCCACTGATAAACCACAGTCTAATGTATGCCTAGGGTCTTGCAGCAACCATCCAGCCTTGTGAACAAATTATAAAGGGAGAGATAGAAGGGTGGAGGTGTTGCAACATGGGTCAAACCCTCCTCAGCCAGCAGCATAGAGAAGGGACTGGAAAATATGTCCCCAGAAGCACATGATCCCCCTCTTGTCAGTTCATTGACTTTGTAAACCCAGCATCTAGCATGACAGAGGCCACTGGGGTCTCAATACATTTCAGAGGGGGGGATGAGATGACTTTTTTCTTGACTGAAAAGTATTAGGGTTCAGAAGAAATGAATTCTGTATGTGGCCGGGGAAAATCTTGATCCAGGAGAGAAAAGCTACCAAGAAAGAAACATTCACTCAATCAAAGAAACACGTTAAGAAATGCTGTTTTTGAATAGTGATTTTCCCATCAGGAGAAGTGTTCAACTATGGAAAAGAATTTTCTAGTAGGACATCAATGTTTAGGAGCTCAGATTAGAGAGATTTTAGTATTTCATCACCTCTGAGAAGTACAGATTTTATGAGGTATCCCTTCTTATGAACAAAAATAAAAGTGCTAGATTCGACCCAATACCCAACCAACTTCTTCAGCACTCTGCTGGAGACTGTGAGACTTCGGGGCCTGTCTGTGGTCAACAGGAGAATGTGCCCCATTGGAGAGCCCCTTTTCACCAAAGAAGTATTCTCTAAACTGGACCAGAATTCGGTTTTCCTTTTTCTTCCCTTTGGCAAAGTGGAATCCGAGTTGAGCTATTAAGCTGTCTGCTCGGTTTTGAAACTCACTTGCTGTCAATCATAGGCTGGGAGGCAGCTGGGGTGTATTGGTTAGAACCCAAGTAAACATTTCATTTCCAACCTCAGCAGAGGTGGAACTATGTGATGTTGAGAGACGAGCAGGCTGTGGGCTTCCTATTGGCAGCACTAACTGTTTAGAGGAACTGGGGATCCTGTCACTTACTGGGATCATCAATCTTGAAGCTGGAACTCTCCAAGCCCAGGTCCCCTAGAGTCAGAATTTGACAAATGACAGAATAAACTCAGCATGCGCAGATGAGTGAGAGGAGCCCTCAGCTATTAAAAACCCATTCCCATCTTACTGCAACTGTTCGACATGCTGTCCTCAGCTGCCTGTGTGGGCACAGTGCAGCCGGGGCACACAGGAGGACACGGGCACCTGCAGCTGACAGCAGCCCGCCTGGACCTGATGACTTCCTAACCCCCATCATGTCAGGACTGGCGTCCAGGAGCCACAAGACCTTCAACCTGAAAACCAAATAATCAAACAGGAAAGAAGATAGCCCAGGGGAGAGGGTGGAGGAGATTGGGGATGTCAGAAGGTAGTTAGTCACTGGCGAGGACTCGGGAGTACAAATGAAAAAGAACCAAGATTGAGAGTGAGTGCTGACTGCTCTGAAGAATGGTCCGAGCATGCTCAATTTGTTCAGTGAGGGGAGGACAGCAGGAAAATGGATGAAGAGTATTTCTGTTAAGACTTCCCAATCTATGAGCTTTAGCTTCTGCCTTCATTCCATCCTCCAAAATAAGGAGGATTGTTTCAAAACACATGCAGGGGTCACACCAAAGAGCAGGGCTCAACAGACTTTTGCCCACAGCAAATGCAACAGATGAGAGTGTGTCACAGAGGCACCCCCAGACCAGTGTCCCAGACCACGGTGTCCTGCTGTAAACACTGATGGGAAGTGGACTATTCTCCATAATCAATAATCCTCCCTATCTAATGCAGCTCATCTTCCAGGGCCACAAATGCTCTACCGAAACATGGGAGAAAGCACCTCCTCAAATACCACATATGGGTGTCCTACCAATCCCCCAAAGGGTGGTGGACATCAGAGTCACATGGACAAAATGAAACCCCAAGTCTTTACTCTGAAATCTATCTCTCTCTCCCTCTTCCCTCTCTCTCTCTCCCTCCCTTTCTCTTGATCTCTCTCTCCCTCTTCCCTCTCTCTCCCTCCCTCCACCCATCCCTCCTTCCCCTCCCTCCCCCTTCTTCTTTCCTTGGTTTCTCTGTTTGCTCTAGGATGCTGTGAGGATGCAAGGCCCCACAGCACTGACTAGCTAGTACGGTCAGCCAGCTTCCAGGGAGCCTTGAGATGATCTTGAATCCCAGGAATTCATTTCTTCCCTCCCTTTTCCCATCTCAAAAGAATCCCACCTCCTTCTTATGAAAGTTCTAGAAGGCTGTCATGTCTCCTAGTCAAAGTGCATGTTATTTTGACTGGTTCCACAGAAGGAAAGGACCTGCCCAAAGCCATTGAGAAGTCCTTGTAAAGGAAGAGCTAAGATTGCAGACATACCCCCTCAGGGTGGCCTGGCAGCTTCCAGGAGCCATGGTGGAGTCTCTGGTGACCCACACAGTACAGCACAACAGATGGTGGCCCCAATACCTGTGAGAACCAAGGCAGATTCCACTCACTGGGAGAGGAGCCATGGAGAGAGGACAGACAGGGGGAGAAGGGAGCATTGGAGAGAGTGTCAGCAGGGGAGGAGACTCTTTGGACCCTGTTTGATCTGCATATCTGGGGAACATTAAAAAATGTCATTTTGAGGAGCAGAGTGGGGCCTAATGCAATTTCAGTGACAGAACCAAATTAAAATTTAAAAGAGAAACGTGTTTTGCATTCCCAGGGCAAACAGACCTTATTGCAGACTGGAGATCTCTCTCTCTCTCTCTCTCTCTCTCTCTCTCTCTCTCTCTCTCTCTCTCTGAATCTGGGCATGCTGAGCAGCCATGGTTTTCACAGGCATGGTCAACCATGCGCCACAGGGGGACTGCAAAGGGGAAAGCACCACCATGGCGGATGCACCCCGCCAATGAGGGTGGCAGGGGAAATCATCCCAGCATGTGCCAAAGCCTGCTGGACTCTACCTTCCCAGGGTTCCTAGACCTTGACCCTCCTGCATTTCTCATCTCCTCTCCTCCCCTCTACCAGTCCTTCACAGCATGGCTGGCCTTCCTACCTAAAGCACCAATTTCAAACCCTGCTCCCCCTCAGAATCCAGACTATCAAAGCCCTTCTCTCTGTAGCCATCAACAAAATCCTCCAGACACATCACGGCCAAGGAGTGCTTTACTCTTGGGTTCTCTGGTCCTCCTCAGACACTGTCACTGAAACTGTCCCCTTTCTCATTCTTGCCCTCTCAGTTCTTTGTGTCTCAAGTCTTGTGAGGTGTTAGAGAAGAAAGCGGGCATGGGACAGAGCAGAAAGGAGCTTTGGTGAGGAGTTACTCTTGTCAAGGAGTGAAGGGCTCCTTCCATGGCGTTCCTTAGATAATGGTTTTATCTAATTCCAATTTTAAAACCAAGAAAGAATAGAAAGGAGTGTTCTCAGCTTCTGTAGACATTTAACATTGAGGTACAGGAAGACCCAAACATCAAATAAGAAAACTCACAAAATAATTTGGGTAGCAATGGAAAGAGCTGTGCAGGAAGCTAAAAGGGGTACAAGCTGTTGGTCCAAGTGAGGTGACATGACACATCACTGAGTGCTGGAGAGTGAGCCTGGCCTGACAGGATGAAGGTTGGGAATGGGCAGCCAAAGGCTACCGGCAGAACAGCATGTGGCCTTCCTTAGTAGAAGGAGTTGTTGTATAAAGAGCCAGGAAGGCTGCAGGAGGGCAAGTATAGCTGACAGGATGTTGGGGAAAGTGGCCTTGTTGGTTATGAAATTTCAGAAAGCTGTCACCCTGGAGAGGATCAGTGGTGGCTTCCACTAGAGTGCTGACAATGGAAATGAGCAGGCAACAGACAAGAGATGCCTTTAAGGTCAAATGGAGTGTTGGTCTGCTGTGACCACCTCATAATTGGGGGCTTTTAAGAAAGCCTGTTGATGGATTGATGGCTGCTCACTGGTGCTAATGGTTTTAATCTAGGAGAAAGATCTCAATAACAACAAACGATTAGTCCTCATAATAGAACTGTCAATAAACCTTAATGAATGAAATTGCTGATTCTTCTTTCCTGCTAAGGTATTCCGTCTCCAGTGAAGACATTTAGGACTCTCTTTTACCCAGAACCTAAGCTTTCTGACTGCAGGCTGTCACACTTCACTTGACCCTGGGAACTCCACGACACACGCTATAGGAGGGCAGCACGGTAGTTCTCATGTTTACCCCGTTTTCCCATCCCTGGAGAATTCTACCCATCTCAACAGTCACTCAGAAGCTAGATGCTTTCCATGCAAGGTCACAGAAGTACCTCATGGGGATAGTGCTGTACAAACCTTTCCGCCTTCAGCAGCCTCTATTAGGAACAGCAGTTTGGGGGCTCCTTCTAACTTCCTCTTAGCGTTAGTTTTATCCCTGAGCCTCCTGATGGGCCCCACCCTGATGGTTTTCTGTTAGTGGATGAATCTACTGGTATTTTAATTATCATCTGCCAGAGGCCCCTCAGTCTGTGCCCACTGGCCAATCAGACTGTGGCCTGGTAGGGCTTCAGGTCTCAGGGTCCCAGCTCTGCTGAGTAGTGATATGTAGGTTTAAATTAAGTCTCTATTGTTCTGTGGCTTCTGAGTTTAGAAGTCAAAGGTTGGAGTAAAAACCTGCTAACTCAGAGAAACTGAGTGGCAACTCGCTGACCTCAGGAGACGCGTCTTTTCCTTCCTCCCAGAACCAAGAGAGCCCAAACTCTATCCCCCACCCTTTCCTTCTTGTGCATCCTCTCTATCCAAATTGCTGGTTTCTCTATGACCAATTTTGGTCAGCTAGTCACTGGCTCCGACCCCTGATTCAAGGTGTAACTTTATCGGGCAGTCTTGAGAGTATTATCAGAGTGTGTGATCAAAATATCCCTCAACACCACCACCCTTCTCATAACTTCAGTTCTTGGCTTCCCTTAACCATAGAAATCCCTTTCTCAGATGCAAATTCATTAGTCCTTTCTCCTCTCAGGGCCTTGGGCCAATCTTAGGATCCTCAGCCTTTCTCTTTCTTCACATGACTCACACGGAAGAAGCCAAACAGACAGAGTAATCCTGCTCCTGGTCTCTGCTTACCTACCCACATCTAGAGAGGTAGCTCGCATTCAGCCAAAAGGCGCCTCCCCACGCACACAAACAAAATGGCCCCATCTTATGGGAATTACAAAACAACATCCTCAATATCCTTAGGTTTTCATTCTGACTTTGTCTCTTCCTCTGTGTAACCTTGGGCAAGTGATTTGACATCTCTAGGCCTGTGAGACTTCAAAGGGAGGTTAATGTGGTCTTCATGGGCTGTGGTAGTGATAGCAGGAACCTCCAGGCATGGAAGACCCCACACACTGCCTCACCTATGGAAGGGCTGCAGTAAATTGGTGGCCCTTCCTGATTCTTCACTGTAGTTGCCATGAGTCATGAAAAGGCAGGTCAGAATCACACTCCATGGCATCCTGGTTAGCATCAGCCTTACACGAACCACATGGGTTGCAAAAATGCCATAGGAATTTTTTTGCGGTCAGACAGTCACACTGCAGGCAATGAATGAACTTCCACCTGGTTCCTGCCAATCTGGTAAAAAAAAAAAAAAATCATTGGGACCAAGGAGGGCTGGAAAACGGCCCCTCAAACCTTGGGCTGAATGAATCAATGGCAAATGAGAGAATAAAGCCCCCAAACAAAGTGTCTAGGTTAGTTTATATTCTGATTGAACATCAGATGATGCCATAGGACCCAGAGTTGGTTCACAAGCTGTGATGACAAACAGATCATTTGACAGGATGCAGGATCACCTAGGAAACAAATCCCTGGGCTTATCTGCTTCTATATTAGATTAATTGTGGTGGGATGCCCTCTGAATTGAACTGGCATCCTTCTGTGGGCCAGGGTCCTGAGCAGTATAAAAGAGAAAAATGAGCTGAGCACCAGCAATCATGTCTATCTCCCAACTGTGAACAAATCATGAACAGCTCCATTAAGCTCTACTGTGCTTCCCTACCTCACCCCACCCCTACCCTACCCCACCCCACCTCACCCCCTGCCACAATGAACAGTGAGCCTAATGCCCCCCTCTTTTCTTAAGTCACTTTTTTCGGGTATTTTAAAGAAAATAATCAGCACACTAAGCAAGCCTCTCTGGAGAGACAAGCAGAAAGGATTCAGTTCCCTGATAGGTAGCACACACCAAAGCTAGTGCCATCTTCTCAGTTTCTTCTCCTTTTACCCTGGTTGATGCTTCTATGTAAGCTGGATGGCATTATCCCACTCCACCAATGAGGTAACCAGGACTCATGGGTCTAGATTAAAAAACCACTTAACTCAGACGAGTGTATAACCACACAATGGGTCTTAGGTGAAGCTGGTCCTTCCATTTGGGTCTGTGAATGCCATAGCTTTGCTTCCCCCCCCTCCACCTCCAAGGTCTTAAATCACTGAATCCAAAGGAAACAAAAACATTGACTGCCGTCTAACCCACCACTGCAGATAGGTACCTGGGTTAGTCTCAGGTCTGCAAGATCTCTGAACCTTTACCATTTTCCCTACCAGCTTCTCTCCCACCAAAATCAGCTCAGCAGGAAGGCTCACTTGCCAAGGGTGGGAGGTTGCTTGAAAACCCTCTTCCAATTACCGTTTTAATTAACATCAGATTGCATAATGACAGGCCAGCTCTGGAAATCTGGCCTAAGCTGTACTGATACCAGGGGTAGGGGGACTCTCCATCGGAAATGCTCTTTTTCTCTTTTGCCATCTCAAAGTTTTTCTAATCATTTGAGGACAAATGGCAGCAATCATATAATCCAAATTTGAAACAATAGAATAGAAAATTGCCACTCTAACGAACATTCTGAGGGAGACTGCCAAGAGCGACCACACACGCCAGGTTGGCAGCCCTGGAGGAGCAGCAGCCTGTGTGCATTTGAAGTTCAGTGTGTCGACCTGTGCCCACTCATATATCATCTGTCCATTCATTCATCTATACGCTCATTTCCCCACCTATTCTAATTGCTAATCATGCTTCTATTTCTATTTTGGCATTTGCTGATTTTTCATTCATTCATTCACTCTTATTTTTTTCATTTATTCACTCTCACACACATACCCATCCTTCCAACAATCTTTTATGGATGCCTTTTGTGTGCTAGATATGCCCCCAGTAAGTGCCTCCTGGCATCCTTCTAAACCCCCAACATTACAAAAAGGGAGAAATGCTATGCCAACCATCTTCATGTGTTCATGTGGGTTAAGGGACGAACATCCTGCAAATAACTCAAGGGAAGACCTAGATGATTTAGAGTGTATAGATTAGCAAAAGGGAGGAAAGGAATGGGAGGAAGAAAGGGCAAGGCCTGAGACCCTAGCCCAGTCTGATGGGGACATTCTAGAAGGCCTTTAGTGACTGTGGACATGGACAATGGAGGGGCTTACCCAGGGATCCTTAGTCCCAGATAAACTTGTTCCTGAACACATTAGTTCTCAAAACTGACAGTCAGAAAAATACATTACAAACTAATCCCAACTTTCCTTACCACCTCGTGCCTCAGAGTGGGATATATGGAGCTGAAGATTAGAGATATCTCAGTATTTTATGCTTCTAAATTCTAGGTAGACCAGGGGTACAGATATATAGTAATATGTACCTTTATTTATTTATTTTTAACTTGGATGCTCTTTCTGAGGTTTGGTTTTGGGGACTCTGTGACTAACCCACCCCTCCCCACCCAGGACATTAGGGAAGTTTCCTTTGTTTCTCTACAATTGAGACTCAGTAGGTACTTTGTGGTAATGAGATGTTTCCCCCACCCAGCCCTGCTTGTTAGCTTATCATTGATTTCACCCAAGACCTGGAAATAGGCTATTGTTACTCTGGGGGATCAGGGAAGTGAGAAGATGAGGATTGTTTGCTATCAAACATCTCATAAGCCTGAAGTTATCTTTCATAAACTGGGCTGCTATAGTTGTTTGTCCAAAATTCATGTTGAATTGTTCCACAAAGCAGCAGTGTTGGTGGGATGAGGCCTGGTTGAGGATTTAGTCATGTAGGAGGAGTCTCATGAATGGGTGAATGCAACTCCTATGTGTCTGGCTCTCCCCAACTTAGATTAATTTCTATAACAGCAAGATGTCCTAAAGCCAAACTACCCCACACCCATTATTTTGTCTCTTCTGCATGTGTCCTCTTGCCTTTCTGCCTCTCCATAAGGAACTGAAGCAGCCTGAGGCCCTCATAGACACCATGCTCTTGGACTTTCCCGCCACAGAAAGCACAGGTCAAAATAAGTCTCTTTGCTTTAAAAATTATCCAGATTTTGTTACAGCAACAGAAAAGAGATCAAAGAAGGACTTCTTAGTCTACATCATATTACAAATTACTTAGGTCTGTAAATTCATATTTACTACATGCTTCAAAGGTGGCTACACAGGGCTAGAAAAATGGCTTAGAGGTTAAGAGCACTGGCTGCTCTTCTGAAGGTCCTGAATCCAATTCCCAGAAACCACATGGTGGCTCACAACCATCTAGAATGAGATCTGGTGCCTTCTTCAGCAGAACAGGCAGAACACTATATACATATAAATAAATATATTTTTTTAAAAAAAAAAAAAAAAAAAAAGATGGCCACAAAGCAGTTCAAGTGTCAAGGCAAAGTGTTATGAACCTCTTGGTACACTATACTGAAGTATCTTGCTTTCACTACCATCCATTGTCCAAGACCACAATGCAGCATGTACAATGGGGCTGGTCTACCTGGACCTGGAATTCTCATACTGTGTCACAAACTATGGCATTTGTCAGACTATGAAAATCAGCCAGAGCAGAAGAGAAAAATCACAAAGGAAACAAAGATTAGCTATTGAATTAAACTATCTGTTTTTTTCTCTCAAACATAATTTAGTCAAGCTGATTTATGAGCAGAGGTCCAGCCTGTGCCTCCTGCATATTAAATGCCAGCCAGAATCTTAACAAGAAAGAAGACTCAGGAGAATCCAGTCCCAAAGGCTGCTGGGTATGCATGCTATTGAAATTATAAAGGGTGAGAAAGTCACCATCTTGAGTTGCTGAGGTCTGAGTGGCCCCATCTGGCCTTTCCAACATGAACATGAAAGACCTAGAACTGGCTGGCCTCATCATGTGGACATTCAGATGGCAGTAGGGACCTTCTTCAGGGATGAGTAGCCAGCCAGCATTCTCTGAGTCCTGCCCTGGCCTGTGTTAACACCTAAGCTGTCTCTGACCATATGCTTTAAGGTGCCTTCACATCAGTTCAGCTCCCAGGAATCCTAACACTTGCTTGGCTTATAGGTCTTGACATTTTTGCATTAAATCCTCTTAGAGGAAATCATTTATTCGATCTAATTTTCCCCATCTGTAAAGGCCTATAGTTCAAATTGTTTCTCAAGCTGAGCTGTTTCATTACTAACTTTATTGGATTAACATTTGATTAATGTGCCTGGAACCCTGTAGGCCATTTTATTTTTTCCCCATCACTTGAGAACAATATAAAACAGAAGATCGGGATTCACAAAGAATTAGGCCTCTGTTTGCCCAGAGTGATGCATCATGGGACTGTCAGCAGATTGGTTCTAGAGAAGAAAGTATCACACTTGAATGGAGTCTTAAATGATTGAGGACCATTAGCCAAATGGATCAAAGATATTACACAGTTAATAATAGTTGTCATTATGTGAGTGCCTGCGGACTCGAGCACAGCCCTGAGAGCTTTAGTGTAAAATAACAGTTATTAGAACAGCCTTGAAATCCAAATGCCTAGGTTCAAATCTTAGCCCCAACACTTATTACTGAGTGACCTTGGGCACTGCATCATCATTGCCTTTTCTCTAAGCCAGTTTCCTCATGGAACTCTTCATCACATCCTCAGCACACAGTTGGTGGCTACTAAAGGTCAGCCTTTGCAATTGCTATCTGTCTGGATCCACCTGCTGACGTGGATATTATTCATACAAGTGAGAAAACTAAGACTGGGTAAAAATTAACTGGTTTCTATGGCTCAGAAATGGCAGAGCCAGAAGCCAGCATGGCATAGACATGGGTCTTGGGTCTTTCAGGCTCAGACTTTTTTCTCTTCTCTCTATGATCTTTCATTTTGACAGGGCAGAAAGGCCAAAACATCTATCCATTATCACATTTATCCTCAAATGCAGTGTGCAAGTAGCCAGCCTTCTTATCCTCCCACATTCTCTAGCTCTCATTACACTAAGAATCTTTAGGAGTCAGGACATAGTTTCTACATCTCTATAGATTCCGCATAGCAAGAGTCACCGAGTAACTTAGCAGATGATCACAGCGACCTAACTAAATATGCTGGTCACTGTTAATTGGTGCTTTTAAACATCAACCAATTCATTTCTTTTTTTTTTTTTTTTTTAAACTTTATTTATTTTATTATTTATTTATTTATTTGCGTTGGTGTTTGCCTGGAACTGGAACTACAGACAGTTGTTAGCTGCCATGTGGGTGCTGGGAATCTAACCCGGGTACTCTGGAAGAACAGCCGGTGCTCTTAACTGCTGAGCCATCTCTCCAGCCCCAACCAATTCATTTCTTACAGCAACTCTCTGAGAGACCGCTGGTATTATTCCTAAGTCTGTACCAAGACTGGAAGTAAACAAGAGATCCAGGAAGCAAGCTTGGCTTCCTTTATGTGTTTGACAGAATAAAAGAAAAACATTCAGGACCTTGGTAAACCTTCAGTCTGGTACAGATAAGTCTTGGCCTAGACACCATTACGTATAATTTATGCAAATACACATTGCAAGTGGAATGTCCACAGATGACCTGTAAAAAGCTAAAAGTATGCATGAGACACAGCAGCCTAACGTTTCCATTTCCCATCTACAGACCAGAACACAAGCCAGGCCTGCCTCTGGAGTGTTCTCTCACCTAGAAAATTTCTGATGAGCCATCTTTCCATACCCAAATCAATTATTCTCCTGGTTTATAATTTGAGGAGGTGACTGACTTGTGACATGAAGCCCACCATCATTGAAGGAAGATCCCTATCACCTCTTTTCCTTGCTGGAGGGAGGGAGGGAGGGCCTTGCTGTGCAGAGCCACATGGGGAAGTGCCAGGGGGCATACAAAGCCAATTGAAAACATGGAGAGGGGTCTTTATTCTTTATTCTTCTCCATAGGAAGGGAGGGTCAAATTGTTTCTGATTGGTAAGGGTGAGCATGGTCAGCCATGTGGACTCTGAGCTTAAGAATGCTCCCCTGAATCTAGCACTAGGCTAGAATGTGTGGACTCCGGGGTGAATCATTTTTGTATGTTCTCCCAAGAATGGCTTTTTAAAAAAATGAACTCTCTAAAGATTAACCAGTCTCTTCCCAGCCAACAGGGTGACTAAAACGTGATGAGCCCTTTGGTGGGAGAAAGCTGGGGAATGACTGAGAAGAGAGGAGGGAGTGGGAACAGTGATGAGCATCTTTAAAGAAGTTTTAATTAAAAAAAAAAGACAGGGGCACAAAAAATTGAGAGGACATCTAGCTACTGTACTCACCTGAATATTGGCTCACTGTCTTCCTGTTCCGTTGTCTCCTCCTTCACGCAGTCCCACCATCTCTGGAAAAGGCCTCTGCCATACAACTGTGTCTATAGTTGTTCTTAAGTCTGCCTCCATGTCCTATCCATCATTTTGACCTCAGTGGCACTGTGCTGGATGCTTAAAGGAATATGAAGGAGATGAAAATACCCAGAAGCAGGAAAATTACTGCACCAGAGACAAGTTTGTCCCGGGGAGCTGCTACCCTAATTTATTCATTTTATATTGTATGTGTTCATCTGTGTGTGAGTGTGTGTGTGTGTGTATGTGTGTGTGAGTATGTGTGTGTATGAGTGTGTGTTTGTATGTGTGTAAGAGTGTGTGTGTATGTGTGTGTGTATGTGTATGAGTGTGTGTTTGTATGTGTGTAAGAGTGTATGTGTATGTGTGTGTGTGTATGTGTGTGTGTGTGTGTGTGTTTAGGTCAGAGGACAGTGTTAGGTGGTTTTCCTTAAACACCAGAAACCACTTATTTGAAAGTTGCTGGCCAGAAACCCTATGGATCTACCCAACTAGGCATTTCCCTGTGCTGGGATTACAGGCATATACCACAATGCCTGCTTTTTTAAAAAAACATGGATTCTGGGTGTTGAACTCAGGTCCTTGTGTTTGCATGGCATGTGAACCATCTCGCTGGTTCTCTACTGTTAAATTTATTCTGGCAATACAGACAATGGTGAAGAAAAGAAGAGGGAGAGAATTCGGAGAGGAGAAAGAACAGGAGGAAAGTGGAAACCCAGGAAGAGGGGAGTCAGAGGCGGAAGAAGAGGATGTGGAGAGGGAGGAAAAGGAGACATCTTCCCTACCCCAGTGCGTTCAGCAGCTCCCACGTAATAAGGCATTTTAAACTTTCAGCACATAAACTTTTCTTTGGGCTTCTGTGATGGCTCAGTGGGTGAAGAAGCCTGTGGCCAAACCTGAAACTCTGAGTTTGATCCCTGGGACCAAATTGTAGGAGAAAAAAAACCTGACTTCCACAGCTGTTTTCTGACCTCATAGGTGTGTTGTGGTATAAGGGTGTATACACACACACACACACACACACACACACACACACTCACACATGCACGCGCACACACACTAAATATAAAAGAAAAGGTTTAAAGAACCTTTATCTTGGTGCTAATTCTATGGGGATGTTTACCACATTGAGTCTCATGAGGAGAACACTGGGAATATAATGGGCAACATCTGACCAGAAATACACCGCCCTCCCTCAGTCTTCATGTGATCATGTCACTTCTTAGCTTTGAGGGAGTTAAAGGACTTGGCTATAATGACTACAGATGCATTCCACGGGTGCCTAGGCTAATCAAGTGTCAGTATCCTACTTCCTAGGGATCTAATAGCATTTCCATGGCCCCGAGGGCATATGCTAACATGCCACATATGTTGTCCTTCTAAATGTCACTCTATCCCACATGCATTTGACAGGAGCTAATGAGCTGTCAGGTTGGAATGCAGTTCTTAGACGAAGGTCTGGAGTGGCACTGATTGGAAGGGTGCCATCTGCGTCCATCTAATTCTGCTGCTGAGGCTGGAGGAGGGGGGTTTCCAGAGCCTAAGTCCAAACTATCCTGGAAGCTGGGAGTCACCATCTACTCTCATCCTGAGAGCGTCATCCCAGTCCTCATTCTCAGTTTCATCTTTCTTTCTACTTTTTAAAGGGAATACGCTTTATTGAGATACAATTTATGTGCCCAGGAATTCATTCAAGTATTTACTTGAACTTTTTTAGTAAGCATAGAATTGCACAACCATCACCACAATCTAAACTTAGAATCTTCACAACATGCCCCAAAAGAAGCATCATCCCTGCGTTTTTGCAGTCCCTTGTAGTCTCTACCTGAAGTACCAACACACACACACACACTCACACACACACACATCCCTTTCTACATTCACATTATCATTTAAACCTTTCTGTCTGAAAGCTTGGCAACCCAGGCTGTTGGGGTCCTTTAAGGAAGAACATCTCTATTTTTATGGAAGTTGGTGGAAAGGATGGAATTTGTTTTCACTTAGCAGGCGACTTGACAAAACGAGCTTCGCATTGAGCTAGAAATACTCAAAGCCAATAATAAGTCCACATGTCTCTGAAGATTATGTTTATTCACTGACAAGGGAAGCTACCACCCTCAAGACCCAGCTGCAACCCTTCTGTGTGGCTTGAACAAGTGGCTTCCTCTTTCTGAGGTATGGCTTCTTCACCTGTATACAGACACCCCAGACCAGTGCCAAAAATGTCACTTGCCTCAGACTTGTGAGATTCTGTAGTGAAAGCAGGGATGTGTGAGGGTGGGGCTGCCAAAGGAGAACAGGCAGCAATTGCCTCCCCCCACCACACACATAAATGTGTTATTGTCTAAGGGTCAGCAAATCCAACACCAGCCCAAGAAATAAGCTTTACTTACCCAGGAGCTTAGAGCCAGTTCCTCCCAATGAGATTTTGCAATGAGGATCAGAATACTTCCAGACACATTTTAATTTCTTTCTTTCCTTGTTTAATTCTTTTTATGCCGGAAAGATAGGCATAGTCTTCACTTTAAAGCAGCATGTGGCAGTTATACATAAGTAAATTACTTTGACTTCAAAATAAGCTCAAACCAACTAGATGACTGATGGGGGTGGGGGTAGGACTGTCCTAAATGAGGATGAAATCTGCCCCCTCCAACTGAGGGAACAAGCCAGGCACAGCGGAGGTAGAAGTCTGGGTTCCTGCTTCCTTCCTATTCTAAATCTTTAAGTTTTATGAAGTGAGCTCGCTGTAAATAGATTCCTGTATCCACCTAGGAGGATGGTAACAAAAGGACTTTTTACAGGCTCTGCCCTAGTCCGTGTGTGAACTTTGGATGATATCTGTGTGGTTTCTGGCAATGGAGTCTATACCTAGGCCCCATGCTGGACCAACCCTTACCTATACAATAACTAATGGCAGCAGATCCAGAAGAAAACTAAACCCTAGTAGAAGTGGGAATGTTTGACCACAAAAGAGACAATCAAAGAACAGATCCAAGGCTAGGGAGATAGCTTAGTTGTTAAAGTACGTGCCTCACAACCATGACAACCTGAGTTCAATCCTCACTCCCCATGTCAAAACCCAATAACAACAACAAAAATCCTGAATGTGGAGGCACATGCTTATAACCTCAGCTCTGATGAGGCAAAGAAAGCTAGAGCCCTGGCACTCACTGGACAGCCAGCTTCACTTACTCATCAAGCTCCAGGCCAGTTGAGAGTCCATGTCTCAGAGAATGTCTGAGGAACAAACGGACACTACTCAAGGATGTTCTCTGAACTCTACATGTATGCATCTCTAGATGCATATATGTACCACATGCACATGAACACACATGCACATGCACCAGAGGAAAAGCAAAACTGTAACATGGAAGAAAAGAAGTCTCCTCATAAAATTTGTCACATGTAGTGGCTCCTAAGAGCTGGGCCCCCAGGCCATCCTCCAAATAGATTTCTCAATGGGCTTGAGATTTGGAAGGAACTTGGTCCAGAAGGAGTCAAACATGGACCCAGGCATCTCCCAGAACAAACATGGGCAACAGCTTTCTCTTTATATGGAATAATTCATCTTAGGAGAAATTGAAATCAGAAAGGAACCTAGTCTCTGAGAGTCTTCTGTCATTCCTGTCACTTGAAGATACCTGCAGCTCCCAGAAAGGTCACTCCCTAGGAAGGGACCTCCCACTTCATTGCCTCTTGTTACACTGTGAACTTCATTTTCTCATCCTCATATCTGGTCTCCTCCCCTGGCCTGCTAAGTCCTGTTTATTAAAAGTGTTGTATCCAATTTGCCCAGCTTTTAATTAAGCTGTCAAGTTGAAATGGGATTGTCTCCTGGGAAGCGAACAAAGATTTTATGGTCATTTAATTTTTTGCTTAAGATTTAAAAATCCTACTTCTGGCATGTTTAAAATTATTAATGAGATGCTGGAATTCCTGCCCATTTGTGTCCATTACAAGACATAAATCATTAAGCTCAATTAGGAGCAAGTGAAACTTATGGATTGAAAGCCGGAAGTTGAATTCTATCCATCCAGGATGGTAAGAGACACGGCCATCAGGGACTGGGTGGGGAACAGAGGGATTGGTGGGCAGCAGATGATGGAGAGTCAGAATAGGAAGAAGACTATGAAGGCAAAGGCAAGAATGAAGCGGGGTAGGCTAATGTGCAAATGGGGATGAGGGATGGAGCTCAGATACATCCTAGTGACAAAAAAAAAGGGGGAGAAAAGAAGGTGGGGGTGTACAAAACAGATCATATTGCCAAAACTTACCAATACTCTAAGTTTAACCCTTCTTCAATCACATCCAATGAGGTAGGGCTATGAGACTTCTTTTCATGGATGACATAAGGGCACTTCAGAGGCAGTCACATGACTCCCCTTCCTTTCTCCTTTTTACGTTTTGAACGGTGTTTTAGTTACTGTTTTATTAATGAGACAAAACACCATGGTCTAAGGAATTTATTAAAAAAATAATTTAATTGATTTCATAGTTTCAGAGAATTAGAGCCCTTGATGATGGAAGAAACATACAGTGGAAAACACAGCTGAGAACTCCCATTTTAATCCACAAACAGGAGGCAGGGAGGCACACTGCAGATGGTGGGAGGCTTTTAAAGAATCAAAGCTCATGCCTGTGACACATATCCTCCAACAAGGCCATGCCCCCTAATCTTTCCTAAAGAGTTTCACCAACTAGAGACCAATTATTCAAATATTAGCCTATGGAGAGCATTCTCATTTAAACCACCACAGATGGTAATAGAAACTATACAGTTATAACTGTCATCTGTGTCTCTGAGAGATTAGGATGACCAGAACCTTCACCCCAACTACTTTAGACCAGTACAACATGAGAAAGAAATAACCCTCTGCTGGTTTAAACCACTGTGATTTGGGGAGCACTTTTTGGAGCACTCACCCATTCTCTATTGTAGCTGATATATAGGTGTATTAAACACAGAGACACCTGCATAGAAGAAAAAGAGGCTGCAAAGATGCAGGTAAGAATCTGAAATAGTTTAGAAGAGAGAGAGACAAGAGGCAAGAACTGACTGCACCTTCAGAGAGAAGGGTGTACATTTAATAGGCCTCTGGAACGGAAACGTACATAGATTCTTTCTTCAAGTCTTCATTTTGAGCTCACCTAACCCTAGCCAATCAGCACTACATCCAACCTCCAGGCCTTGTCCCAGTCACTCACCCTGTGCCCAGGTCCAGGCTGCGCTGTAGCTTTCACCCATCATTGAAGAAGCTTCTTTTTGCAGCAGACAGAGATCATTACAGAAATCCATCATGGTCACAATACAGGAGACAATGGACTGTGGGGGATGCATTCTCAGCTACTAAATCTACAACACAACCCCTACAACTAAGGCTCAGGGAACATAGTGGGAAAGGGAGTTTGAGAAAGATTGTAACAGCCAGAGGACAAGGACGTCTGCTGTGAACTGTGTCTTCTATATATGACCAAGAAGCTATACCCATGAGCTCTTAACAACATGGTTGCTTAGAGAAGACCTCAACAATGACAGCATCAGTTGACATGCCAACACAGACTGGGAAAAGCCCATAAGGTCCCACCCTAGCCGAAAAGCCACAAGCAGCTAATGATTACTGAGAGAGGAAAAATCAGTGTTTCCCAGGGATGACCTCCCCCACGTTGGTTTTCTACCAAATGGTCAGCCCTAAAAACATTTATCTACAAGCAGCACTAAATAGACTCAGTAGGTTGCATTTTTATATCCACACATATAATAATTAATTTTTTAAAAAGAGGCCATAGATTTGAGAAGGAGTGGACAGAGGAGACAGGGGGAGCTGGAGAGAAAGGTAAAGAAGAATTGTGTAAATACTGTGCACCTATAAAAACTTCTCAAAAAAAAACAAGCCTTGATGTCATAGTTCTAGGGAAATGCTAGGGCCTTCCCGGCTTTCAGAATACATGTTCCAGTTTCTACTGAAGAAAAACGTGTACTTCACCAATCTCCCATTCTGAGTTGTCCTTTAGGATGAGAGTTGAACTGCCGAGGTCACCAGCACTTACTGACTACATGAACTGACCTTCCTTCTGTTCTCTAGGCATCCTTGCCCTTTCTTGCTCTTCTCCAGGCAAGAAGACTGTTCTAAATATTGTCCACAGGCTTTAAACATTAGCCTCTGGTAAACCACCTGGGCATGACCACTTCCTAAAAAATAAAACCTTTGACAAGACCTCAGAAGTAGAGCAAAGAACATGGTGGCCAGCACACACAGACTCTCAGCCACCTGCTAGTTCCAAACCCTCCAATTGCTTCTGTATAGCCTACTTCAGAAACCTACCGTCGAGGTGAGTGTACAGTTAAAGAGGAAAAGGGAGAGGGCTGGAGAGATGGCTCAGAGGTTAAGAGCACTGACTGTTCTCCCAGAGGTCCTGAGTTCAATTCCCAGCAACCTCATGGTGGCTCACAACCATCTGTAATGAGAATTTGGTGCCCTCTTCTATATACATAATAAATAAATAAATCTTTAAAAAATAAAAAGAAGAAAAGGGAGATAAATTAACAGGGAAAATAAATCACACTCAAACAAACACTAAGAGGAAGATTAATAACTAGATAGTTCAGAGTAGTCTCCAGCTGTGACCTGTACAGACAGGTCTCTGTTGTCACTTTGATCTGATTTGTTGGTTCCTTCTAAGACAAATTTCTTGGTTAAATGATGAAGTTGAGTCCCAAGTTTATCTGCAAAGAGCCTGCTTTCCTATTCCCTAAAGAGATGAGATTATAAATTCTAGGTGGGATGGAAAATTGACCACATTGAACAAAGATTATCATTAGATATAGCCCCAGAACCATTATCCATTCACACACTGTGGGGGAAGCAGGACCATCTAGTCCATCAGAAATGACACCAACGGGAAGAGAATACTTACTGTGAAATATAGAGAAAAAGAGGATAATAAAAAACATGGCTTCAGTTGTCATCTTGGTTCTGGTTTTGATGGCTGGGTAGTCTTGAACATGTTACTTTATCACTCTCAACTAGGCTGATTCTGAAAAAGGTAGAAGTACTGTTGGCCACTGCCACCCTCACGATGCTCACACTGTAGTGTGGGAGGGATGACGAACAGTAAACAATGTCTTTGATGTACAAGTAAATCCTATGGAATATTAGAAGGTGGCCAAGCCAAGGAAAAGAAAACATGGATTAAGGGCAGGACCCCCAAGAAGAGAGTAGACAGAGGCCCCTCTCTGTGGCTCCCTTGGCCCCTGCATACAGTGTTCCTATCATCATGGAGAACTGCCCACTGGAAAATTCCTTTATTGCTACAAGTAATGTTAGTAATAGTTGATTGTGTTTGTTTGTTAGTTATAAATACACTCAAATGTCAAGAGCACGTGTCAACTATTTTGTTTTGTATTGTTTGAGGATTTCATACATGCCTATCATGGATCTTCATCAGACCTGTTCCCATTCCCTCTCCTCCACCCCCTCCCATCCCTTCCCCTTCTAACTTCATATATCCTTTGTTTTAACCCACCGAGGCTTCTTAGTGCTGCTCCACTGTAGGATTCCTTTTTAAAGGGTTCATCATGGAGAAAATCTTTATTTGACAAATATAAGTCACTATTTGTTTAGAGGGAGGAGGGGTCTGATTAAATAGAGGTTTAAAAATTAAGGTACAGTGAATTATTCACGATGAAGGCAGGGTCTCGGTCAATATGAAGAGTGGAATTAAAATGCTGGAGAGCTAGGAAGGGGAGAGTACCTAAGGACTCCTCTGGCTGGACCTGGGAGTGCACTGAGCCTCTTGGATGCTCACATGGCTCTGAGAGCAAGGTGAGGCTAGAGGAAAGGTGGAGCGGAGGCTCCAGCCCATTTCCAGGATCGCAGGAGCTTCCCCTGGCCTCTAATGCCAGTCAGACATGCTTTAGAAGAACCTGGCTACTACCAGCCTCTCATGTTCCCCATCTGTGGTTCCAGTTTCCCAATCTTCCCACCTTCCTGACATATAAACTGAGGTTGTCTCATGTTCTCACTCATTATTTCCTGTGCTTTTCACTTGCTGGACACCAGGACCCATGCTATCCATAGAGACTCCTACAAAAAGGCCTAAGACAGACAAGGAAATAGGTTGTGAGATTATGTTTTAGTATGTTGTAAATATTTGGGTTTTTTTATGGGTTTAATAAAATGTTGATTGGCTAAGAAGCAGATGGGAAGTGTGGGTGGGGCTATTAGACTAAACTTCCACTGATGGCCAAGATAAACATTTTGATAGGTATCATTCAAAGTGCCTGGGAA
Source organism: Sigmodon hispidus (assembly GCA_004025045.1). Lineage (NCBI taxonomy): Eukaryota > Metazoa > Chordata > Mammalia > Rodentia > Cricetidae > Sigmodon > Sigmodon hispidus. The sequence continues at coordinate 72,466 of PVIH01001078.1, read as the reverse complement.
GCACTGAGGGTGGAGAAACTACATTCCAGGGGACACTGCAAACAGATAGTTTATATGCCATCATTTCCAGAGCCTTTGGACAACCCGGTGTTGGCATCTGCATTCATCCTTTTTAACTCAACATTGCAATTTTCTCACAGGCCTCTCACCCGGCAGTAGTGTGTAGTCTTGGCAGACTAAGCTACCTGAATAATCCTTCATCCTTAGCCCAAAGCACTGAGTATGAGTCAATGTTGTAAGTTGCTGTGAGTGACATTTGTGCTAGGCCTGGGAAGATGGCTCAACCCAACAGGCGGAGGAGAGAAAAACAAGGTCACTTGTACTGAGCTAACAGGACTCTCTGTGCCTGCATCTCTACCCTTAACTATTCAGGACTAGAGGCAAAAACTGACCAAAGATTTGAACTTAGAATGACGGAGTCGCAGGCTTTTAAGAGGCCAGAGAAATTGACAAAGTGAACTTCTTAAGGCCTGCTCCAACCACTGAGAAATCCCAAATATTTTCAGCTGTGTGGGGACACTGTTAGAGGGGTAGCTTACTGTGTCCCTATGCAGCAATACTACCATTCTTCTACTGTAGCTCAGACATGTGATTCTGGGCCAGTCCTAGGCACAGGTACATCAATATATTGCTTTACAAAAGCTTTTGCAAGTTAACCAATGAGACTAAGTCACAGTGTGAACTTTGCATTCTGAAGTCATGGAATCAAGCCCAGCACCCACATCTCTGCTATGAATCCCTGGCAAAGTCACTTAATTTCTTGGAGCGTCTTTCTTCCACCTGTGAACTACAGAAGAATCATATGCCACAGGTTTTTGTAAAGATGGAATGAGACAACATGCACACCTATGTCCAATGCTTTTATTAATAGATGTTCAAGAAATAGGAAAGTTGGACCCTAGCATCTGCCGTCCATTCCAGTACCAGAGCCAGACATGGTAAAAATGGATGAATTTTTTTTTATCCACAGAAACTAGTGATCCATCTGCTTCCCGGATGCTTCCACGTCCACTTGGATTAAGTATCCTGAGCTTCTTCCAACTCCATGAGTCAGCAACTTGTTGCGCAGCTGTGGCCAGAGCACTGACTGTCTCTGGCCTGTTTGTTTGTATAATGAAGAATCTGATTAGATGGAACTTGTGTTCAGCCCACACTGGAGCTTTACATTCTCTGGCTAGAAAAAATGATATGTTTTTAGTAAGTAAGAAACTAATCTTTTAACATCAACAGCTTGAAGGTCATTGTCCTACTTTTCCCAATGCTTTCAGGACTCCTTGGACACTTGCTTGATTTAAGCATCACCACCACCTGATATTCCCGTTTCTTCAATCTGAAAATTGCACTTAGAGGTGATAAGCAATGTCATTGTCTCCATGGCTAGCCGGTAGCAATGTCCCTCCTCCTTCCTCAGATCACCTTGTCTCCAGCTGACTCACATCCTGTTTCCAGAGCTAATAAGACCACGGGGTCTGGCCCTAGCCTTTCTCCCCATGAGCTGACAAAAGTCCTGATATCTGTACAAAGAGGCAGATAAACATTTTGAGCTTAAAGAGCCTAATGAAACAGGTCCTAAATATATGTTGATGGAATAAATAATTGAATGAATAATGGATGAGTGGATTGACAGATGAATGGACAGATGATCTGTAAATATTAGATATCAAGAAAAATACTCATAACATTTTTCTAAACCACTAGGACAAGACTGGGTCTAAAATGAGGCAACTGAATGCTAAGAATGTAAAACCTGAGGAAGCACCCACCTTACCTCCCTAGATCCCGGATTCGCCTTCCCCTTGGCCCCATGTCCAGGATCAATTTCACACCTCTCGCTCCTCACCCTCTAATATGATCATTTACAACATTTTAACTTCGTCTTGCGATAGCTCAGTGTTTTATAATCCTTGGTACAAACTAAAGTAACCTGAGAGGCTTTTTTTTCAAATACTCACAGGTTTGCCCATCAGTTGAGGGCCCAGACATGAACATTCATTAAAATTGCCGGACTCTAGTTTATAACCAGGGCTAGGAACTGCTTTTCTACTCCCTTTTTGGAATGACCCAGTTTCAAGCTGTTTCTTATAACTCTAGTCTCCCCTGTGGTACCCTCATACAGATGTTGTGGCTTCTCTCTGTTCCCTCCCAGCTCTCCCAAAGCTGGTTAGTAAAATATCTCTTTCCAATTTTACTCACAGCCCCTTCTCTCAAAGATGAAGGCAGGTCCACAGTGACTATGAGGGTGAATGATGACATAAAGCAGGATAATTAGCATTTATTGAAGCCTTACAGTCTGCCAGAGATGTTCCAAATCCTTTAAAGGTATTTCACTTATTCCTGCATTAACCCTATCAAACAGGCTATTCTGTATTTAATCCCTACTTTCGAAGTGAGGAAAGAAAGACAGAAAAGAGTGGAGCCACAATTACCCAGCTAAGAGGCAGAAGAGTTGGCATTCAAAGCCAGGGCACAGCCTGACTGCCTTGTCTGCTATATTTGCATGCTCCCTGTCACCCTGAAATTCTGAAGCAAGCTTTGTGTCATCTAGACTGTCATACCATAGGTGTTTTCTTTCTCTTGGGGCATAATGTCATAAAAAGTCTATCTATGGCTCTCCTGCTGTGTCCAGCTACATCTGAATATAAACAGGCATAACTAAGGCCACTCATTGAACCCTTCACCATAATATATGGTCTCATTGTATTATTTTCATAAACCTGGTTATCAGCTTTCCTATTTCCATTTAGCTGAGGATGAGAATGTATATAATACACCAACCAAGAACCCACAACTATCCAGCAGTAGACATTCTTCTACACCAAACCTTTCAGATCATAAAGTTAAAGTTGTTTTCTCTACAATGGTAGAGAAACGTTGCTGGTCAGGTAGTCAGAGAAGGCAGGTGGAAGAGGAGGTGGTTAATCTGGGATGGGAAGAGGGCTTAGTGTTCAGACATATGGAAGGATCGAGAGAAGCACCCAAGGAGATGAAGAGCATGGGCCATGGCATGGACTGGGGCCTGGTGAAGCATGAGCAGAGCTCAGAATTCCAGGACAAGTCAGGACCAAAGAAATGCCCAAGATGTTTCTCGGTGACCTTGGAGGCAATCATTTCTAAGGAGTAACCAGCATAGGCAAGGGAGAGAAGATGAAAAGTAGGCAGAGAGGGTAGAGGGTTGGAGTCAGTTTGGGAAAATCAGATGACCTGAGTTCTAGGCCCCACATTGCAAATAACCTCTTCCTTTTGGGAGAGCCACACATTGCAATGCTTTAATCAGTCTCTCTCTCTCTCTCTCTCTCTCTCTCTCTCTCTCTCTCTCTCTCTCTCTCTCTCTCTCTCTCTCTCTCTCTCTCTCTCTCTCTCTCAGCTTCCTTCCTCTTCCCCAATAAAAGATTCCCTAGTTTCATGCCTTCCCTCCCCTACAGAGTTCCTCATACGAGAGGTGTTGTGTAACTATTTCCTCTGACTTCAACTTTCCCTTCTAAGAGGAGTAGGAGGCCCATTAAGACCCAGAAAGTAAATTAAAATAAGGCTCAGGGAGTAAAAAGAAAACTGACAGTCTTAGGAAGGCCCTGAAAGCTGTGAAACTTGACCTTGTGAGTGAGTACTTTATTTCACTCAACACCCTGTTTTCTGGTCACATTCATTTCACTACAGATATGTTCCTTCTTTTTTTGTTTTGTGTTGCTTCTGTCAAGCAGTCCTGGCTGTCCTGGAACTTGCTCTGTAGACCAGGCTGGCCTCGAGCTCACAGAGATCCCCCTGCCTCTGCCTCTTAGTGCTGGGATTAAAGGCGTGAACCGGCACCACCCAGCTCCTTTTTCTTCTTATAATACCCCATTGTACAAGCATACCACAGTTTCCTTATCCATTTATCCACTAATGGATACCAAAGGTGAGTCCATGAATTAGTTTATTAAGACATAGGTGTATAGCATAACTTTGCCTCCTTTGGGTTATATGCAGGCAAATGTTAGGGTTACATTATATGATAGTTTTATCTCTAGTTTATTGAGAAATTACCATGACACATGACACAGTATACTAGTTTGCAGCTAATGCTGCACCAGTATTCAGTGTATTCCTTCACATACACACTGTATTAAGATCCTTTCCCCTTACTAATTGCTTGCATTTTACATCACTGAATTTGGGGAATGTTTGTTATACAGCATATATAATTACAAACTGCATGAATACATTCAGAACAAGAGAGTTGTATATTCTAAAGAAAAGAGGTTAACCAGAGAAAGCGGAGAGAATAGGAGCATATGGATGCCTCAGTCTTTTGTTGGGGGCATTGTAGTATGTTCTTTCAAGACCTTCCAGCAGATCTCTCTTCTGCAGATAGATTTAGTGAATGGCTAGGTATCTTGGTCCTGGGGGAGCCATCATTAATTGCCTAGTCAACTTCATTCATGGGAGCTAGCATGATAGATTCTTCATGTGGCCTTTCTTTGCTGACATATTGACAGGAAGTCTGTCCCACAATTTTTCACACATAATGGCATTCCTCTTGAGGCCTAGAATTCACTCTCAGAATGCTAGTGACCTCCTTCTAGTAAATCTAGTAAATTGATTAGTAAATCACTCCACGTGTATTCTCTTCTTCCAGTGTGCACCTCAATATTCCACAGTGTGCTTTGCAGGTGCAGGTAGCTAGTTTCTACAAAGAGCTGGAAACAGCAGCATCCATTGCTCCACATTTGCTTGGCAATTAAAGATGGGAATGAATTCCTCAGGAACTCTATTCCCTAATACTGAGGTGTCCATAGATGCCATGAATTGAGATGGATGAATTACAACATGGAGGCAGCCTGAACTGCTGAGTTACCACATCGAGGACAGTCTCCTTTGCCTGGACTTTGTACAGGGGAGTAACTAACATTTTTCCATATTATATTCCTCAAATGTGAGGGCTTATTTATTACCACAGCAAAGCCTAGCATATACTGACTAAAAGGCTTCGAACCTGCTGCACTAGTCCATCACCAGATATGGAAATTTGATGTTATGTGTCTTGAAATGTTATCAGGGTGGTCTCTGTTGATTAACTATTAACTGCTGATAAAGTCTACATCCTTAAGGGGAAGTTATGTGGGGAGGGAGGTAGAAGGCCACCTGATGGAAGAAACTAGTCATTACAAGCCCCAGGAGGGCTGTGTCCACCTCCTTATTTTACTTCTTGCTGCTAGGGCACCATTCTCCAAGAGAAACTTTTCCACTTAGTTGAAAACCCTGTCTCATCATCCCTGGCCACAGTGTCACACTTACTGAGTAGCTTTAAGCAAGAGATATTTTATTACCTAGGCATGATAACTCCTAACTGTGTTCCTAATGCTTGAGAAGCTGAGGTAAGAGGACTGTCATAAATTCAAGTTCAGCCTAATCTACACATTGGGTTCCTGGAAAGTCAGGGCTATATAGCAAGACGCTGTCTCAAAAACAAAACCCCTTAATAAAAACAAACAAAAATGAATATTTCTTGTCTCAAAGTACAGGCATCACAAAGTCCAAGTCAGTTGTCAACAGAACTATATTGTCATCTCTGGAGGTCCTAAGAGGACTCTGCTTCACCTTTTCTAATGGCCTAAGTCATAAGCACATGCATCCAGCCTCTGCCTCAGTGATCCTGTTACATCTCCTTCTGTTTAATGAAGCATTAACTAGAGTTACATTGTTGCATGTGCCACCCAGCTGTGGTCATTGAGCCCACTGGGTTATCTCAGGATGGCAGTCCCATCTCAGTGCTGTGTAGAGAGCACTCGTCTCTTAAATCTCAGGGTCATGGGTTCATGCCCCACGTTGAGTGCCATTTGTAGTCACAAGTTTCTATCCCACTAGAACTCTCAAATACCCAGCAGATGTTTCCAACATAATTGACCCCAAGGCTTAACAGTATAGTAACTGCTGGCTCAGTAGTTCAGGCTTATTAACTAGCTCTTACACTTTAACTAACCCATAGTTCTTATCTATATTTAGCCACATGGCTTGGTACCTTTCCTCATCGCAGCATTCTTGTCTTGCTTCCTTTGTGTCTGGCTGGTGTCTGCTGCTTTACCTTTCCTCTTCCCAGAATTCTTAGTCCAGTAGCCCTGCCTTTACTTCCTGCCTGTCTACTGACCAATCAGTGATCTATTAAACAAATACAAATAACAAATCTTTAGAGGGTACAAGAGCATTTTCCTGCACAGTGCCCTTCAGTTAATCACATCTGGAATGACTTCGTAGTTTGAGGAAATACTTGCAGTTGTCAGCAGATAGTGGTTGATTCCTCTCATGGTAAATTTCATTGCTCAGCTTCCTACAGATGGCCAGAAACAAAGCATGTGTCCATTGCTGGGATAGGGAATCAAATGCTTGCTTCCTTGCTCAGCATCAGGACCCTGGTGGAAGAGGGACCCTATGCATGGGCATCTAATTTAGGAGAGGGATAAAACTCATTCCTGTTAGTTTGGGGCTCTACTCACAAAAGACAAGATCAGAGCCAGAGTCCTAGTTCTTTGACAAGTGATTGGTCTTCCAGGCCTCTGCTTGGAAGGGGATGGAATAGGGAGCACTTGTGCCTTTGTCTTGCTGTGATAATTGCATAGAGGAGTGACAAGAGCCTTAGCACCTGTCACACATTAATATCTCAGGTCTTCTGGGCATGTGCACTGGTTGTTTTCTCATCTCTATGACAAAAATGTCTGACCAGAGAAACTTAAGGGAGTAAGGATTCAATTTGCCTTCCAATTTAAGAAAGAATACAGACCACCATGTCATCAAGGCATGATGGGGGGTGGGGTAAGCAAGTCACATCCCATTCACAGTGAGGGAGAAAAGAAAGATAAGTGCTGCTAAACATGCTTTTTGTATTTCTTCTTATACTTAATCCAGGAACCCAGTCATGAGTTGTTAACACCCATATTGAGTTTCAATCTCTGGAAACACCCCCATAAACATGTCCAGAGATGGCTCTACCAAGTGGTTCCAAACACAATCAAGTTGACAGTGAAGGTTAGCCATCACAGTGTACAGGGCAAAGGCTCCAATGAAGGTAACATAATGTGTTGAAGACGCTAAAATAGGATAGTACAGAAAATCTGAGAGTCACACACACACACACACACACACACACACTGATAATAAGAGACATCAGAGTGATCAGAAGGAGCTCACATTTGCTAGGGATTCGTGGACTGCATGGAGGAGGTTGACAAGGTTGGTCTTAGGGTAAAAAGCACAGAATAGAACTGTGATGGAAACAGATGAGATATTCTTGCTGCTGGCTAGAGAATGATACAAGTCTGGATATAGGTTAAATATCATGCCCTGTGCTATAAATGAGGGCTATGAAGAGAAATATATGAATTCAAACTATTTAATAGCTGAATGGACAAAAACTTGGCGGTTGGCTAGATCAGAAACAGTAAGGAATCAACAGATGGGTAGGATAGCCACTGCATCACAGAAGCCCCTTACTCAGTGTAATTGTCATCCATGAAGCCTGGGCACACTTCCTGGTGGCCTTTCTCCAGCCACAAGCACCACCTCCCTTTTTGTAGCTTGTAGATCTATCCTTGTGAAATTTCCTTTCTCGGCTTCCCCAGGCAATCTTCCTCACCAAAACTTTCCAGCATTGCAAAAACTTTTGACTCCAGCAAAAGTGAATCTAATGAACTCACTGCATTACACAGCTGTCTCAGATAGTAATGGAATCCTTTTATTACAAGGGATTAGTTTAAAATATGTTATTAAACAGATCAGAGAGAGCACTGGCCCTAGAAATTGTTAAAATGCAAAGCGTGTGAGAGAAGTTTTTCTCCTGAAAGAAGAGAAAGAGGGGAGTTGGGATTGGAATGATCTGGTTTGGGAGGAGAGAGATAGTGGCTTGCCCCAGGGCACGATGGGATTTGGATGTAGAGATGGCGGCACTCACCCTGAAGAAGGGATGAGCACTCAATAGGACAAAAGGCTCTAGGATAAACCCAGAGTGAGAGCATAGGGACTGAGAAGGGAGGGATGTGGGTGCCACGGAGCACGGAACAGTGGCTGATGGATGTACTACTAATTCTGTATCACCATTTTACCAACTCTTCCCTTGCAGGGCCTGCCTCCTCGATACTTACAAGTGATGGCGGAGGTACTGTTAGCACCCTAAGTTTACAGACAAGGAAAGTGAGTTTCAGAGAGGTCAATGCCTTCTGTAAGTTCATCCTAGTGAAAGATAGATGCAGGACTTGAGTTTGGACCCATGCTTATCTGACATGTGACTTTCACTAGCCCTCATCACCCTGCTATGCAAGAAAGGCTTGGTGAAACAGACAGAAGGAGCAGAAGGCATTTCTGGGGCTGAAAATATAAAACCTCTTTGAAATGCCTACAATTCAGTCATTGAAAGGATCGAGAAAACCAGCTGAGGGCCTGAGGCTTAACACACTAGGGGCTGGAATTGGCGTGAGCATGCCAGGAAGACTGGGTGTATTTACACTGGAAATGAGAAGCCTTATACAAAAGGATTCTTCACACCTCTGAACAGACAGAGGTCCTCAGGAACCATTCTCTCCCCAAGGTCAATGACTTGTCCTTGGCAAGACAGATACAGTGTTAGGCTACACTTGTCATAATCCATGCTTGTGGTTCACTTCCTATTTTCTGGCCCCTCCCCTGGACTGGTAGACCCTGGGGAAACTCAATTATTAAATGTCCAGGAGAGCATGCATAATTTGGAAGTGTAGCCTCTCAAGAGCAGATAGCACCTGAAAGTCGAGAGCTTCCTCCAACACTGTAATCTTTCCCCAACACTGCTGACAAATAGAACAAATAAAGCAGAGCTCCCAGCACCACAGGGCAGCACATTCCCCCTGTGAGCAGCAGTGACTTATTAGAACGTTCTTTTGTATATAGAACAGAGCTATGTCTGGCTGACACTTTTACCAATTAATATTAATTCTGTCCATTAGCCTTACAAAATCATTCTTCAAAGTGACAGATCATGGATATTTGGAAAGGGAGGTTACCTTATTTCTTGATCTCCTGTTTTTTTTTTTTTTAATTTCTTTCTCTCTTTCTTGTAAACAATATTTTTGGATGGTCTCATGTAACTCACAGTGACCCTGTTCTCCCTGTGTAGCCGACTGCAACTTTGAACTTCTAATTCTCCTGCCTTTACTTACTGGCTGCTTGGATTGCAGGTGTGTACCACCACACCTAGTTTATAAGAAGCTGTACAGGGGACAGAATCAGGACATCCTACATGCTACGCATGCCCTCTACCAACTGAGCTCCTATTCTTTTTATTTTAATTGTTTTTAGATTGTGATGTAATCACATCATTTTTACTCTTTCCTTTCTCCCTCAAACCATCCTATATCCTATATCTTGCTCTTTTTCAAACTCATGACCTCTTTTTGTTCCATTAGTTTTTGTAACACACACACCACACACACACACACACACACACACACACACACACACACACACACACACACACACATATCCTGTTTAGTCTGTATGGTGTTACTTATATGTATATGTTTCCCATGCTGACCATTTGATATTGGATACCTGACTGGTGTGCTCTTCCATAGGGAAGACTATTTTTCCTACTCTCATTATCCCTTAATTGCCTGTAGTTCTTAGTGTAGGGTGGAGGCCTCATGAGATTTTTCTCCTATCCACATTAGTATGTTTCTTGGTGTCATCTTTGTTCAGCACATATAAGGCAGTCAAGCTGGTGACAGTTTATGGGTGGAGCTTCTGACATTTCTATGAATCACACCTCACAGAATTCTCTGCTCCTCTTGCTTTTACAATCTTCCCCTTTTCTGCCATGATCCCTAATCCTGAGGCACAGGAATTGTGCTGAATTACCAGTTGGGACTGGGCTCCACAGCTGTGTAGTTTGGTTGTGTTTGTCTGTAATAGTCTCCATTTTGTTGCAAAAAGAAGTGTCCTTGATGAGGAGGGGAATACTACACTATCTGTGGGTATAAGGACAAATATTTTAAAATATATTAGGAATTATGCTGATTTAGTAAAGTGGTGGCTTTATAGTCTCCTCCAAGATTCACAAACCCTGGTGCACAGTGGGTTGTTCCAGGGGCAGCTATACTTTCCCTCTTGTTGAATAGGTTGTAGATTCAATTAGAGAACTGTTGGTTATAACCAAGGTATGCTGCATACCACTACTGCACCCTAAGGGTCATCATGGCAAGCTGGTAGTTGTTGTGTTTTGTACGTGCCATAATAGGATTGTTGGTTGGATTCTTCCTTTTGGAAGATTACAAAATGCTTTCTCATACCATGAAAGCTGGTCTATTGGGGAGGTTTTCAGGCCACTTTCAGCTCAGAGACATCTAGGACTTGTGTCCAAAATGCATGCTGTTATTAGCAATGGGAACCTAACATCCACCTTTGACTTTTGACAAAACCCCTATTCTTTAGGGTTACTTTGCTCTGGTTTCTTGAATCTCAGTGCTCCAATATTATGTCATTGTCCTTGGGATGGAAAGGTAGAACTCAGAATTGCATTTCAGGAGTGACAGAGACAGTTCTAGAGGGATCAACAGTCCTCCATCTTGAGCCTTTACCTTCAACAGGGCACTCTTGGTGTCCATTCAATGGCCATACAAATTTTTTGGCTTAAGGCACTCCACATCACAGCCTTAGCACCGTTCTCTCCTGCCAGGTCAGTATGCTTCACCAAACTCCCTTATAATTAGTTCCTGGACTAATTATTGTCCAACAAGATGACCCTTTGTTATAGCTTACTTTGCTCATTTTTGGATCTTGATTCTGTCATCTGACAAAATCATTGCAGCTGCCAGCCTTGTCATCTGCAAATATGATGAGTGAACGCTCATTGTGTCCGCTGAGTCATGGATAGAAACATTCAATTTGTTGGGACAAATCAGAAGCCTGGGGTGGGGCCTTCGATGCTGCCCCAGTCACCTTTGTCTCAGGAGAACTTGACAGAGAAACATGAAGAATTACAAACTCACCAAAGGGCGAAGTATGAATCAAAAGGTCAACTGACCACTGAGACAGGATTGACCTGAAGCCTGGGATTGCCAAATGCTTCATGATGGCTCCGTGTGTACTCATTTCTTAATATCATTAATGAAGGAAATGCCTGCTACTCACAGGAAGCAGGGTATGGATATGCTATTTTCAAGCTGGAATGAAATGAGCCCACTTTAGGAAAAGTTCTATGAAGACAAGTTAGGAGGCATGCTGTTCCTGTTCTTCTGTGGACATCCCAGGCACAAAGGCAAGCAGATTATGGCGAACCCCTCAGTCTGCTCACAGTCTAATGAAACATGTAGATGCATAGTCAAGTTTTATAACTCATCTAATAACTGTTTAAGAGAGGTGAGCACAGAAGACTGGGGAGTCCTGCATAGGAGACGCTAATTCTAGCAGAGAAATTTAAAAACTTTCAGAAAAAAACATGGTATTTGAGGTCCATCTTAAAGGAGAAATGGGAGTTGGCTAGGAGGAGAGAAGGGGAGGGTACTCTCAGCACAGGCAGAAAACCACAAGCCAGGGGTGTGGCACATCTGGGAACCAGGAAGGAATTGAGAATGAAAGTTGTTAGGACACAGACATGGACAGAGTCTCTACTCCCTGCAACACTTTCCGGGTCCCCACTGTGCACTCAGCACTGTGTCTACTTTCCGGCAGTCTTCAGATGAAAATTATGTAGATCCTACCTTGGAAGAGTTGGCTAGATCTTCATGAATTATAACCTCTCTGAGGCCCAGTGTCCTCTGAGAGGCAGAGATGGCGATCAAGCTTCTGCTATAGGGGAATGAAAAGTGGCATGTGTACCACACACCTGCCTGGCAAACCTGTAGCAGGAGCCTTTCTCAATCCATTCTAAATTGTACAATAAAATACCTATATTCAATAGAATACTGAGTAGCTCAAGAACAGAACTACACTGTTTATAGTAGGTTCTGGATGCTTAGTAGCCCAATATCAAGGTTCCAGAAGATTCACTGTCCGGTAAGGACTTACTCTCTCTTTCAAGGATGACACTTGTTTTGTTGAAGATTTGTATTTTGTCTGCATGGATGTATGTGCACCACCTGTGTGTCTGGTGCCCTCAGAGGTCAGAAGAAGGTACCCAAGCCCCTGGGACTGGAATTACAGACACTTCTGAGATGTCCTGTGGGTGGTAGGAACTGAACCCAGGTCCTCTAAAGGAGAAAGTGTTCTAAACTACTGAGCCATCCCTCCATCCCCAGAGGACACCTTCTTGCTACATGCTTACATGACATAAGAGCTTCCTTTTTAAGGCCACTGTGTCCATGGGTGAGGTGAAATCCTTCTAACCTAACTGTTTTCTGCCCATCAACACCTACCACAGTAAGGATTAGGTTTCAGCATGAGTTCTCAAGGGACACAGCATTAAAATAGCAGCCCTCTTGTTTCTGCATGCATATTCCCATGGTACAAGGCTGAATTCCTATGGCTTCATCTTTGTAGCATATAGCATCAGAAATGATCTTTTACCAGCTTCTTGATAGAGATATTTCCAACCCAATCCACACTACAGCTTCTTTGGAAAAACTCAAATGTCATCTAAAATGTAACCATCATTGACTCTTCACAAGACACTTTCCAATTCCTATCTCTTCATCTTGTTTGGGGAAAAAGTTAGACAATGCCTAGATTCCTGCCCCAAGCTGAAGTCAGCTTTGGAAGGTTCTAAAACAGGAATTAAACCAGTTCACTAAGGATATAGTCCTGGGAGTCCAGAGCAGAGACTTGTGGTGATTTGTGCTCTAACAAATAAAGCTTGTCTGAAGATTAGAGGGCAAAGCTGGCCACTAGTTAGCCATAGAGGCCAGGCAGTGGTGGTACATACCTTTAATCTGGGAAGAGGAAGCAGGAAGATCAGGAGTTTGAAGCTACCCTGAGCTATACCAGATTGATCCAGTCTGAAAGAGAAGCAGTTATGGAGGCTCACGTCTTTAATCCCAGCACTTGGGATCTTATTCCTTTGATCGCAGCACTTAGGAAGCTTTTGCCTTGAATCTCAGCCCTATGGAGGTGGAGACAGGAAATGATAAGGCTGGATGGAGAAAGGAATATAAGGCAGGAAGAGACAGGAGTTTGCTCCCTTCAGCCTGAAGATCCAGTAGAGGTAAGAAGTCTCTAGTGTCTGGCTCCTTTGTCTCTCGATCTAGCCTAGAACCATCTGCCTAGGAATAGTGCTGCCCATAGTAGGCTGATAAATCCTTCATCAATTAATTATCAAAACAGTCCCCTATAGATATGTTCATAGACCAATCTGATCTGGGCAATTCCTAGCTGAAGATGGTCCTCTCAGATGACTATATCAACACTTGTCTCTAGGCTGTGTCATGTAGATGATTAAAGCTACCTAGGGGAGTGGCCTCTGCTTTAATATCCTTTGGTCATGGAAATATTTACCAAGTATAGGAATTGCAGTCAATAAGTTCTATGATGTATTTGTTATTCCTAAAATGAACTTCCCAGGTAAGTGTTGTCATTCACTTTAAAGTCCCAATTTAAAGCTGGAATTCCAATGCTCTACCCCAGAATTATATCCCAGAAGCACCAGAATTGAATTCCAATTGTGACTGTCTGACTTCAGGACATGTCTTTGTTGTTGTTCTTTTAAGAAAGGTTTTGTGTTACCTTGGCTGTCTTAGAACTCATTCTATACACCAGGCTGGCTTTGAACTCATAGAGATCTGCCTGCCTCTGCCTCCCAAGTGCTGGGATTAAAGGCATGTACCACCACTGCCCAGCTCTCCAGGCACCTTTTTTCTCCTCTTCCAGGGTCAGTGAACACAAGATCTGGGAATCAAATGCTATCAGAAGTCCAGCCAGCCGCCTGATGGAGAAAGCAATAACTGAGCAGAGTGGGAACTGTGTAGAATCAGAGCAGCTGGTTCCAGGTATAAAAAGCAGAGGTGACAGCACCCAAGCCAAATAGGGGTCCCACCTGCCATGTTTCTGATGCCATCACCCTGAGGCAAATGTGTTTAAGCCTCCTCCAAAACCAGCTCTCCTTTGGGTCTGTGGGAAGGAAAAAAAAAAAAAAAAAAAAAAAAAAAAGAACAAGTGCTCCAGTCAACAATTCCATAAGAAACACAGCAGGTTTTGGTTTCAGAGCTAATAAATCTGGCCTGAACAAGTCTTGTGACTGCAAGAGATGAGTGAGAATACTTTAGTTTGTTCTCCATGGACAAAGAAAGTGCAGCTACCTGCCAAGTGTTACAAGCTCCCTGCTGGGAAAAGCCATGGGTCTTCTCCTTGCCAGAATCCTGCCATCTTGTATGCAACTTTCCCGTTTCTTTCAAACCGTCCAAGAGCCTGCCTCTGCTCATTTTCCCCCCACTGAAATAATTCTAGACAAGTGTGCATTGAGAGTGCATGGTGGGCAGGTCATCTGTAGGTGGAAGAGGGGTATTCACCACACCACCACCACCCCACCCCACCCCACCCCCGTGGCACTCCATCTATTTGTTAAAAGGCACTGGATATTTCAAAGGCCAAAGGAACACCCATGGCTGGCAATCTGCTGAACAGTAGCAATTATGAAGCACTTGGAGAGGACCCCTTCACCTTTAAAAACTGCAGGCCCAGATTAGTCTCCCACAGTGCAGGGGTTTCTGGGGACATATTTACTGATTCTCAGCTGGGGATGGGAGGGTTGGGGGGGATAAAGGAGCAGGCCTCTCAGCTTGTGGCTTCATCATCCAAGGCTGCAAAAGAGCATGGCTTTGCAAAGCTAATGACCACTTTCCAGTGCAGGGTGTCTGTCACCTAAGGCGTTTAAAACAGGTACCTTGGCCTAGCTCTTGGAGGAAAGCATACATGTAGCTTCAACAGCATCTGGGCAGAGCTGGGTCTTCGTCACAGCCAACAGTGTCATTGGGAGGTGGATATCATCCTAACCTGTTGTTCCCCTTGGTAGGTAAGATGAAGGGACCACTGCCTACTTTGAGGATGGAGCATGAAAAGCCACCCTTAGAGTGTCTCATGTAGACTAGGCAGTTCATCAATGCCTATGACATCACTGTCATCATCAAGTTCCTGCTGAGAATAAGTATAACCAGTTCCTACTCTTGGCCAGACAGGAGAGTCAAGGTCAGGTGGCGAAGAGCTCATGGAGTGCATGAGCTCAATAGTTCTCCTTCAGACCTACCTTCAGCGTTAGAGCTACACAGTTCTCTCCTCACTGCCAGTGCCCTCTACTAAATATGGCTGGAGCTGATGGGATGCATATTGATCACTCTGACGGGCCCTTCACTGCTATAAGAAAGAGCACAGGACTGATCTCATCAGTTTCATTTTATAGACCATGCCTAAGGAGCAACAGAGGCACAAGGGGGAAGCCAGCAGTGTGAGGTCTGAAGTGTTATTGGGCGCCCAGGGGTACAGGAGCATCCCCTAGAGTGCCTAAACCTTAATAGACTTCAGATTCTAGGAGCCATGTTTACAGAACCTGGGAGTCTGGGAGCTCGACTATGGATGAAACACTTAAATGAAAAGCAAACAGCCTTCCTGTTTCTGGCAGTGCAAAAAGGCAATGGTGGAGGATGCTCCAAACCCTTGGTCAGTACCCTCACAATCTACTGGTTGCAAAAGATCATTGGCTCCGTTTTACAGATGAGGAAAAAAAACAAGTCTTAGCATGAATGAATAATTTGTTTTCTCTCTGGTTAAGTGACAGAGCCCACACCTCCAGGCAGGGCTGCCAGCCCCAAGTAGGGCTAGCCACCTCCTTAGACCATTGCTGCCATCACAAATGACAACACAATCAGGGTACCTTTGCTCTGATCTAGTCACAGTGTCTCAGGGCTTCACATACATTATTTCATGTCATGTTCAATAACCTTCAGTCTGTGGAGATGTTTTAGATACAATATATCCTTATTGATTACTAAATCATGATATTCACCCTGGGAAAAAGCAAAATGGGGCCCAGAAGCCAGATTTAATAGTACATACTTGTAATCCCAGCACTTGGGAGGCTGAGAGCTCAAGACCAACTTGGACTACATACTGAGTTCTAAATTAGCCTGGGTTACCAAGAGAAACCATAGTCTCAAAAATAAAATGACCAATCTTCCCAATTCTAGTCAATTCTATATGTCCAATCATTTCTCTAAATTCCTTCCTCACCTGCTCTTCCCACCCAAGTCCAAATGAGGTCATTGTCATTTCTTAGATTAGAAATATAAGGCCCCCAAGATGAAGTGGCTGTACAGTCTCTAACCTGGGCTAGCAGATAAGCTCATCATTCACCATGGAGGCAGCAGTGCCTAGCCCTGAGCCATCTGAGTCTTCTCTGTGGATCAGAGTCCAGTCTGTCTAAAAATTTGCTGACTCGCAAGGGAAGGTGCTTCCCTTAAAGCTGCTACTCGTGTCTCTTAGATGGACCTGGTGGCTACACTCTCTACCAGTTTTGGACAGCTGAGATCAGGAACTAGTTTTTGTATTCTGGGACTCTGCCTGCTTTAGGTTATGCACACATTTCCTCTTCTAATAATGTGCCCCTCTCCTAACAAGGTACTAGCAACCTCAAACCCTCCCCCAGACCCTCATCCATATTGAGATACACTTCTCTCTGAACAACAGTATACATTCCTCTGTTCCTAATAACAACCACATTTGAACTGTTTCTGTTCAATTATATTATCAGTGTATTTTGGTGGTACAAAAAATAAAAAGGCCAGCCTGTCCTAAACTAATTTAAGATGTATGACCATTAGGACAAAGCTATGTCTTCAACTAAACTTTTAGGGAGACTCTCTTATTGATGGTCTTATAACTCTGTATAATTGAGCATGTACCTGATTAACATCAAATGCAATATGGGAAGGGACATGTACAGTAGATAAATAATTATATAACTTAGTGATCAAAATAGGGAGCCACCTAAGCTACACGCTGTAGAAGCCAAACTCCTTCTTGTGGTGATATGTTGTATAGGCTCTAAAGAAATAAAGTTTGCCTGAAGATCAGAGAACAGAGCCAGCCACAGAGTTAGCCATAGAGGTCAGAAAGTAGTGACACACACCTTCAATCCTAGCACCCAGGAGGCAAAGATCCTGGATCTCTGTGAGTTCAAGGCCAAAGAGAGCCAGTTGTTGGTGGGACACACCTTTAATCCCAGCACTAGGAAGTTTGAACCAAGAAGTGATATAGCTGGGCAGGGAAAGGTATATAAGGTGGGAGAAGACAGAGTTCACCCCTTTTTTTGGCTAAGGACTAAAGGCATTCAGTCTGGGGATTTGCGGAGACAGGATCCACCCCTTTCAGCTTGAGAAGTTGGCTGGGTGAGAAGTGGCCATGCATGGCTTCTTTCTCGGTCTCTCTGATCTTTCAGCTTTTCCCCACTATCTGGCTCTGTTGTTTTCTTATAAAACAAGTAAGATTTGTGCAATATCTTCTCTTGAACCTCATAAAAGAAAGACCCACAGAGCAACTAGGCTCTTGAATACTCTCATTTATATGGATCAGTCTTGACAGTGTGTCCATCACTAAGCTCTACTATCATTCACTGGGATATAGTTTCCTGCTACTTTTACAAATCCACATGAGCCCTTCTTTTCAATTCTTTGGATAAGAGGCCAAGAACTGGAATCCATCAGCCCAAACCCCTACCAGCAGTAACAGTGGGGAACAGGATATGGCATCGGCTTTCCCGAGTTAGCACTGCAGCCATCTCTTATGAGTCTACTCTCATCCAAACTTGAGAAGAGAAGGAGAAAGCTGAGCCCTAGGGGAAAATGGCCTCTTCAAGGTCCCATAACTACATGGCTTTGACTCCTAGGCCTGCTGGGTCCAGACTCTTCCCACCATGCTTCGGAAGGCACAGTGATGAACAGGACCATCTTATAGTCCTTGGAGACACCTGACTCTAGTTAGGTAAGAAATAATAGTGAGAAAGGAGCTGTTCTCTGGGACTTTAGCCACTGTCGAACTGGGGCTGCTCAAAGCCCCATGGAAGATCACTGGCTCCTAAAGTTGTGGTTTGAGAAACAAACATAGAACAACATAGCTTTTAATATGGAGATAGTAGTCATGACTGATTCCTAGTATAGTTTTTATACCAATGAGGGTATGTTTAATATTTTTATATTATGTGTATCATTTGTCCACGTGTATGTATGTGCCTTTCTAGAGGAGTTTGAATAAATTAATTGTATAGGATGCTTGAAGAGTAAGTGCCCAATATAAGGTAAGTTCTTACAACATGTCTACTGGGAGAATAGCCTGTCATGGGCAGTTTTTGAATGACTGAAATATATAATTTAGTTCATCTCTCCCCTGGCTGTACTTTTCCTTACACTTTTATTATTAATGATATTACATATTGTATCCATGAATTAACACATTTTCTGAATTCCCCATTAAAATCCAGGTCTGTAAGAGCAAGGATTTTTCAGGTTTCTCCATTCCTGTACTCAAAAAACTTACAACTATGACCACATTCAAAGTGATTTTTGTCTTGTTTTAGCAACTTGATTCTGATATCTAGGATGCCTGGTTCTCATTGTATTTCTTCTCTATGGAATTTGATGAATTTCTTATCTTTGTAAATGTGTGTCTTTACTACTTTTTAAACATTTCTAATCATTATTTCTTCAAATGATTTTTTCTGCCCTATTCATTATCATCTCCTTCTAGGATTCCAATTCACATTGTTAATGTTTTAGCCATTGTTTTTATAGTGTTCTGTTCCTTTTTTTCTAATATTTTTCTCTCTGTTCATTAGATTAGGAAATTTCCCACTAGTCTACTTTTAGTTTACTGATTCTTCAGTCACTTCCCGTCTGCTGTGGAGACCACCCAGGTGGTTTTCAGATCTTATATTGGCTTTGAGTTAATTCTAGATTTTTCCATTTGGTTTTCCTTTGTGGAAACTGTTTCTCTGTTGATCATTTTAAGTCTGTTGGTGGTGGTGGTGGTGATTTGTTTGGGCCTTTGTTTTTCATTATAAGCATACCTTGTGGCCATCAGCATAGTTACAATACCTACTAAAGCCCCAGCTTGCAAGACAGCAGAGCAGAAGGTAGTTGCCTAGTATGTAGGCTGGGCCTATAGCCTCCAGCATCATACACACACACACACACACACACACACACACACACACACACACACACACAATCCTTTTCTCATACTTTCAGCATCTGATTCATCTCAAATTCAATTTCCACTGACAGCCTTTTCTCTCAGTTCAACTGATATGCAGTAGATATTCTAGATCCTGTAATGTTCCCCTTAATAATACTATTATTTTTTTTTTCCTCTAAAAAGTAGTCACTCGGAGAACTCAGATCTCGGAGCTTGTCTCCTCTGTGTTATATGGAATAGCAACTAAAAACTCAGATCTGTTGGGGGTTTTTTTTGTTTTGTTTTTGCTGTTTTTGCAAATTTCTTGAGTGTGTCTTGCACATGTATAGTTCAGGAGTCAGAGAACCAGACTGGGTTTTTTTGTTCTGTTTTGGTTTGTTTTTTTTTATTGTTGATATTATAATTACAGGTTGTTGTTTGATTTTGAGCCATGCTAAAATTTAGCATTTTAAGCAAGTTTATGTAACACATTGAGAGCTGCCCCTCTGTGGTGCTGTGCTAGAGCAGACCTCTTCCACTTCCTGGCAGTGCCCACCCCAAAGCCCCTGTTCTGATTCTTCAAGGCAGAAAAGCCAGTGGTTTTCTAGATATGTGTTAATCCCTCAGGCAGCATTGCTAACTAGTCCTTCCATTAGCAGGTTAGTTTCCTGTGATCTGACAGAAGCTGGATAGTTAGCTGAGAGGAGGGGACATCAATGAGAAGATCCCTGTGTAAAACACAGCTGTAGGCAAGCCTGAAGGGTGTTTTCTTAATTAGTGATGGATGGGAAGAGATTCAGACCATTGTGCTTAAGGCCACCCCTGGGCTGCTGGTCCTGAGTTCTGTAAGAAAGGAAGTGAGCAAGCCATGGGGAGCAAGCCAGTAAGCAGCATCCCTCCATGGCCTCTGCATCAGCTCCGGCCTCCAGGTTCCTGCCCTGACTTCCTTAGATGATGCAGAAACATCAAGAAAATAAACCCTTTCCTCTCCAAGTCACTTCTGGTCGTAGGGTTTTTTCACAGCAATCGGAGCTCTAAGACCACAGGGGAAGGAGAAAGGCATGAAAATGGGGAGATGTGGGCGGAAGGGACAGCACAGCAGGAATGCACTTGCCAAGCCTCACACCTGAGTTTCTGGAAGGCGCACTGAAGGGAGAGAACTGATTTTCTTTTTGGTTCTTTGTTTGTTTGTTTGTTTTGTTTTTTGAATATTGTGGAAACAGTTTATGGGTATTATCTATGTAATTTGTGGTTTTTTTTATTTTGTATTTACCAAGAAAAACAGTAAATTGAATTTAAAATGCTGATAAGTTAACAATAACTATAAAGAAAATAAAAATCATAAGCATGACTTATCAAGGGTGATAATGCAAATAATTTGCTACACATAAAATTACTTTGTGTTCAACTTTCCCTCTGAAATTTTTTTTCTATCCCTGTATATCCTTATTCAAGGTCCCTTCCCCCTCCCACCACATCAGGTCATTCTTTCTTCTCCACAACTCCCCATCACCTCCCTGGGCAGGCAGGAGGCAGTCTCATGGTCCCACTGTCCCATTATTGCTTAGTTCAGTCTCCACTCCTGGCAGATCCAGTTTTGTCGCCCCTCCCTCAAGAGTGAGTCAGGTGTTCCTCTAGGTGGAGTGGGATCCAAAGGGTCAGTCCAGGATGTTTCTGATCCCAAGCTGTTCAGTGGTTGTGGTTTGCAGCTTGGGCATGCTTGGCTTTTTTCTTGTTAGTTTGTTTAGAGACCACTAATGAGTGAGTACATCCCCTGCTTATCTTTCTGAGTTTGTGATACCTCGCTCAGGAGAGAACTGATTTTCAAAAGCTGTCCCATGTCCTTCATGCACATGCTGTGGCACTCATACATACACACCACACAGCAACAACATGTAAATCTTGAACAGGGGAGATGGCTTGATACATAAAATACTTGCCACACAAACATGAGAACCTAGGTTTGACTCTCAGGAATCCACCAACAAGTAAGTAAGCAAACAAATACCACAACCAAACACAGTGATACAAACCTATAATCCCATACCCGGGAGGTGGAGATAGGCAAGATCCCTGGCTCACTTGCCAGCCATGTCTATTTGGTGATCTTCAAGCCAGTGACAGACTCTGTCTCAAAACACAAGCTGGAAGCTTTCTTGACTACAATGTCCTCTGGCATGCGTACCAACTCACACAGACAGACAGACAGACCACACACACACACATACAACCCCCCCACACACACACAACTTAAAAAAATCAAACAGAAATCTCATTCCATCATTAGGCTTCTCTGCAGTTTCTTCTGGCATTTGCAGCAGTGCCTTCAGGGTTTTTTACTTGCTTGTTTGATTTTTGGTGCAGAGTCTGTGGGTACTCCCTGTGAAACTCACTCATAGCCTGGGCTCAACTTACTTTCCTGTCTAGAAAGGAAGTTCCTGTCCCCATCTGCTGGCCACCACCACCTGTGCCACTGCTCCTCCTTCAGGCTAGGAGGCCAGCTGTCATCTAATAAACCAGTGGCCTGTGCCCTCATTTCTCTTTCTTCTCTCCGCATCTCCCCATCTCTGCAGGGTGAGTGGAGGTGTGAGTCGAGGGTGGACAGCAGCCCTCACAACTGAGATTCTACCCCAGGAATAAAACTCCCTCCACCCTAGGCCATCTATTTTGCCCTAGCTACAGAGTCACGCCCCCATCCCTAGCCTCTATGCTTTCTCCCACTATGGAATTAATAGTAACGAAATTTAAAACCATATAACCTGCTTCTACCCCCTCTTCTGACTATGGTTCCATTTCTGCACCTTTGGAGCGAAGATTCTCAGGCTTTGTGCTGCACCATTTTCCTCTTCCTATTGTTATGAAATTTCAGCAACAGCTACACACACACACACACACACACACCAGTTGATATAAACAAATCTGGCCAAAGAGACCAGTGGTCTCTATATTGTTAAATGCCATAGCTGATACTCAGCTCTCCAAAATAACTTCACCAAAAGTACTTGTCACAGTGGATGGCTTCTTCCTTTTTAAAATGTTTTCCTCATTTTACTTTTGAGGCATATTGTTTTCCTTTTCTCTTTCACCTATTGATCCCATGTCAGTGTCCGCTAGACTCACAAAGACACTATAATCACTTGTCATTGTCCCTCAACCCTTAGTGAATCTCATCTATTGAGTGTCTCTACTACCCATACACTAACAGTTTCGAAGTTTATGCCTTTAGCTGGGACATCAGCTGAACTCCATAGATCAACCTGCACATTCAGCCTCTATCTGGACATCTAATAGACATTTGGCCACAGTCTGATTGCCCACAACCAAATCTGCTTCTCTTCCATCTTCTCTGCATCCGTAAACCGCTACCCAACACTGAGCTAGCTACTCAACAGGATCCTTGTGTTTCTCCCACTCCTCTCCCCTAGCTTCTATTCTTCTGCTAACAAATAGTTTTACTCAAAAGCAACTGCAGAGTCCACAGGTCTCCTACGACCTACCCTGCTTCCAGCCTGTTCTAGCCACCATCCCTTCCAGCAGGGTTGTTCCAACCCCTCCTAACTGGCCGCCCACTTCCTCTCTTGTGCCCTAGAGTCCACTTGTAGCAGCCAAGAGCATCCTAAAACAGCCATGTCTTGCCACTTACTGGCTCTGGCCTTTTATTGGTTCAGAGGCTTCATGCTTAGTGAAAGCCAAAGCCTTTACAAAGGCATGGAAGGCTCTTTATGATCTCCCTCCCAGACCAGACTTCATCTTCTGCTACCCTCCCCAAGTCTGTGAATCTGTAAAGCTTGTCCTGCCTAAGAGCTCTCTCTCAGTCACAGCTCACACATCAGGATGTCGGTGTCATGGTATCAGTGGGCCTTCTCAGATTTACCCTGCAAAAAAGCAACAACTCCCAACACCACACATATCCCCTCCACCTGTGCTGTTTCCTAGCAGGCCATGTAGCCTTGTCTGCCATGTTATATATTCACTTACCTCTTTCATCAACCCTCAGCAGAATGGAAAGTTCTCCAGGGGTTTCTGGTCACTACTTTGTATCCACAATCTCCATGGTGCCTGGGACATGGCAGACACCAGAAAAAAAAACCTACTTCATAAACAGTTGTATGAATAAATATTTAATTAATGATTTGGTCTTAGAATGATCTAAGGAATGTTTTAAAATGTTGATTTTTTTTTTTTTTTAAGTTCCTGGCTCTTGGCTCCTGGATTCTTAAAGCCGAGTGGGGCAAAATCTCTCAGGCTCTAGCCTTTATAGGTTCCATGATCCTCATCTGTAAAATAGAGAAAAGTCTGCACAGCCCTGGGGGCTGTGGCTCAAAGTAACTGTAAAATTCCTTAGTGCCCTTTCAAGCATGCTGAAGAGGCCTAGTGATTGGGAAATCTATCTGTTAATAAAATATAGGCCTCAGGGTCACACAAGAAAGTATATCAATGGGAATGTCCAGAAAGACTAGACCAGTTCAGCTCTGAGCCATGGAACTTTAAGCTTAGGGAAAGGCCCCACCTCCCTCCCCTCCTTTTTTCCCAGTATGTGGAACAGCCTTAGCATGTCTGGCTGCCTCTACTCCATGCCCTACGAACCCTATTTCAAATCTTGTTTTCCCCAGGATCTAGGAACATAATGTCCTCTTCCCCAAGTCTCTTTCTCTGCATGAAGCAGATTTTTTGCCTTGTGCCTAGCTCTGCCTTTGCATCTTCAAAGCTGTTTTCCCTCTGCTGATCTGAATCCCCACTCCTACCCAGTCCTGTGAGCCCCAGAGCTCCAGGGACTCCGCTAATGGAAGCAGGCTTCAGGCTCTAGCCCAAACAAGATGTGAGATCAGAGAAAAACCCAGGGGCAGAGAAGAGGAAGAACTCTCCCGCAGAGGACAACAGAATGGAAGCCACACTGAGCTTCTGTCCCAATGCCAGCTGCCTTTCACCTCAGCACTCACATTCCCTGGCAGTGCCAGACCGGAGCCCTGATCCCAGTGAGTGTGAGCACACAGATGAGCTAAGCTTCTCCAAAGCACAGATGCTCCAGGCAGGTTTCTGAGCTGCCTCAGACCCCCACGCCCCTATTTCAGCTCTGACTTCGAGAAGCAAGGAGGTGGTCAGTTAGGTGATGAATCCTCCCCAGAAGTGCTCCTCCTGGCCCCATTTCTCCTGAAGTCTGCCTTTGCCTAGGATCTCTGTGCTCCCAAAGGTGTGGCCCCCTTTTCATGAACCTCCTCTCCACCTGGACGAGTCAGTCTACTTGACGCCCTTCCTCTCCCCTACTCCTGTGGCTCACACAAATAAACACAGACAATCACTTTCTCTTTTCAATTTCTGAATCATTTCAGAGGCTCTGGAAGCAATCTTCCCAAAGCCACACGCACAGGTTCTGAGGATTTGAGTCCCAACGAAACCCATTCCCATGAAGTGCAAGCACACGCTGCTGCAAAAATGTTCATCCCTCATCATCTGTCTTCATGCAAATTAGAAAGTCTATTTAGTTTTCAAGAGTTCTTAGTTACGACGTCTTCCCACGCTCTCCACTGGCCCCTAGGCACCCATGATCTCACCCATTTTACAGGTGAAGAAGCCAACGTGCAGAGGAAGAAAACAGGACCACATCATATCGATGAGTGAATGCAAGCATTAAGGTGTGAAAAGTAGGTCTCGGGAGGATCAGGGTTAGTAAGGTTTCCACCAGGTCTCAAAAAAGGCCAGAAAGCTTTTTGTGAATGTATTTGTCATCAGTTTGTTAAATAATGTTCGTAGTGCGAGCCTTCTCTGAGAGTTTCTTGTCTTTAGTAGTGATTGCTTCCTAGCCAAGTACACAACACACACACACACACACCCCACACTGGGGAGGGCAGAACTAGCCCAAATGTGGGCTCCAAACCTTTCTCAGTACTTCCTCTGCTTCCTCCTGCTGTGCTCCACAAAAGCTCCCAGTAAGGTGTCCAAAACAACTATATCCTGGCTATGGATTTTCCAATGACAATCCTAGAACCCGGTCTGATTTTCCTAGGTCACTGGAAGACATACCCTCCCTCCTACCCTGGCTCTGTCCATCTTGGTTCTAAGCATGGACCACAGCCTGTAAAGAGATTGACCTGCCTTGGCTTTGTTGCTGATTTGGTAATGCTGGGGATTGAACCCAGGTCCCCATGCTTGCTGGGCCTTATTTGTCTTGGTTTTGACTTCGAGGGAAACAAGTCCCTCTTCTCTAGCCCCCACCAGATGGGACTGTCATCCTTAAGGATGGACTTGTGCTTGCATTTACTTTGCACCTTCTGTCGATCTTCTGTAGTCAAAATCTACATGTTCTGTTTGTCAGAAAGCAGAGCATGATGTCTGTGTGCTGGACTGCTCATTTTTCCAGTGCTGCTACATGGCCCATTCTTTCACAGAAAAGGCATGTGGGGAGCCTTGTGGGAAGAAGAATGTATTTAAATCCCCCTGCTTGCTGAAGTCCAGATAGCTTGGGCTGGATCTCCAGGCATTATGGTTATGGTTTGGGGATTGTTGTTGTTAACCACAGGTATGTGGTTTTAGGTTTTTTGTTTGGTTGGTTGGTTTTGGTTTTATTTTATTTAGTCTCTGTAGGTTGGAGGGACTGAATGTGTCATCTGCATCCCCCTCCTTTGGAGTTGAAGCTTTGCCTCCTTTACCTCATCAGCAGAGGCTGGGAATGGTCTTGTCCGTGTCACTTGTCACTAGTAGCATCATTTCTGGTCCCACATTTCTAAGGACCTCACACTAAAGAAAAAAAAAAGCCTCCCTAACACAGAGACTCCAGCAAAAATGTAGTCTGTTGGAATGTACCTCATTCAAAAATGAGAGAATAAGATCATAATCAAATGCCCTGTCTGTCTGTGGTACCCATATTAGTTACTCTGCTCATTGCCATGGCAATATGACATACAGCCCATCATGGCAGAGAAATTAAGGCAGCAAGAGTATGCAGCAGTCAGTCACATTTTGTCTATAGCCCGAAAGCAGACAGAATGAATGCTGGTGCTCAGCTCACTTTCTCCTTTAATCAATATAGAACCCATGGAGTGGCACTGCCCACGTGGCAAGTGGATCTGCTCTTCTCAGTTAACCCAATCTGGGTTAACAGACATGGCCACAGGTTTGTCTCAGAGGTAATTCTAGACTCTGTCAAATTGGCAATCTATTTTAATCATCACAGTATGTCATCACCCCAGATGTCTTGTGTTCGGAGCATGCTCCCAAGATGGAATCAATAGCAACAGCAGCAGTAGTAATAACCATGATTTTATCCAAAGAACATCAGCTTTAGTGAGAGGCAACACTGAGCTGGGACACCAGTACCAATTAGTAGTTTATGGGAACTTGGGTGAGGTATGTGGTCCTCTGCCTCTGTCTCCACCTGTAACAAGAGATGGTGATCCCTCCATGGAAGGACTGTAATGAGCAATGAGTGACGTGATGCGGGCATGCAGTGTGGTATACGCTAAGCGCTCAGTCATAGTGACCTCCTGTGCACTGGGCCATTCTATCCTCACAACAGTCCTGAGAGAAGGCAGTTCAGGTTGGAGTTGCTCCCGTTTCCAACAGAAAGAAAGGAGGTGAAGTGACTTGTTTGCAGTCACACCGTCATGCAGAGCAAACAAAAGAAGAGCAAGGACTTGACATTGCCTAATTTCTACCTCTGGACTCTCTCCAATGTGGTGATTCAAGCCCATGAGTCACATTCCCTGTGCACCTAGCTCACTGGCAAAGTGGATTTGGGTACTAGAGAAACAATTAGATTTAACTCACACTGGCCCTCCATGTATCACAGGCAGCTGTTGCTGGGAAAGTGGCATCTGCCACCGGTTCTAACCCATCATCCTGGAGGCCCTCTTTGAGAGCTAGAACACTTGTCTGTCATGGTGACTAGTCTGATATATTAGATCCTTGGGGGTCTTTTTGCATTTTCTCTCATGTGTTTTCTTGCTATTAGCATGGAGTACAGAAGTCACTGGTCACCTGTGTGCTGGATGATATCACACTCTCTATTTGAAGGTCAAGAAGGTTTCCAAGTTGTGTCTTGGTGGTGTGAGCCTAGATGAACACTGCTAAAGAGGATGCCCCAAGTTGTCAGTTACTGAAGCCTGAGTCCCTCTCAAGAGACTCAACATGTGAGGGATGCTCATGTTGTGACAGAAGGTCCAGAGATGATTAGGATGAAAAGGATGTGGCAGTTTCTTTTCCTGCTGCTATGATGAAATACTCTGACAAAAGCAACCTAAGGGAAAAGGGTTTGCTTGAGCTACAGTTCTAGTTGACACCTCATCGCAGTGGGAAATTAGAGCTCGGGAGCCGTTCTATCATAAGGACTAAAGTTTGGATCCCTGCAACCATATTTGGTAGCTCATAAATGTCTGTAACACAGCTTCAAAAATCTGGTACCTTCTTCTCAGATTTCCTCAGATGGCACCCTAGCACTTACAGACTGAGGCAGGTAGATGGTGAGTCACAAGTCAGCCTGGAATATTCAATGGGACTCTTTTAAAAGAGAATGAAGAGGAGGAAAGGGCATATCATGGAGCCATTAGAAGACATGCTCTGCACCTTGTCTGGGTCTCCTTCTGTATTGTCACTTCTGTGTTGCTGTGATGAACACCATGGCCAATAGCAACATGGGGAGAGAAGGGCTTGTTTCAGCTTACAGATTACTATCCAAGAAGAAAATAAGTCCTGGAGGAAGCTCAAGGCAGAAACCTAGAGGCAGGAGCTGAGGCTGAGCCACAGGGGAAGGTTGCTTATTGGTGTGTTTCCTTTGGTTTTCTCAGCATACTCTCTTATTCCACCCAGGATCATTACCTGTGGCGGTGTCACCCACAGTGGGCTGGGCCCTCCCACAGACTTGCTTACAGGCAATCTGATGAAGGCATCTTCTCAATTAAGGCTTCCTTTTCCCACATGACTAGTTTGTGTCAAGTAGTTGTCAAATACTAAGCATCACACCTTTTCAATAGTGCTACCTCATGATAGAGCATCAGTCTGAGTGGATGAACAGAGGCTCAGACTCTGGGCCTGTCATTGAAAAGAGAGTGGATCAGAAAATATTCAAACTCAGACCAAGTGGGTGCCTGCCATGTCCTATTAGAGAGAAACCAAGCAAGTCCCTAGAGCCAGGCTATAATGGACATCTTTCTACCTCAGCTGTGTTGTCTTTGTTGTTAGCAACGGGGACAGTCTGTCCATGTCCCGAAGGTATTCCTAAAGATCCTTCGGAAAATAGGTACCCTGTCAGCAAGGCTGAAGAAAAACAAACGGAGGTACTGATTTTGCTCTGCTAAACCAGAAACAAGGAAGAGCGGTGCTTCTGAGGGCTACCATGAAGGAGGCAGAGTCCATCCCACATGGGGAAGCAAAGAGAAAGGGAAGAAGCCAGTGGCCCCTTGCACCAGAGCTCTCTGTGGAGAACATGTGTAGCTTCCACCCCCTGGGGCACTTGGCGTTTTGCTTCAGTGAAATTTGTTGAGGGATCAAAGGAGGATCACCTCATGGGAGAAGTGAAATGCCAGAGGGGTAGGTCTTCCCTCACTTCAAACATTCCTCAAGGGAGCTCCCAGTGCTGGATTGCACACCTCATTTTCTGTGCCTCTCTGTGCCCCGCCTACACACTTACTTTTGAGCCTCTGGCCTGCTCCATGCATAACACACCTGCCAAGTAAGATGCTTTCTATAGATTTCTCGTTTCAGAGAAATTACATAAGCCCCAGCATGAATGAGCACTCAGAGTCCCACGGAAGTCACACAGAGAGCAAAAGGTCATTCTTAACATTTTATTACTATATAAA
This sequence comes from Sigmodon hispidus, assembly GCA_004025045.1. Classification (NCBI taxonomy): domain Eukaryota; kingdom Metazoa; phylum Chordata; class Mammalia; order Rodentia; family Cricetidae; genus Sigmodon; species Sigmodon hispidus. The sequence goes on along the minus strand of PVIH01001078.1, from coordinate 43,589 downwards.
GGTGCTAATTCAGCAGGGCCTGGGCAGCACCCGGTAGCTTGATGATTCCAGGGTTTCCAGTAGTGCTCACTGCACAGGGCATGCACAACATATGCTGGGATTTATAAGCATGGAGCAGGCCCATCCTGAAAGACTCTGAACACATCAGCTACCCCCAGTGTTTGTCACCTGGAAGGCTGTGCTCATTGTAAAAATTTCTCCCTGTGTATGAGTGGAGGATAAGGCCCTTCAGCCCAATTCCATTCTTGCCCAGTGCTGATAGAAACAGGATGGCTGGACCTCAAAAGCCGTGTTTCCTTTCTCAATCTGTTGCTCATTTATTCACTTCAAAACCTAAGACATGCTCATATGTCACTCAGGGAAGCAATCAAATCATAAAACATTGTGGTGGGTGTTCTGAGAGAACATCCCGAGCTATGGGAACATAAGAAAAGAACCCTGGGAATTGGGGAGACTGCTCAGCCAGGAAAGTACTTGCTGTGCACTCATGAAAACTAAGTTGAGGGGCTGGAGAGATGGCTCAGTGGTTAAGAGCACTGGCTGCTCTTCCAGAGGACCTGAGTTCAATTCCCAGCACCCACATGGCAGCTAACAACTGTCTATAGTTCCAGTTCTAGGCAAACACCAAGGCAAATAAATAATAAATAAATAAATAAATAAGAAGAACAAAAACAAGAAAAAAAAACTTGGGTTTTTTTCTTAAAAAAAGAAAACTAAGTTGAGACCCTGGAAATAGCATTGAAAAGTAGAGCATAGTGGTGAACACTCATACTCCTAGTCCCATGAATAGGAGGCTTCCCAAAGTTCACTGGCTAGGTATGGCAGTCAAAGCAGAGTTGACCTCTGGCTTCTGCAAATGCTACATGCACAAGCACCGATGTGTGTGTGCATGCATACGCAAAAATACATACATATGCACACATACAAAGAAAAAAGTAAAGAAACCATACACTGATCTAGAGTCAAGGGAGGTAATGTCAGAAGGCTTCCTGGAGGAGATGACAGCTGAGCTGAGTTTGGAGTCTTGAGTAAGAGAAGACCAGCAAGATATGAAAAATAAGGAGAATGTGGCACAAGTGAGGAATAAAGCATGGCAGAGCGTGGTGCCTCCAAGGGAGTAGCCTAGCATAGACTCAGTATAGAAAGGAGGGCTTGTGAAGCAGTCACTGAGATCCCCTCAAGGAATGAAGGGCAATGAGCTTCTCCCAGTACCATTTAAGGCTAGGGAGGGCTCCATTGCTGGTGTTTGATATCTCTATGCCACCAACAGAAAGGCCAGTGACCCAGCAGGCAGCTTCTGCTGAAAGACCGGCCTTACCACCCTGCTCACGGGCTCCACCCTCATCTACCCCTCCCACCCACAACCTGCCTTGACTCACCATCCTGAGCTTGACCTGTGGCATCTGCCCACTCCTGCTGGCTCATGGAGACAGCTCCTAGAAAGCAACCAGAATAGAAAGTATTTTGGAGGGTATGGGTTAGCAGGAGGCTCTTTTGGGTACCTCTGAGGAATCTTGCCACACTTGAGTTCTCACTGTTCAGCTGTAATCAACTTTAAATGAAAAGTACAAGCAAGACTTTTTAGAAATCACTAACCTGAAGCCTGTCACTATAACTAAAATTCATAGGCAGAAAGTGACTTCCCCAGGAATCAAGACTCTCTCTCCATCCGCTGAGCATCTTAGAAATGGCTTCTGTTGTAAACAGGAGTTGACATCCTGGCAGACCCAGTGATTAGCAGACACTCATGTCTTGAACCTGAAATCATTTTTTGACAACTCCCTAGGGGACCATAATGATCAGGCTCTCCTAACAAACATCCAATAAGTCAATATCCATTATCCAGGCATTCAACAGATAGTACCTGGGTGCCTCCTCCATGTCAGATTCCACAGGAGACACTCAGGAGATGTCTTAATCCATCTCTGTTGCTACAATAGAACGCTTGAGAATGGATTCTCTATAAAGAAAGGCAATTTCATCAGCTCCTGTATTCTGGAAGGTGGAAAGTTCAAGAACCCAGCATCAGCCTCCATTCAATTTCTGGGACCTTTTTGCTTGCTGTGTGAGTTCATGACAAGAACCAAAAGGCAAGCAGGGATGTGCAGAAGATAATCAACATCAACATCATGGGGCAGTCTCACTTTACAGAGCCTATCTCATAGACGGTAACTAACCCAGTTCCATAGGGACTCCATAACTCCTTCTCAAAGCCTACTCCTCCCTTCCATGTCCCACCACCCCTTAACACTGTCACACTGGGACCATGTTTCAATCTGAGCTGCACAGGACTCAAACACACTCCAACTATGTAGGCAGCAAAGGTAAACAATAGCCAAGTAGAGGAGTTTGCATCCCACTGACAGAGGCAGGCAATAAACATGAAGATATGGCATGAAAATAACTCTAACGGACCAGCAGCTGTACTAAAGGAGAATAGGAGAGACCTCCCTCTGTGTTGAGGAAGTATCCAAGAATAAGCTAGGGAAAGTGGGAAGGAGGGAGAGCACTAGATTTCATATGTATGAAGATGGGGACTTCCAAGGAGGCTAGAGAAACACTGTGATCACAGACAGATGTGGAAGTGGAGGACTCCTCATTAACTTGTCAACTTAATATAGCCCAGAGTCACCTAACAAGGGACTCGCAATTAAAACAGTGCCCAGATCACAATGGTTAGTGGGCATGCCAATCAAATTGACATACAAAGGATCAGCCCACTGTGGGCAACACCATTCCCCAGACAGGTGGCCCTGGGTTGCATAAGAATGCTAGCTAAAGGCTGAAGAGATGGCTCAGTGGTTAACAGCACTGGCTGTTCTTCTGGAGGACCTGAGTTTGATTCCTAGCATCCACATGACAGCTAACAACTGTCCGCTGTAATTCTAAGATCTGACACTTTGACACAGTTATACATGCAGGCAAAACACCAATTCACATTAAATAAAAATAAATATTTTTTTTTTAAAAAAAGAATGCTAGTTAAACTTGAGCCTGGGAGCAATCCAGCAAGCAGCATCCCTCTATAACCTCTGCTTCAGCTTTCTGCTTCATTTCTGCTCTGGCTTCCCTCAACAATGGCCTGTGACTTACAACTGTAAGTCAAATAAACCCTTTCTCTTCAAGTTGTTTTTGGTCAGATTATTTTATTAGAACCACAGAAACCAAACTAGAATGGGAAAGATGGTGATGAAAGGTGTGTGATGCTGCTGCTTGGATTGGCCTAATATCATCTCTGAAGGGCTTGGCATCAATCCTAAATACCTGTGGCTGAATTTTGACAAAGAAGAGGATAGAGAATTATGTGACTTTAGAAAGATAAACCTAAACAACACTTGTCTGGGGAGTTAGGATGGCAACAAGGAAATTGTGAGGAGGGCTGCAGACTGATTGGGACACCATAATGCAATGGGCTTTCACAGCCAAGCTTTGATGGGCTCCTGAAAACTACCATTGCTGTTGTAAAGACACCAACAAAAACTAGTGAGCATCCCATCCTGGTCCTTTCTGAGACATAAAGAACGTGATGTCATTTCTGTACACAGTGCAGAGAATCCTAGATTACGGAGTCTAAACCATGATTTAACAGACTAGGAAACAGGCCCAGAAAAAAACAATGGCTCATCCACGACCATTTAGTCTTTCTGCCCTGACTAAAAAAGCAAAATGATTCCAAGAGAATTGGATCCTGAGCCCCTGTCCCAGCCTTTCGTTCCCTTAACCACACTGTGATGCTTAGTAAGTCACTGTCCCTCTCTGAGTTTCGGTTTCCCCACAAGTCAAATAAGTATCAGGTCAGAGCCATCTCTGTGATGATTTCCATCTCTGAGACATGCTGTGTCTTCTGTCTAATGAGACAAGAGAACTGCAGGTGAAGGTAGCTTTGAGACTGCGCATGGCCATTTGCTAAGCAAGTTGACAGCTAGCAGCAGGTAAGGCCAGCTCCAGGTAGCTCCCACTGGAGAGGGCAGGAGGAAGAGGAAGTGGCATTAACATTCTGCCAGCACATGCTGGGAAGCTAGCAGGGCCCGGATGGGCAGCAAACATGCAAACCCTCTGTCTATGTGGAGTCATGGACCACTTGTGAGCAGCCACTGCTCCCCTGTTGCCGTGACAACTTGTCTCTGGATTTCGCTCATTTTCCCAACACTCAGCTCCCAGAGCAGCACCCAACTGACCTACCAGCAGAGACTAGGTAACCTGGGGGTAGGGGGCGGAGAGCTGGAGCTGTGTAGTTCAGAATGTCAGAATGGAATGCAGATCCAAATGTGTCTATAGACACTGCCGGGGTGCTGGGAAGAAGCGAGAATCTTTCCATCATAAGCCACTGTGATTTCACAGCATATTAGTTCTCCTTAGCTTTCACCTGTAGAAACCAATGTTAAATTCACAGCCACCTGTTCTGCAGGGAGACTGCTGCGGGTGACTTTGGGCGGGTCATTTAACATCTCCAAGCTATGCTTTTCCAGCTGTACAATGCACCTAGCAGTTCTGTCCCGAGGACCCGTGTCTCCCTCCTGCCTATGAGTGTGAGGCTGAGCTGCTGGCTGTGTGTGTGAGTCACTAGAGACATTTGAAGAGTCCCTGTTTGGGGAAATGGAATCTTTTTAAAGTGTAAAGGTTTCTAGTGATCTCATTTTATTTCCATATCTTTACAGGGACACTGAAAAGCTGATTTTCTGGACATTTCTTTCTTTGGAGGAAAAAATGCTTTAGGGAACAATATATTAGGCAACTGCTGCTTTTAAATCAAGGGGATATAGGAGCCATGTCTCTCTGAAAGTAGTATAAAAGCCATTAGGTGAAGGGGATTTTTCTTATCAGTCTTCAGTTTTCATAGAGATACAGTTTAAGACGTCTATTTGGGTAAGGTGTGGGATTTCAAAGCTAGATATCCCACCTCCTGTCAAACCACTTCCTCCTGGCCCACCTGCCTCTCCCATCTGTTACTTCAGTAGAAGCTGGAGCTGACTGGGAATACTAAACAGAAGTGTTCCAAGAGGCCCTGCTCTGTCAGCAAGTAAAGTCCCTCCACAGAGGGGTTAGGGAACCCACAGAGGTGGACAGACTCTACCTCCTCTCTCTTTCCAGCTTCCTGTAACTCCGAGGAAGATGAATCCAGGACCATTTCAAGAGTACAGATCCTCCACTCTTGAGATAAAGGACCCTCTTGCTCACTAGTCCCTGCCTTGAACCACTTGGGACTCTGGGTGTTTCCTCCAAGCTGAATTCCCTGGACATCACCCCAATCTTCGCATCTAGGTTTTAAACTAGCATCAACCAGGTGTCCTTCAACTTCTTGCCTGTGTTCACGTTTAACTACTTCACTGCCACTGCCCCATTTCCACTTCTTAACAGGCCCTGGAAGATCGGGGTATTTACAGATAGGCCTCAAGGGCTTCAGAATCCTCAGAATTTCATGCAAAATTTTGGTGGATTGGAGTACATTGGTGGGGGGGAGTAGATCATTACATTCTTTCCAATCTTCAAGCAGTCATTGATTTTTTTTTTTTCTGTTACTGGGATAAAATTCTATGAACAAGGCAGCTTGTAGAAGAAAAAGTTTATTTCAGCTAAAGGTTCCAAAGGGAGAATCCATAATGATGGGGGGAGGAGGACCTGGTAGCAGAAGCCGGAAGCTGAAAGATTGCATCTACAATCACAAGCTCAAAGAAGAAATATAGAACAGGAAGTGGAGCAAGACCATGAACTCTAAAAGCCTGTTCTCAATGACACCCTTCTTCCAGCAAAGGCTGAGATGCCTCCTCAAACAGCACTACAAACTACTGGAGCCTGTAGGGGACATTTCTCATTCAAGTACCACAGTTGGGAATTATCTCGCTGAGCCCTCTCAGGTCTTCTAGTCTCACCTTGTGTCCACCATGGAAGCTGGAATTCAGCCAATATATGCAGGAGGAAAGTGAGCGTGGCCACCACTCCCACCTAGTTCTGCTACATGGGCTATGACATGTGCTGAATAGCACCAAGCTGTACATCTTTGCTCGATAAAATTGCTCTAGGAGAGAATTAAGGTAGCAAATGGAGGGTAGCAAAGGCAAGCGAAGGTCAAGGAGATGCCAAGACTCAAGTACATACAGACCTGTTGGGAGATGCCAAGTTCACAACGGAAGAGTTAGAAGAAAGGAGGTGGGATTGCCTTAGTGAGGCCAGCAAGGACTCCAGAGGCTTGACCCAGTCAATCACAAACTGCAGAGGCACTAGGCTGCCAGAAAGAGCTCTTGACTCAGAAATTGGGAGCCGGGCATCCATGCTATATTCTGTTACTTATCATCAGTATGACCTTGGGAAAGATTCTTAAAACCTCAGTTATTTTACTTATAAATGAGATGTTAGCCAGACCTTTCCCCTGCACACACACACACACACACACACACACACACACACACACTGTTACTGTTTCAAGGCTCAGGAATGACACTGGGGGTTATAATGAATAAGATAAGGACCAGCAAAAGAGGTTACACTGACAGATTTCAAGTCAGTCTTCTAGTTCATTGTTAATCTTTGTGACCTAAAGGTGCCAACAGAACTAACCTGAGACCACAAGTATGCTAAATAACTTGGCTATGACATCCAAACCCAAACTCCATCTCTCAGGACCACTTTGTAAAGCCTATTCACATTGAGATACTTGGGTTTGTTTCTCTCTCTCTCTCTCTCTCTCTCTCTCTCTCTCTCTCTCTCTCTCTCTCTCTCTTTCTCTCTCTCCCCTCCCCATTCTCACTCTCTTCCTCTCTCCCTCTCTTTTTCCTCAATCCCACCTTCCATTTGACTCTCCCACTTGTCTCAACCCCAATCCCACAAAACCATTCTCCATTTGCATGAAATGAGGGTATGATGTCACTATCGCTCTTGAACCTCCCGCCTCTCCTCCATGGAGCCCCCTTTGGTCCACATCCCCCCAGCATTTCCCCAATTTTTGCAATCATTGTTGAGGACTAGAAAAGGAAGAGACCATCCTTTTTAAGCTCAGTGATGGAGGATCTCAAAATGTCCCAGGTTTCCTTGGGAGGCAGAGACGCCAATTACGGAGTCAAAGCACTCAGAACCCTCTCCTGAAAATAGGCAAGCTCACTGTATTTTTACTTGAGTCGTGGCAAAGCTGAGACCAAGGTACCTGCAGTGGGAATCCCCAGAGTGAGCCATGCTAGTTAAACAGAGGCAAGTCTTCTTTCTTCCCATTCCTAGGAGGCAAGTTCTGGGTAAAGCTCCATCTGGTCACAAGTGATAAATATATTTCTGCTCAGGAGAAACAAGCAGCCATAGAGCTTGTGTATGGGAAGCAGTTTCCTTTTATTTCAAGCCATACCAAATGGAGCCCAATTGATAAGCCACTGTGAGAAAGGATTGCAAAATGACTGAGGCTAAAGATTCATTTAATAAAGCCCCCCAAGAGCTGGAGAGATGGCTCAGCGGTTGGGAGCGCTGGCTGTTCTTCCGGAGGACCTGAGTTCAATTCCCAGCATCCACATGGCGGCTGGCAACTGTCTGTGATTCCAGGATCTGTCACCCTTACACAGTTATACATGCAGGCAAAACACCAATTCATATAAAATAAAATAAAATTACTAACAAATCAAAAGCACTGTATGTGTTAGTAGCATGTGCTTTTAAAAAGAAAAATGCACATTAGAAAATTTGAAGGAACACAAAGGGTCTAGGGGCTTATTGTGGAAGTTTGCTGCTGCTATCTAGAAGTGAGAGGTGGGCCAGGCAAAGGCAAGGGACATTCTTGTGTATGTTGTCATTAATCCCATAGCCAATTATGGAGTGCATGCTAGGAATGAGATGAGGTGGGTCTGTTTCCCATCCTTCCCCAGGTAACCCCTGGAATGCCATCCAGTCATTCCAACTCTACCTTCCTCATGACTGCCACTCCTATGATAAAGCTATTCTATATGTACCCCAGCATTTATTTTTAAATTGACTTAGTTTTTATATAGAAATGCCAACCTGAGTTTTAGCCATGTAATCACAGGTTGGAAGCCACTCACTATGTTTCCTTGACTTCATATTACAATAAATACATAATCATGGCCCCATAAATGTCTGAGTTTATGCTAGATGAAGTTCAATTGTCTGCAATTAGTGACACGCACATTGCATGCTGGGAAATGCTCTTGCATGAGGAAGTGTGTCTACTTGAACAAAGCACAACTTTGTATAACAGAAAACCCCTCAACCAAGTGGCTCAAACAAGGTGAAAGAAAGAGATAAGCAAACCCAAAGCCTTGAGTGAGTGGCTGCTTTGGGGTTAACAGAGGGTCAGGCTTCTATTTTTCAGTCCTATCATCCCAACCCACTCTTCTACTAAGCTGCTTCATAGGCCAAGCAACATCCATCACATCTATGTCCTGGGATACAGCAGGAAGGCAAAAAGAGCACCGATACTCAAGTAGTGAGCTCTCTTTAAGGAACTTCCCCCTCGATTCCTTGAGTCATTCTTTTCTATCCTTTGGCTAGAACTTTATCTGATGGTCGCCTACATCTGGCTTCTAGGGAGCAGGTTTTGGAACACAATAAGAATCAAATAGGTAGTTCTTGAACCCTTAGCACACTCCCATTTGGCCTCCATTTTTGTCTGAACTTGTGATTTGGGTATTGATTTTAACTACCTTCTCCAGAGATAGAATCCCAGTAAAAGTAGGCAGCTGCTACTACTCTCTTTATGTCTAAGATGGAATCCTGCTTCAGAACCCCATGGCACTGCTATAGATGAACCTCTTGATTTAAATCTCTCCCCTCCTTAACCCTAGGTAACAGTGTTCCCTAGAAACCCCTTCCAGCTTACCTCCACACTAACCTAGGCTCAGCCTCTTGTGGGAGTCAATGTCTGTTGACTTCCTGTTGGAGTTTCCTGTGTCCCTGGACAGCCCCTTAGCATCTCCCAGCTCCTCTGGCTGTCTTTCCTGATCTACTCACTAGAGAATCAGGATTGCCACATGGTCAAGGTTATGCTGTTGAAATATATCATGATCATCTCTCTCCCAGACCCAGAAAGGTTCCAGAAAGAGCTGGAGACATAGCCCAGGGGTAGAGCATTTGTCTAACACAGCCAAGCCCTGAGTTCAGTCCCCAGCACCATAGCACAAAGACCAGTGAACAAAGTCCTTCCCCTTGCTGTTGTCCTTTGAGATGCTTCTTCCTCTCCAACTGACTTACATTGTGTCATGTTAAAAAATAAAACATGAAGCATTCTCTAGCTGGCTGGTTGCAACCGCTTTGAATTCAGTCTTCACTGCTTTCTAGGCTTATAAAATGAAGAGTCTTTAGTAGGTTCTCTCATCTCCAAATGCAAGCACTCCCTTCCTGTGGATACCTTCTACAAACACTCTGTGTATACCTTGTAGCATTGTTGTCTGGTAATTAAGGATCAGCTAATGTTCAGCCTTTTATTTAACAATGTGCTCCATTGTGATGGGAAAGCATAATTGTCAAACTTACGTATAGCTCACCTAGTACATTCTCTTTTGTAACTCAAAACCCAGCACTTTGTGTGTGGCCAATAAACATTTACAAAGAAAAAAAAGAGCAGATAAGGATATCTGTTCTCCCAGGTTCATGGCACAGAAGACTCCAGGTTCATAGGTCTTGTGGGCAAAACTACATATCAACATTCATCAGCTACCCCTGTTACATGGTCACCCACCTTTCCTATAAAGGGCTGGTGAGAAAATATTTTAGACTTCAGGCCATATGGCTTGTCACAATGATTCTACTCTTTTAGGGGAAGCCAGAGCAGCCAAAAACAATCTGAACAAACGAGAATGGCTGTATTCCAGTAAACTTCTCACATGTCAGAAAATACTGTGCCCTTTTTGGGTTTCTTAACCGTTTAAAAATGTAGAATCCGTTCTGCTCACAGACTTCATGGAAACAGGTGGTGAGCCACATTTGGCTGCAGCCCATAGTTTACTGACCCCAGATCTAAAATGTGTACGGTTGTCAAGTTTCCATGAGCATAACAGCTACCTGGAATCCTGGCTAAGACAAGTTGCCAGAGACTCTTCCAGAAGGGGGGGGGTAAGAGGAAGGAATTTGCATTTTTAGAAATGAAGCAATTCTGATGAAAGTCTGCCTAAAACCTTGCTTAGATTTGGAGAAATTCCTTACACTCAGGAGTGTATATTGGGCTGCAGACTGTATATGGCAGTGAGGTAACACAAAATTCTAGGTCAATCAATGTTAAGCTCATAGGTGATTTCTCTGAAGGCACACTCAGTTCTCATGAGCTCTTAAATCATCCTGGAAGTGACATTTCTTACACTACAGGAAAGTGAAACATGGAGGCAATGCATAGATGAGCCAGGCTTGGGGGTGGGGGTTTGTCTGTCTGGATCCTAGGTGAACCTGATGACAGACAACACAGAAAGTAGTCTACCCGGTCTCAGGAAGAGGGTAGGGATAAAGGCTTTCTTGCCTAATTGGAGGTGGCCACTTCTCCAGGCTAAGATAAAGACCCATGGCAGGTCTTTGTCATGTAAGATTAAACCTAGCCCTTGAAAACAACAAGGTGACTTTTCCTCCCAGCATCATGCCCCTTTGAGTCCTTGGAACCTGAGCTTCAGTTTCCAGACTTGAGGGGTAGAGGTGGGGATAAGTCTAGCATCATCTATGGTCCCTGACCTCACAGCATCACGCACCTCAGCTGCACACTCTATGTGCCTATGGGATGTCACAGGATTTCATGGAGGCTGAGGGGTGCCCTGACTCAATTCACTCCAAAGAGTGGCTCCCAAAGGGCAGCCTCCAGGGAGCAGTGCCAGCATTGCCAGGGAACTCACTAGAAATGAAAGTTCTCAAGCCTTGCCTGAGACCCATGAAATCTGAATCTTTGGAGCTAGGGCCCAGCAATAGATAGATCTTCTCATTTCTCAGGAGAACCTGATACTCACTCAAGTCTGAGGTCATTGGTCTGCACTGTCCCTAACCCCCAAGGTTGTTGGGAAATAAAGAAGCTCCAGTCTCTCCCTGCTCAGACTAAGCCTCCCTGGGGACTGTCATACTGTGACAAGTCTTCATACTGCAGCACTAACCTCAGTAAGAAGACTCAGATCCCTTAGCTGCACCCAGCCCTCTGATTGCAGTGTTGAAGAATAATCGCTCATTTTCCAAAGACCTAATTACATAATGAGGCCTTCATGTGCTCTGGGCCCATGGTGCTTCGAAATCGTGCATCCAGGTGTTGGTCCTGAGCACAACAGTTGGAGGCCTCATTTGAATACTGTTAAGACGGAGAGGTTAACACACTTTGTAGCCCAAAGTGCTGCCTGTAGAGGTGGCCTTTCCAGGCTCCCTGCCTCCCGAATGGGTCTGCAACAGCAGATCTGAATTTCAGTGGAAGCCAGCCAGAGTACCCAGGGCAGCAGATTGTGTTCACATCATTGGGGATGTGCTGCCCAGTGTGGACACTTTACCTTAACACCCCAGAATCTGGAGGTACCTCTGGAAAGGGTAAAATGTAAACCATGGGTCTGAAACCTGGCCCCTCTGCTTACTTGGGCAGGATTCCTTGGGACACTGAATTTTCTTCAGTTTTATTCAAAAGCAAAACAAAAGAAAAACTAAGAGCTTATTTTTGCTTTGTAGGATTGGCCTGAAGACTCAATAGAAAAACAATGCTTGGCCCCACTGCTCTGCTGTGAGCAGGCTGGGAATCTCTGGCACCAGATCTATTCTGTGCTGGTTGCTGCTTCCTTCTCTATGGGTAGATGTGATTCTTTGATGGATCTACATGCTGTTTTGGGATTTGGTTTTTTAGTTTGGTTTGGTTTGGTTTTTAATATGCTGGGCTTATCCCTTATGTCTAGTTGGCTTCCACTCCTGTGTGTGTGTGTGTGTGTGTGTGTGTGTGTGTGTGTGTGTGTGTGTGTAGGGGAGTGCATCTCTTATAAATCACTGCTCAGGTCTAGATCCATTTCTTCCTCTCTCACATCTCCTCACACCCTGATCTTTCCTAGCTCAGCATTGATTATTCTGCCTGGGCTCCCAATTTTCAATTACATACGAAGCTCTCCGCAAACGAAACTGTCTGCCGGCTTCATAATTGTAGTTCCACTAGCTGTAATTAGCAGATAGGCAGTAATGCTAAAGGAGTGAATTAATGAATGAACAGTAGGCATTTGGGAGATTTTGAATGAATAAATGAATCTTACCAAGGCTCAGGCTATGATTGGGATAAATTCAATCCAATTCAGCAAACATTTACAAAACTTTCTACTATTTGCCGAAGGAAACCAAGATAGACAAAATATGTTCCCTCCATTCAAATAATTTACTATCCCGTGAGCTGCACATTTAAGAAATGTAAAGTTATGTCTCCAGAAACAAAAGGCCAGAGCTTTAAAGCTCCTCCCCTCCCCCAAATCAATCCTCTCCAAGGAATGTTTCCAGGAAACAAAGCATAGAAACCAAAGCTCTGCCTTGTTGCTTGCTCAGGAGGGCTTTGGCCCCCAGCTGCTCTGTGCTTCTCCTGTGTCTGTCCACAGGCTTTTGACTTTATCTGCTGCCAAGTGGAATTCAAGAATGATGCACACATACCTAACCAAGATAGATGAATGATATAATACGCCCAACCTAGATGAAGGAGATACATCTCTCGCCTGCAGGCTGCTCCCAGGCTGTTACAGGCAACACATGTGTTACAGCATCTGCACTGCGGTGGTGTGCTGAGCACCTTCTCATGTGTGGGGAGGAAGGCAGAGGAGAGGACCGTGACAGATATCCTCCATCTGACAAGGCTGGCAAATGAAGGTAAATGCTGAATATAGTATCAGAGTTATTTAGGAGCAGTAGAATGAGGAGGAGGGAGGCCAGAGTTTGAGATCACGAGTTGGGTCTAGTGGGCTCATGAGAAACCTGGAGAAGGGAATTGGTCCCAGTAGAGGAACAATCTGGGCCTGGTCATGAGTCTAGAGCACAGAAGCCTAGAATACAGAGGCAGGCCTTACTGCAGGATAGCATGTAGGAAGAGGAAAGTAGTGAGGGTAAGGCTAGAGGGGCAGGCAGGATGGGATATATCCTGCTGAGGGTTTGAGTCCTTGTCTCCAGAGCAACAAGAAATCACTGGTTAATTTTAAGCAGAGAGGTGGCTTGTTCCCATTTTCATAGAAAAAAAATTCACATTGTCTGCAAGTGAAGAGCCAGGCCCTGTGGTCCATATAAAAGAGAAATGTCCTGGGTGGTAGTAGGGATGGAGAGGATGTGAATGAATGAATTTAAAGATACCCACAGTCTGTTGTCATTGGGAAAAGGCTTGAAGTTTTGAAGCAGGATGCACAAGCTTAGTTCAGCCTTGACAGGCCCTGCACCTGGCCAGAAGGACCCAGAAGAGCAAGCGTTTCATGTGGGCTGCTGACCAAACACCTCTCTAACAAAATCCAGAGCTCAAATAGACATGGGACCTTCAGGAAGAAGGGTCTGTCTTCAGAACAGCAAAGGGATGGAGTGGTATTTTGTCTGCACCCTTAAGGCACACAAATTACAGTTCTGTAAGAATGCACAAAGTACAGATTCATAGGCAGGAGACATGGTGCTGGGGGATGGGGGATCAGAAGTCCTCAGTGGTGATGGGTGTGGTCAGGCCATGATTCTGGAAGGATGAACAGTGCAGTCTGCTGAAGGGAAGGATGCTCTGAGGAAATGCAGCAAACAGCCTGGGAGGGGAGGGGCAGTCTCCAGTGGAAAGGGAACAGGAGGAGAGGAGGGCAAAAATAAAGGAGAACAGAAAAATAAGAGACAGGGAGAAATTAGCTGAGCTGGGAGGAAAAAGGTATAGGGCGAGGCTGGAAGCAGTTGGGAGGGAGTTTCCACCCAAGGCAGAGGAAACAGAAGGACCTAGTTGGATGCTTCTCTTAGGTAAATTTTCTGGCCTGTCAATCCTAGAGAGTTGGCTGGAAGTGACCAAGATAGATGGAATAGCAGGAAGTATCAGCTGCCAGGGAGACTGTGTACTCATGCCTAGGTGAATGAATTTTTAAGTTACTGCAAGATGCCTGTCTTAGGGTTTCTTTTTTTTTTTTTAAGTAATATTTATTTATTTATTTTTATGTGAATTTGTGTTTTGCCTGCATGTATAACTGTGTAAGGGTGTCAGATCCTGGAATTACAGACAGTTGTTAGCTGCCATGTGGATGCTGGGAATTGAACTCAGGTCCTCCGGAAGAATAGCCAGTGCTCTTAACTGCTGAACCATCTCTCCAGCCCTGTCTTAGAGTTTCTAATGCTGTGAAGAGACAGCATGACCACAGCAACTCTTATAAAGGAAAACATTTAATGGGGGCTGGCTTACAGTTCAGAGGTTTAGTCTCATCATGGCAGGAAGCATGGCAGCGTGCAGGCAGATGTAGTGCTGGAGAGGACCTGAGGGTTCTACATCTTGACCTGCACACAGCAGAAGGAAATTGTCTCACTGGGTGTGGCTTGAGCATATATATATATGAGACCTCAACGCCGTCCACCACAGTGAGACACTTCCTCCAACAAGGCCACATCTACTTAAATAAAGCCACACCTCCTAATAGTGCCACTTCCTATGGGCCCAATATTCAAACACATGAGTCTATGGGATCATGCCTATTTAAAACACCACAATGCATAAGCAGAGATGAAGTTGGAAATGCAAATGCTCAGTGATGAAGGTTTCAGCCACCGCAAGCCCGAGGGTCCATCCTGAGGGAGGACAGTGAAGTGGGATCAGGAACCAGGGAGTGGAGGAAGAAGTGATGGGCATAGGGCAACACTCCAGAGAGTTCCACCCAGGAGACACAGAGAAAGAAGATGGAGGAAGTTTGGACCCAGCAGAAGGAGGGAAGATAAAAACTGAACCATCATCAGCTTGCACGTGGTTCCATGGGCTGGTAGATGGCAGGCTGAGAACCAGCACCTCTCATATCCCTTCCTGTGTCCCACATTACCGTTGTTCAAGCCTTCCCTCCCCGTTCCGAGTGCATAAATAAAGAAAAGGAAATTTTCACGAAGCTTTTTAATGCTGCAGAGTCCATAATACAGGGTGCCAGCCCCCCTGAGACTTTAATGTCCCTTGAAAATGTTATCTGAAAAATAATGTTGCATTATGAGTGCTTTTCTACAGTGGAGCATTTCATAATATTGGGAATAGCACGGAGGAGGGGGAAGGTACAAGGCGTAAGTACACTCTGGGTATGAGTGAACACTGCTAAGAGGCAAGAGGTCCCTCTGAGAGAGGCTCCTGTGGAGAAAAGCACACAGTGGGCACCATCCTATGTCTTCAGAACCATATAAATAGGAGCAGTGGAAGGCAAAGCATTAGCCCTGTGGGGAAACATCTCCATCTGGGGGCTAACGTTTGCAGAAGGGCTCAATCTGGCTGCCTAAGAAAGGATGGAGTGGTCAAAGAGAAAGTGAAGGCAAACCTAGCAGAGCTGGACCCTGACTGCCCACTCTGTGATGTAGAACAGTGTTATCTTCATTTGCCTGGAACATGAACTGAAGCTCTGAGACTTTAGGCACATTTAGTCACACAGGATATGAGTAACAGGACCAAGATCTGAATCCAGGATTGTCCAACAGTTTCCTGCAGGGCAATGGAAAGAGTGTTAGGTTTCAAACTCTGGGACAAATGGCAGAGGTGCCTATTAATGTATCAAAGCAGACGCTGGCCTCCAGTTTCTTCCTGCATGCCTCAGGCTCTACCTGTTACAGGGTCCTCCTTGCTTACATAGCCCTCCCCAACTCTGAACACTGTGGGGTGGGGGGGCTGTTCCTCCCTGTATAAGCCAACCATGGTTACTCTGTCCCTTTGGCCTGTTGTTTCTGGTTAACCTCTCTCCTTTTCCCTCCCCCTCTCTCCACATGACCCGGCTCAGTCTGGTCAGGTCTACTCTGAACTCTCCCAGGTGTTCCTGCCTCTGGTTACGCTCTCCCACATATCTATAATAAACTTTCTCCTCCACCATACCTAGGAGCAGCCATAGCCTTTCCTTTTTATTTATTTTTTTCAGTCTAATAGAGTCTCTATTTCAGAAATAAGCAGAGTAAAAATTCTAGTCTCTCCTCAAGAGTAAGGGAGGACAGAGATGGGAGTGAGGGAGAAGACTTTGTAGGAGACGGACCCTAGACTCGAAGGATCCTGTTTCTCAGAGGCCTAAGAAAGAAGACTTTGTAGGAGACGGACCCTAGACTCGAAGGATCCTGTTTCTCAGAGGCCTAAGAAGCGATGCAATGCAGCAGATCTGAAGAACTGTCCCCTGTGTGGCATGTATGTTCTTGTTGTTGGTTTGGGAGTTTTACTTTGCTTTTGCAGACAGAAGTTATAATGTAATCAAATGCTTCATTGTCTATGATTGAATGGCCCATTAGCAATGGCTAAGGTCCTCAGATGTGGAAGTTAGTGACTGTGTGTTGTTCATGCCGTGCTGATTTTTACTTGCTCTCTGAGAATGCAAAGGGTCATCGAGGCCTGGACAAGTTTAGGGCTGGGCATTAAGACAGATGCACCCAACACTGAACTGAAACAGCATATTAAGAAGAATTAACTGAACATTTTGAACACAACATGTCAGCCCTGTGGTAAACAACCCAAGGAGACTCAACAGGAAAGCCAGGCATAGAGACACACCTGGAATCCCAGCACTGGTGAGCCAAGGCAAGAGGCTCACAGGATAAGGTCATCTTTGTCTAGACTCTGCCAATGTCTCAGTTAGGGTTTCTATTGTGATAAACACCATGGCCAAAAGCAACTTAAGAGGAAAAAGTTTATTTCACCTTGCAACTATCAGGTCACACTCCATGATTGAGAAAATGGGGGGAGAGGGAGGGATGTGGAGGCAAGGGCCAAGGAAAAATGCTATTACTTTCTTGCTCCCCATGGCTTGCTCAGCCTGTGCGCTAATATACCCCAGGACCACCCACAGGAGCTATGCCCCTCCACATTAGTCATCAATCAAGACAATGTCCTACAGTTACCCGCAGGCAATCTGGATGGAGGCATTCTCTCAATTGCAGTCAGGGTTAGGGTCTTCCCAGGTAACGCTAGCATGAGTCAAATTAACAAAAACAATAACAATAACCCCGCCCACCAAGACAGTCTCAAAATAATCAAATAGTGAATAAATACAATAAAATGCTTGTTCAGGGGCTGGAGAGATGGCTCAGCGGTTAAGAGCACCCTCTGCTCTTCCAGAGGACCCGGGTTCAATTCCCAGCACCCACATGGCAGCTAACAACTGTCTGTAGTTCCAGTTCCAGGCAAACACCAAGGCAAATAAATAAATAATAAATAAATAAAGTTTAAAAAAAAAAGAGGCTGGAGAGATGGCTCAGCGGTTAAGAGCACTGTCTGCTCTTCCAGAGGACCCGGGTTCGATTCCCAGCACCCACATGGCAGCTCACAACTGTCTGTAGTTCCAGTGCCAGGCAAACACCAAGATAAATAAATAAATAGTAAATAAATAAAGTTTTGAAAAAAAAATGCTTGTTCATACTTGGACTCAACAGAGATGGTTAAGTATCCACTCAGACTTTGAGAAATGGGTGATATTTAGGTAAAAATTCAGCCCAGCTTTCCTAAAACACTAGCTTACTACAAGTCAGATAAAAGTTTCCACCATGAAAATAGAAGCATCGATGTTCCAATTCCCAGAACACATTAGCTTAATGGAGAGGATTTTCCCTATACTGAGGGCTATCTTTTCATATATAAGTTGTTCTTAAATATTGGGTACCTGTTACCACTCATCTGCTAGTGAGTGGTGTAGGTGATATGAGACTCGGAACAAGTGGGAATAAATGTTAATGGAAAAAACAGAAATGTGTTTCCTTCAAACTGTTTTACACTGTGATCATTTTCTGTTTGTGTTGTAGCCACCCATGTATGTGTAATTCTGCCTTATTTCCTTCTAGAAAACACATTCCCTATATGAACGATGGAATTAAATATATCAAGATTTCATGGCATTTTACAAAAAGAGCAGAGGAGACCATATGCTCTGCCTTCTAGGTCACGTTCCCTGCCAGTGGGAGGGGTAGGGGGCTGTTCCTGGTCTGAGAAACAGCATTACTCTAGTAGAGGTGAAAGTGAACAGTCTCATGCTGCAACATCTGGGACCTGGAAAAACGTCTAATTTTCCAGGTGAATGCTAACCTCTACTTCACAGCCCACAATAGCTAGCTAGCTCTCTGTCCAGTGCCCCAATTCCCCACATGACCCCCTTTTTTCTCCATCACAAATCACTAGCTGATGCCTTTCTGGAATTCACCCCCTGTACCTGTTTGCTTTGCTCCACTCACTCCCTTTTACATTATTTCCTTTATCCGTATTTTAAAGAGGATGACGTCTAGGGTTCTGGGTTTTCTTTAGCAATCAGAAGAGAAGATAATCTTAAGTCTTCCTTTTCAGGGCAGGAGAGCAAACAGTGATTAATTTCTTTCTGGTTCAGAGTATTCCCTTTGCCATAGGCTCTCCAGTTCTTGTTACTCAACGTGTGGTACAGACCAGCAACAAGATTATCACTTGGGGAAAAGTCACAAAAGCAGTCTCTCAGGCATCAGACTCTGCACTTGCACAGGCCCCCTGGGGTATTTGTCTATTGGATATCTAGAGGCCCTGATTAGCTTCCACAGTCCTAGCCCAACCTGCTAATTACTTTTCTTCCTGGTGGAATCTAGCACACCTGAGACCCCAGTCTGGCTCCCTGATTTAGGCCTAGCCCACTCTTGAGAAACACACTACATCTGTCCTGCTCCTTTGAGTACCATCTACTTCAAATAAGAGTCCACCTTGAATCCAGCTTTTCCCAAGAGATGATTGCACCAAATTCCAGCACGCTCACAACCCTACTCACTTGACGTCTCCAGAACCCAAACATGGTGCCGTCATCACAGAGCCTGTTTCCATCGGCTCAGTATGTGTCCTAACATCATTCAATTTCCTAGACCTCCCAGGCTCCTAATGTGCCCTCTGGAGCAATATGAGCAGAAAACACCCCATCCCTTCAGCTGCCCCAAATGTATCCTTCCTCCTGTTGCTTTAACTAAAGCCTGTCCCAGACGTCCCAGGCATTGCTTGAATACAGGGATGTTCCTTTGATTTCCCCATAAGCCAGGGCTGGCAGCTCTTCTCTATATTCCCATTCACTGTTTCTGGGCTATGTATTTCTTTTACTTCTTAAGTGACTATATTCACCTGCACTTGGCACTCAAGTGTATACAGAGAGAGAGAGGGGGGGGGAAGGAGGGAGAAAGAGAGAGCTCATCTGCTTAGAGATCATTGTCTCCAACTTTTCCCAATGTCTAACCATCTCCATTGCTTCTACCTAGGTCAGGCCTTTGCCCTCACCCCATCATGTCCTAACAGGTCCACCACCTCTGGTGACTTCCAAAGCCTAGTGGATGTCTTGTTGGTGCTTGGGCCTCATTTTCTCCCTTCCCCACCTACCCAGCTCCACATTCTCCACCCTCCATGGTACTGTCCCTGATAGCTGCTTCCCTTTTGAAGACTCTTAACTTTAAGTATCTACTCTAAAGCTAACATTTCATCCTCCCAGTCTGCTCACTTCAGGAAGATCTGCCCCAGCGATCCTTCAACTGTTTAAATCGAACACCCCACACTCCTTAGCCACAGACTCACTGCCATTCTTTGATGGAACATGCAGTCATCATAATCACTCTCAACCAAGGGTTTCTTCATTTCTTTGCCTCTTCTGCCTCCTCTTGACTCACAGGGCAAGTCCTGAGCTCAATCGGATCTGATTGGCTCCTTGCTCTGAGAGGAAAAACCTACACTTGTGTGAGAATGAGCCTAACTTCAGATGCATAGCCAGGAACCTGAAAGAGGCACTCGGTATGTTGCCTGGCAATCCCAGCACACTCTCACTGCAAGTTCACTCGCCTATTCTTCCAAATGACTGCTTCACACCTTCCACTGTGTTCTCAAACTCCTACATGCTTCCCCCCACAATACTTCCATTTCCATACACAACAGCCACAGTCCTCACTGCGTACTTGAACGCAATTAGACGGCACTCCAAGCCTTCCACAGCTTATGGAATGCCATCATCTCTGCCGTTTCTGTTGTTCTGAGGATCAAGTGTCCCTGCCCATTTCAGAAGCCACCTCTCTCTGTGTCCTGGATCCCATTCATCTCTCTAGCCTGGAGAACCTGCTTCTGCTGCTCTGGCTCCTGTGCATGCACCTCCTGTCCCTCATTGCCTTGGACAGACAAGCTTGTTCTCAGCCTGGTGCCTGCTGGAGACTCAGCCACTTCTCTGCAGCCGCTGCTCCATTTTTTTTTTTTTTTTTTTTTTTTTTTTTTTTTCTGATCCCTTTCACAGCAAAATTTCCTTTCAATAAAAAGCATCTCTACAGACAGGCCCATGCTTTTGAAGCGCCTCATCTTCCCAAGCTACCACTGCACAGGCCTCTTCCCAAGGCTGTTGGGACCACCTCCCCGTCCTCGCAAGACTGACTTCCCTTCACAAGTGGACACTGTCCATTCTTCTTTTCTAGGAAACTCTCTTCTCTTGGTTTTGGAAATGACTTATTCTCTAGGCCGCCTCCCATATCACTGGCCCTGTGACCAGTTGCAGGTTTCTCCATTTTTGCTGAAACTAAATATTCAAGTGCCTCCGGGCTCTGCCTGAGCCTCTTTCTCTTCTTTATCTACGTCCTTCACCTTGGTAATCTATATGCAAATAACTCCTAGATCTGTATTTCCAGCTTTAATCACTTCTCAGAACTCCAGTTGCTGTATGCAGTGGCTGACTGACACCTCCGCATGGGTGTCCAATGGGATCTCAAACTTGGTATGGTCAGAACAAAACACTCTGTTCCTAACTCATACACACACACACACTCACACACACACACACACACACAAGATTCCTTGTACACACATATATTCACTGAAAAAACCTCACATCACTCCCCCTACTCCATTTTAGAAAGAGTCAGCACTGCTTATGCTAACCCAAATGTCTGAGCATTCTCCTCCATTTCTTCTTTGGAACCTCTGCCCTCTCCCCCTGCCAGCTGATCAATTAAGGCTGTTGATTCTACTCTAGAAATACACTGGAAAATGTCAATGATGACTCCATGTTTCCAACATTATTCTAAGCCACTAGCCCTTTTTAGTGGTCTGTAGGATGAGAAGTTGATTTTGGAGTATATATCCTGCAGTCGAAAATCTCTGTTCCATACTTGCTATCCATGGTTTTCTTATTACTGACCATCACCCCTCACCAGATCAGGTGTGTGTGAACAAAGGCCCTTGCCTTAATCTGCACTGTGCTTAGCATAGCTCCTGGGGATCTAGAAGAACTCAGTAACTGTTTGTGGAGAGAAACATGAAAGAATATGACTATAAAAAAATGCTAATCTCAAACACTTCAGGGGTGATGTTTTGTCCACTCTGGAGAACAAAGCCCTTTTTTTTTTTTTTTTTTTTTTTTTTTTTTTTTTTTTTTTTTAACAACCTGAACACCTTGCTGCATTTGAATGCAAATGCCATTTACTAATTACAAATTAGCCTTATCTGTACAAGGCAGCCTCCCTGGTCAGACCCTCTAGCAGTGAGCACTGGTAGTCTGGAGTTCAGTGGTTCCAAATTTGAAAAGTTCTTTATAAAGTTTCCTTAAGTTTTTCTTTTAAAATGTTCTTTCGGTTTGCTTCTGTCCTTAATCCTAAATAAACAAGATTTTGCTATAGTTCATGACATGGTTCCTCCAGATTAATAATTAATTCATGGTCATTCATTTATTCAACATATGTGTGTTGGCCCCTGTATAGGTGAACACAGAGATGAGGTCTGTCCTCAAAGAGAACCTGCCTACTAACTAGACATGAATAAATGTATTCCTGAAGTCACCAACTGATGACGTGTTCTCTCTGTAAACAGAGTTTGGTGCAAGGAGAAACTATAAAAAAGATCTGTATCATCTTACCTGACCCTCATTCCAAACCTAACAGATAGGGGCATATGGACAAGGAGACCCAGAGAACCGAACCCATGACTTTATGCAGTAATGATAAAAGCTTTTCAGTCAATTCTTCTGAACAAGCTGTTCCCCATTAGCATCTGCCTCCCACAGTTGTATGTCAAGGATATGTGGTCTGGGACATGTCTTTGTGGTACCACTTGCCTGCCAGGTCATGTGACTGCCAACTTCCAACTTCATGTGCCTGGTGCTACTGCAGGAGAGTTCTCACTGCTGGGCAGTAACATGCCTGCCCCTGAAGACCATGCTACCAGCTCTTCCTCTTTTCCCCCATCAGCATCTCCTGCTTCATTGAAGGACCTCCCTTCTCTAGCTACTGGTACAAAGGCTGATTCAAGGATTTCAGTAAAAACCCACTCTAGATTGAGCTTGGGATATGGGAGATGAAGACTAAGATGTGGCCCGCTCTAAGGAACTAAACTTCTGGTAAGGAAGTTGAAATATGTAGCTGGGGAAATTAGACATCAGCAATACCTTTATTATCTGGGAGAGGTCCTCACTCTGTAGTCCAGGATGTCCTGATATCACTATGTAGTTCAGGCTGACCTTGAATGCCAGGTGAGCCTTTTGCCTCAGCCTCCCAAATGCCTTGATTAACAGACATGAGTCACCACACCTCACTCAATGCAAACAAATTTTGACCCTGTGATATACTAAGTGCTCTATGAGGCATGAACAAACTCCATAGGGCATCTACACACATCATGGAAGAACCTGGGGAGTCTTCAAAGAAGTGTAAGGCACCCCAAGCTCTGAGGAACAGGAACCATTTGTGATATATGGAGAAAAGGCCAGCTCAGGTGTAAAAAGGGAAGTGCAGATGATGGCCTCCCTTCGGCTTTGGGGCCTCCAGAGGCCCTAGTTGTGCTTTATCCATGGAGAAGAGACAGAATCACATCGGGATAGGTACATGTAAAGGTGGAGGTGGCGGTGATGAAGATACAATGGCTCCAGAATTAGGCAGGGCTAGGCTTATGGGCCATGGGAGGAAGGATCACACAGAATTTTGAGATCAGAGAATGTAGAGCCTGAGCTTTATAGTTTCAGAAGTGACATCTCAGTTGAGAAGAACTGGCCTGAGCACCTTCTAATAGGCACATCCGGCATCCAGGGAACCAGCAGGCTGGCTGGAGAGATAAGGCCAGGACACAGGCAACATTCATTCATAATGGGAGAGAGTCTGTGACAAGTGTCAGCTGGAGTGGCTTGGGTTCTAGGCTACTAACGTCCAGAGAGAAATTAAATATCCAGGGAAATTGAACAGGCTCTTGGAAAAGCTGGTAGAATCATCCAAGAAACCCAAGATTAGACTGGAGAAAATCAGGAAGAAGGGACCAACCAGAAGTGCTCTGTAGTATAAGGAGGTGTCTCTGCTAGGGAATATTTCCTGCATGAGGGCCCTACTCCCTGCCTACTCTATCCCTGGGCATGGAAGCCCTGTCAAATAGTCCTGAACCATTTGACTAGAAAAAAACAGAGCAGGGGCCAGAGAGATGGCTCAGAGGTTAAGAGCACTGACTGTTCTTCCAGAGGTCCTGAGTTCAATTCCCAGCAACCACATGGTGGCTCACAACCATCTGTAATGAGATCTAGTACCCTCTTCTGTATACTGTATACATAACAAATGAATAAATATTTTAAAAAAACAGAAAGAAAGAAAGAAAGAAAACAGCAGAGCCTCAGACTCCTTTGATGCTCATAGACAGTATTCAATCATGATTTCCCTGATCCCTGGCTCGTCTCAGCATCTCTTTCCTCCCCAGACCCATTGCTTAAAGTTAATTCTGAGTGATGACCTTGGCTGACTTATTTGGTCAGAATTTCTGCATGTGTCTTGGGTTAGATGAGTTTCCACTCCCCCATGAACAGCATCTCAGGCTGGTCTGGCTCAGTTCTGTAACCCTGCCGTACGTGGCTCTCCTGGCTGTCTCTTAACCCCCTGTGATAGAGTACCCTGGGGTGATCCATCAAAAAAGGCCCAACCTGGAACTGGTGAGGTATAAGAGGAGCTATGGGAAAGATCAGGGCTTTGCTCAGAAGCTCTGCTATCTGCAATATTCAAAAGAGATCACATAGACTCACATCAAAGAGAGTCACCTCCATGGCCCCAAACAGAGCTGTGGCCTTTCTAGCATAAGCAGACTGAACAGAAATTTATGATCAACTTGTGGTTAAAATGTAGCCTTAACTGGCCTGTAGAGAACAAGATAGGCACTGAATCCCTCCAGGGATGACCACACTCTCTAGAGGGAAGCAGACAGGAAGGGGAACCCTGACAGTATCAGGAAACATACGCATTTAAAAAATACTCATAAATCTGTATACACACATGTATACTTACATACATACATACAGGGAGCAATATACACACAAAGCCATATAGCTATAAAATGCAGCAAACATACAAATGTGCCCATCAACACACACACACACACACATACATACAAGTTCACATCTGTTCGTGAAAGCTACCTTGCACTTTAAATTCCCAGCACAGAGTGATAATGGCGCCAGTGACCCTTTTGCTTTGCCAGCTTCCATATGGAGCACCTCAGGGGAAGGCTCCCCTCCTTCTGTGCTTTGTGAGTGGTGTCGTGGAGGCTCTCAGAAGATTTAAGGCCATCTTCGGCGAATGTCACCTGCCACTTGATGGTGGCAGGATTGATCTATGTTTATTCACAACACATTTTCTTCTGCTAAGCAACATTAAATTGGAATCAAAATATGTGAGGACTGTGGGATTATTCTTGGTGCTTTCCCTTTGCTTATATTTGGCTCACTGCTTACCCGGTGGATGGAGACCATTCATCACATGAAGGGGCATCGGGAAGGGGCTTCATCAGCTAACTCGACCTTCAACTTAGCCCCTAATTCCCTTGGACCCTCTCCAGTTTATCTCAAAAACCACCGAACCCCACCCTCCCTCTCATGCTCAATTGTGTGCCCATTGTTCAGATAATAACTCAATCACATACCTAGCTGCTTAGTCAAATACCCATCTTCCAAATGAAAGAGGATGGCTAGGCTGGAGCTAAGGTAATAAGACCCAGCTTATGTCTGTAAATGTGACTAATTATTAATAGCATCCTATACCAGGGAATTATCACAGTGACAATGATGAAGCAACCTGGAAACTCTGTGACTCATTAACAATCAGTCTATTTAGCTGAGCAGTGGTGACACATGCCTTTAATCCCAGCACTTAGGAGGCAGAAGCAGGTGGATCTCTGAGAGTTTGAGGCCAGCCTAGTCCTCAGAGTAAATTCCAGGACAACTAGGAATACACAGAAAAAAGAAAACAAACAAACAGTCTACTTAGGGGGCTGGAGAGATGACTTAGTGGTTAAGAGCACTGCTATTCTTTCAGAGGTCCTGAGTTCAATTCCCAGCTCCCCCATGGCAGCTCACAACTGTCTATAACTTTAAGATCTGGCACCCTCACACAGACATACATGCAGGCAACACACCAATGTACACAAAATAAATAAATTATTTTTCTTTAAAAAAAAGAAAAGCAGTCTACTTGCTCTTAAGACTATGGGCAGATTGGGATGGGCTATCTAAGAGGGACCTCTGGCTTACTTAGCTTTACTCAAAAAATAAATAAATAAAAATCAACAAAATAAAAACCTTTCAAATCACAAGCCTGCTGCTGCTCCACAAAGTTCTCATTCTCTTTGAACTGGCAGGCTGACTGGACATGTTTTTACCATTGACATAAGAAAATAACAAGAGATCACACTTCACAGTGCAAGCTCACATTATGTCCCAGACTAGCCCATGGCCCCAGGTCAGAGTCACAGCTAATCCCAGCATCAATGACACAGAGAAGTACATTTTATTCTCTGCAGAAGAAGGTGAGGGATAAATATTTGCTAAACAATAACACAAACCAGGGTCAGCAGGCTCGGGAGACTGTTTAAACAAAGATCCACATAATAAATACCTTACGCTTGGCAGACCATAAGGTCTCTGTCATAATTACTCAGCTCTACTGCTAAACTATGCAAGCATTTGAAAGCAATAAGTAAACAAATGGGTTGTTGATCAAAACTGGCTCAAGATGCTAGTCACTCTCCAAAGTGACCTGCTCTGGATGGTGGGTTCCATGATCATTTCTCCATGGAGGGCCTTGGACCAACCTCATAGAATAACTGAGAATAGAAAGAGTGTCTGCACAGTATACATACAGACTGCCAGTGCTGCCTCCAGCCCCCCAGACCTGACCTAGGGAGTCTGGGAAATGGTATCCAAGATTCCAGAAGATTAACAAACTCCTCTTGGGAATCAGATACACAGTATTAATTGAATACCACTAGACTGGATGACCTTGAAGACACCAGAGCTTCTCAAACTTGAGGAAACCCGTATTTGTTCTGAAAGTTCCTTTGGAGATTTATTTATTCATTATTTTAAAAATTATGTATATGGGGTTGTGCTTATGGGTGCAGGTACCCACAGAGGCCAGAAGAGGGCATCAAATCCCATGGAACTTAGATAATTATATACAGTTGTAAGATTCCTGTTGCACACTAAGAACTAACCTTGAGTCCTCCAGAGTCCTCCGTGTATTCTCTAACCCTAAGCTTCAGCCTCTTTAAAGGTTTTTAAAGATAAGGGTCTCCACTCTCCATTTTGACATACATTTTTTAAAAAGATTTATTTATTCTGTATACAGTATACAGAACAGGGTCATTATATCAGATGACGTATCAGATGTCATTATAGATGGTTGTGAGCCACCACATGGTTGCCAGGAATTGAACTCAGGACCTCTGGAAGAACAGTCAGTGCTCTTAACCTCTGAGCCATCTCTCCAGCCCCCTTGACATACATTTTTAACCTTGTCTTTTTCTTTACTCACCTGTCTACCCAAAGGCTGAGACTGGGATAAGAGACACAAAAGACTTAAGTCACACTTCTTAGGGTTCAAGGTCATGAACTCAAATTGGAACATGCTAATAATGACTTCTTTGTTCAGTAATGCATGCCAGGCACCTCATGAGCCCCATCTGGTCTCAGGATAGACCTGTGGAGACAAACACATATACATGGTTATGTTGTTTCAGCCACAGGCCCTTCTCACTCTTACCACCTCAGCATACACACTCAGGTCTGCAGAGCTGGATGAAGAGCAAGGCAGAGCCTCCTCTATATAGTCTACCTGAAGCATCATGGATACCTCCCCTACAGCACCTTGGACAACCTGGGGAGTCTTTCAGCCATTCGTTCTGCCAAGTCTGAGAAAAGTCTTACTCTGACATCATCTCCCACAAAACCAAAACACACTTCAGAGAAGTCATACCTGTTAGTATTTGTTTAATGGAATGCTAGCCAACTGCAAGACCCAAAGGAAGAAAAAAAGATGTAAAGAGAGATACTAGTGAGGATAGCATTCAAATGGTCTTGTTAGAGTGTGCTTCTTGTATGTCACTCAGAAGTATCCAACATGTATGGTAGATTTTCCAATTAACTGAGAACTTTCTGGAGGAAAAAAAAATATCATTCTTGCTATATACACACTGAAGAAACCAACACTGACAGAGTGAGGCCAGCTCATGATGATGATCCATTCCCAGTTTCCTGGGGTCTTTCCCTTTCTGATCCACACTCACTTCCAGGCATTGCCTGCTGGTCTCCAGGGAATCTAAAGTGTCTATCTAGCAATTGATTTAGCAGCATAGACCTCCATAAAGCACAGATACACAGAGCAAAGGTGACCTGTATTATTATTTTTTATCTTGCCCAGATTTTTAGCGTTGCTGACATTTCCATATTTGTGGCATTTGGTTATGTATTAGGCATTTAAAGATGCATTTATAATATTAACCTTTTTAGAGGGGCCACTTTTAAGGCAGTCATCCTTGCCTGCTTAAAATGCAACTCTGAATGTTACCTGCAATTCTAGCGGTTGGAGTTAATGAATCAAAGCTCTGAAAATGCAGAGATGAGTGGGAGGTGCCGGGGAAGGGAGGGCTTTACTAACAAATGACCTCCAGCAAAATACCAGTGTCACCATGGCCAAGTCTGGCTCTGTCTCTTCCTCCTGCGGCCAGAACCATGCCAGGAGCCAGAGAAAGAGGAGCCAGTCCTGTCCTGAGGGGAGGAAAACACTTCTAATTTTCTCAGAGTCCAACACTGAAGTCAGCTTTTTCTCTCTTCACTACCCTCTCCAATCCAGTATATGCACAAATGTTAAAATGGTGTTTTAAAATATAAGTGATCTCTGAACAACTTTTCCAGGGACACAGCAGAGGTCAGCAGGTCAGAGGTCTATGGGTCAAATGCAGCTGTGTTTCTGAATAAAGCTTGATGGGAACACAGCTTCCCTGTGCATTTGTACATTGTCAAGCACTGTCTCATTTGTTGTTGCTGCTGCTGTTGTTGTTTTGGTTTCGTTTTTGGTTTTTAGAGACAGGGTTATTGTGTGTAATAGCACTAACTGTTCAGGCCCTAAATCTATAGACCAGGCTGGCCTTGACTTAACAGAGATTGACCTGCTTCTTCTTCAAATGCATGTGCCACCACTGCCCTGCACCAAGGACTGTTTTTAAACTGTTGATTTGTTTTGTTTATATTTGGTACTTTAAGACAGTGTCATACTCTGTAGTCCAGGCTAGTCTAGTCCTCACTATGTAGCCCAGGCTGGTCTCAATCCTCAACCTCATAGTAATTCTTCTGCATCAGTCTCCCACAAGATCTGAGATTACACCAGATGCCACCACATCCTAGTATGGTGTTTCAAGACAGCAGAACTGAGTAGACCACATGCATCACATAAACAGAATATTTCCAAAAACCCATTCTGGCTATAGCCCATAGAAATAGAATAAAACTCTAGGCTATCAGAATGAGCTCAAAGATCTTGGAGGGCCTGGCCTTGCCAGCACATCTCCAGAGGTACTCCACCTACTACAATGCTGTGCCCTAGCCCAGAGTCTCTTAACCTTTTCTATCATTACTCTCCACTAGAGAAAAGGGCTTTTTGCCCCCCCCAAAAAAAAACCCACATTGTAAAATTTTCCATCTTGACCATTTCTATGTGCACAGTTGAGTAGTGCTAAATATATTCACACATTACATAACCAATTTCCTGAACCTTTTAATCAACCCAAACTAACACTGTATCTATCCATTAAACAACAGCTCTCTCTCTAGCCCCTGGCGTTGCCATTTATATTCTGTTTCTATGGAGTTGGTGAAGCTAGATGCTTCCCATCATGGAATCACACTGGGCTTTTTGTAACTGGCTCCTAAGTGAACTACTTAGTGTAGTGAAGTGTGTGTGTGTGTGTGTGTGTGTGTGTGTGTTGTGTACACAAATGCGTGGGTGTGTTGTGCAGATATGATACTCCATGCAGGTTCACATACAGGCCAAAAGTTAACACTGGGTGTCCTCTTCTATCACTCTTTCTTAGTTTTTGAATGGTGTCTCTCACTGAGCCTGTAGCCAGCTGTGGCCAGCTGTGGCCCAGGACATACTTGGTTTCTCTCTCCACTCTCTTTGCCCTAGTACTGTACTCACAATCTCCACAGTGTCTGGCTTTCCTACATCGATTCTAGGGACTGAATTCAGGACCCCATGCTCACAAGGCAAGTGTTTTACCAACTGAATCCATCTCTCCACCACTGTAAGATTTGAAGTCTTTTACCTTCTCACTCAAGAGCTACAGTTTGCCTTCCATTGAGGATGTTTGAGCCATATACATCTGTGGTCACACCCACATATAATACCTTATTCCTTCTTACCATTGGGATTTACATGCTGTTACATCTTCCCAGAATTCCTTTCCCCTCATACCTTCCAACTGCATCCCAGATATCAGTTCTTCTGGGAAGGCATCACAGATTCTCTTGCTTTTACCCTTTATCCCTATCCCCTGGGCTTCACTTCTGACACAGGCATATTACAGGAAGCTGCCTTCCTCTGTCACACCCAAAACTTAATGGGAACCTGAGCAAAGGTTCTTTTTGCCTTTCCAGAACATCTCGGGTTTCCAGAACATTTTATCAATGTTCTCCTCACCCTTCATGGTTCCAGGAGCAAAGGATCCCCAAGAAAGGCTTATACATGAATTGGTCTCACCTCACAGGAATGAAGAGAGCATATCTGTACAATACAGAGCCGTGGTGAGGGACCCAGGAGTAGTAGGTCTATATTAAGAACTCAGGCAGCACCCAAAAATGGCAGGTATCTCTAGTCTCTCTCTCTCTCTCTCTCTCTCTCTCTCTCTCTCTCTCTCTCTCTCTCTCTCTCTGTGTGTGTGTGTGTGTGTGTGTGTGTGTGTGTGTGTGTTTGGGCTGGTGTGAGTGCATGTGCATGTGGAGGCTGGTGGAATCTCAGTTTTCATCTTCAGGAACATCATCCACCTTCTTTGAGATAAGGTCTCTTACTTGCCTGGAGCTCACCAATGAGGCTAGACTGGCTGTCCAGTGAGTTGAGAGTCCCAGGGATCTTTCTGCCTCTGCATTACCAGTACTGTGGTTACAAGCATGCCTGGCATTTTTATATGGGTTCTGGGGAATTAAAGTCATGCCCCTGTGCATCCAAAGTAAGTCTTTACTGAATGAGCCGTCCCCCAGTCCCTTTGGTTAATCTTGGGGCTCCTAGACTAGCTAGCTCCACTTGTGTTACAACACTAAGTGCCAAGATGTTCCTATGCACTGGAAATGGAATCAGGCCCTCAGATTCCATGAGACTGCTTTTCATCCAGGTCCCCAAGAGCAGGCAAGGATCACAGGAGCACACAGCCAGGAACCCACATTAGAAAAAGGAGGCTGGAAACTCCCAGGAGATATTTCCATCTGGTCCTGGCAGCCTGATGAATCACCCTCCTCTGCTCTAGGAATATTTCTGTCTCAAGACCAAGGCCATTTGTGTGGATTGAGAACCTTCCCTTCCCCTCTGGGCTGGAGCACCGTGACAAATCTGATTGCCCAGTTTCTGTCTGTATCAGCCTACTGAAGCCCTTACACCTTCTGTCTCATCAAATGGACTTGGCTTTGCCCCTGGGCAATGCCGTTCACTCACGGGGAAGGTCAGTTTCTTCTCTGGGTCAGTATACCTCTCTGTTCCCATTTGTGAGAGGTACCCATGAAAGCCTTGGGGAGGGTCACCCACCTGGACCGCTAAGGGACCCTAAGGGACGCTCAAATTCCCAGGCAGGCAGCAGCACTCACTCATGTCATACTCTCCTTCAGGACTAGTAAAAAAGCTCTCTCAGGTGCCAAGTTTAAAGTGTGACAAAACTTTCAGTAGCAAAGATGAAGAATATTTAATGTGGTACTTTTTCAAAGAAAAATCAAAACTATGGCTGAGGATATAGCAGAGTTGATGAAGTGCTAGCCTAGAAATAAATGAAGCCCTAGGTTTGATCCCTAGTACTTTCTACAACTGGCCATGTTGGAACACACCTATTACCCTAGCACTCAGGAGGTAAAAACAGGAGTATGAACTTCTAGGCCATCCTCAGCTACATAGTAACTTCAAGGTCAGTTTAGGCTACATTAGACCCTGTCTTAATTAATAAAACCTGGAAACAACTGGAGATGATCATATCCAGTGAATTAAGCCAGTCTCAGGAAGAAAAATAGGATTTCTCTCATTTGTGGTTCTGAGATTTTACAGAGGTATATCAAATTGTGTGTGTACGTAAGACATGAGGGAATAAATGAAACTCCCCAGGGAAGCAAATGGGAGGTTGGGGAAAAAATGGTAAAGGAGGGAGCAGGGGGAATATAGTCAATGTACAATATGTGTTTTCTTAAATGGTTTCATGCAACATAGTACCATGTACAGTGAATATATGCAATGACCATCTTAAAAATACAAATCCATGTTAAACAGAAATCTATGATGCTCAAAAACTGCCTTAGATAAAGACAGTATCAGTGGTATGGACCAGCATCTAAGGCTCCCATATAGCTTAGCATGACCCCTCTCCTGCCTCAGATGAAGATTCTGCAGAACCAGTGACCCACTAGAGACATGGTGGCTATGTGTTATGTTAAAAATGATCCAGAGAGCTCAAGTGACCCCAAGAACAGCTTGGAACAGACCTAGGAGGCTGAGCGAGGCCTAGGTCTTTCCAGGATGCTCCTACCCTGTTCCGTATTCCATGGGATGAAGTGATGAGCAACTAGCACAGAAGAAAATAGTCTCTGTCTCTTCTGTAGACCTATACTGGAAGAGGCACAAGCATGCAGACTAGTCTTAGGGCTCCTGTGGAACAGAACCAGAGGAACTCCAGGGCAGTCCTGGGAAAGAAGCTACCGTGTGGGTCTTATATGATGCCTGCTGATGGGAATCCCAGGCTCACTCTGATCCAGCAAAAGGCATTTTATTGTTACAGTTTCCCCATCTTACACTGCTGACTTCCATCTCTGGAAGATTTCAAGGGAATCTCACCTTTTTACCTCTGCCCCTTCCCTCTAGTCCCTCCAGCCTGGGTTCTGGGTCCTTCCCTTGTGTCTTGTTTACTGCCTGCCAACTCTTTTCAGGCTCTGAGGGTCTTTTTCCATGATCATGACCAGGCCACTTAACCCCGCTGCTGCTATAGCAAGTTCACATTATGTATGTGGCATGCATGGTTTATCACCATCTCATCATAATCTCTTCTGTCTCTCCCAACCCTGGAATAATCAAAGGTCTCAGAGATCACAGCACTGTGCTCCTCTGTAGCTACGAGTGCTCTCTCTACCCACTCCCAGTTCTCTTCCGGGGAGTTTGTCAATCACCCCTGGACAGTGATATCATGCAAATGGCACCTCTAAATACAAAGAATGTTCTGTGACTTATCATCCCTTATACATTTCTGATTTCTGTATAGCCTTTTATGTCTGGTTTGGGAACCAAAGGAGAAACTGTGGGGTCCTTGGGAACTGAGTCTCACTCATCTCTGTGTTCCTGAATAAGTGACTGGGCATCCTCACATTGGTGCAGTATCCTCTCAGCCTGCTTGTCCTCTGTGGTGGCAACCAGGGGGAAACATCCCTTTTCCTTCACAGTCCTTCAGAAGTTTAGGCTTTCCTGGTTGTTAAGGATTAACACTCTTGAGCATCTTAAGATCTAGCCTGGAGCACTAGAAAATGCTCAGACTCTGAAGCTCATCATAGGGGGGTCTGAAACTTGTCGTCTAATATTTTTAATAGCCTGGACTGCTTACATCGTGTAAGCCAGACTTTTCCATCCAGCAGCAGGCAGAGGCACCCTCACCACTACTTTGTGAGAATTAGCTTGAATGGAACCTGTGTTGTTGCACCACCCACAGGGGGCGCTCCAGCCTCCTTGGTCTCCTTTATTGCTATCATCTCTTTGTCCTCCAGTTAGCACGCTGTAGCCATCATTTCACCCTGGGTTTGTTTTCAGCTTTTAGTGGTTTGAATGCATCTCATTTCTGGAGATTTTAGGCACCTGGCAATTATCATTTTACCTGGATGTTAGCACTGATATTAGCCTAACTGCTTGCATTTATATTTTCCCATCAGCGGGTTCTCACAGTTTAATGTAAAAGGGGATAATAGAGCTATCTTTTTTGAATCCGGCTGCCAATTTGGCTCACAATACACTGGTTTACAGACTTTAGGGACTAGCATATAAGCAGCAGCTTCGTCAGCCCCAAGTTCTCCAAGTGATGAGTCAATCCTGACTTATTATTATCTCCTAATAGTTTACACTGTATTATTCCGTAATTACTCCGTGAATCACACTGACAGCTCCTGTGTTTGTAGCTCGACTGCCTCTGTCTCTCATCTTCCGCCCAGAGCACCATTACTCTTTTACTTACCCCAGGAAGGCAACCCCCATCACCTGCTGAATACACAGGACCCTTTGTGGGTCGTTGTCAGAGGATGACACATGAGCCACCATGACTGGGGTTGGGGTGCTCCTCTGGAGAAGAGAAGCCGTTGTTTGCATTCTAATAACCCTGCACCACGTTGGCCACCTTGCTTTTCTGATGAGAGTTAAACATCCTCTGTATGTGGAAATCCCTTTTAGTAAACTGACCAGTGGAGTCTATTTGGGACAAGTTGTGTGGCCGTGATCACAGGTCAGAACTGGGACCCAGCCCAACGGTATGACTGTGTCTTTTAGGACAGCATCACATCTGTAGCTCTAACAGGTAGAGCAGGAAAAAAGGCACAGTCACACAGGGTGAGTACACCTGCTTTGGAGCCAGGAAGACCCAAATTTGAACCCCATTGGTGCCTTTCACTCCTTTAGTGTCTTTCTTGACTTCTGAGCCTCAGTTTTATCATCTACAAAATGTACGGTACCTCTCTCATGAAGTGCCTCAGCTAATGTTCATCCCTCTGAATTTATTTATAGAATAAAGGAAATATACAAATTTTCCTTTAAGAGTCTGTAGGCTCTGGAATTCCTCAGTGTTTCAACTAAGTTTCAAACCCTGAAACAAGAGTCCTCATGCCAAGGGGCTTGGGGCATGGTTGCATTACTGAGACACTTAATTTTAGACTTAGAGCAACTGAGCAGCGTCCTTGTCTGGCTCCTTCCTGGGGGCTTTGAATGCCTGCATTTTGCAACTCCAGGCTGAAGAAAGGCTGCATTTTGCCAACACCAATGAAGAAGGGTCTTCCTCACAAACCCGCCTTTTGTTTAAGGAGCTTCCCAAGCCCAAGGCTCTAGGAAAGGATTCTCCAAATTGTCAGAAAGGAAGCATTAGCCTGTAAAATGCAAATCTGCCCCTGGCAGGAGAGGAGCCTTCCTACCCACAATCCTCCTTGGCCTCCCACCCCTGAGAGCCTATGGGCACCACAGAATGATGTTTCTAACAACATGCAAAACTTTTTAATTGCTTCTTAATGATTTTTCATCCTTAACATTATTTATTTGAACAAGGCTTATTTTATTGTGAAAGTAGCCTGAGCTCAAAAAGGAGAAAATTCACATCATCAGATCACCAGAAAATAAGGGAGGCATTTTAAACTTCTTTTTGAATTTCCCTGCTGTCCCTTTGTTGCGCTGAGGTATTTCACCTGGTTATAATTCTACATGCACAATTTTGATTCTATCTCTTTTTCTTTCACATTTTAATATAATATGTCCCCTGCCCAGTGACTCTGATTTTTTTTTTAAACAAACTATGTGATTCCTCCACTCCCTAGACTGGGCTCAACCCCTGTCATTGCTACAGGTGCACAGAATGTCTGAGTTGTGTTCAATTATTTCATAGTAGAAATAAGACACTGATAAGCATCTCTGGGTATGAAGCCTTCTCTGCATTTGAGGTTGTTTACTTAGAAAATTACCTGGTCAAAAGAAATGGATAGTTTCTTATTTCTCCTAATCCATATCATCAAATAGTTTCTCCGAGACATTGTTCTTCTTAAAAACAAATGAACAAAAGACAAGAGTATGAAGACAGAGGCGCAGCTTTCCAGCACCCTGGCAAGGCAGGCTCTGTTCTGTCCATCCCTTCCTAAGGACACAATGGGAATGAAAACCAAATACTGACTCAAGTGTACGTGTGCATGCATGTGTGTGTGTGTGTGTGTGCATGTGTGTGTGTGTGAGTATACATCATGTGCATGTAGAAGCCAGAGATCAATGTGTCATATCAATTGCTCCCTGTCTTATATTTTGAAATAGGATCCCTCACTGAGCTTGCAGATTAGGTGAGAATGGTTGGTCAGCAAGTGTCAGGGGACCCCCTGTCCCCACCTCCAGGGCCAGAGACTCCAGGAACAGTGCAGTACCCTGCTTTCACATCAGTTCTGGGGACTGAACTCAGATCCCCATGCTTTCATGGCAAAAAATACCTTAGTGAGCCATCTCCCTAGTCCCAAGGATTGATCATTGGTAACTAAATAGAGAATAATAAGATAATAATAAGTAATAATATAGACTGATGCCTAGAGGGCCACAAAAATTCAGTAAGAGAAAAATCTCTCCTGGGCATGGTGTTACAATTCCTCTATCAAGATGAACTTTTGGGAGGAGAAACAGCCAGAGGATGTGACTCATCAGAGCTGTTCAATCTCAGCAGCCACTAGCCCCGTGTGGCCACTAAGCACTTGTAATGTGACTGGTCTAAACTGTGATGGATGCTCTCTGAGCAGAAAAGACATACCATATTCCAAACACACAAAACATGGATAAATAATACACCAGGAGTGCCTCATGAATTATACTTACGTTTATTTTGCAGTGAATGATACTTTATCTATATTGGGTTGGATAAATACATCTTGAAAATTAATTTCATTTGTTTCTTCTTACTCTCTAAAAAGTACAGTGACTGGAAGATGTGGAGCCACATGTGTGCCTTGCATTGCATTTCCTCTGACAGCATCGATGTGGCGTTTGCATCCCTCATACTAAGGAAAACTCAGGGGCAAGGTGAACTCCAGGTCACTAAGGGCTTAGACAAGGAGTCTACCACTTAGTCACAGGGAACCACCTTGGGATGATAAAGACCAACTGCCAGCATTTCATTGTATGCTAACATGGTGGGCTTTAGGTTTTCAGAAGGGGGGTGCACATATATGAGTGGGTTTATGTGCATGTGAGTGCCAGAGATCAACTTCGGTGTACTTCCTCATTGCACTTCACCTTGTTTGTATGAGACAAGGTTTCCCACTGGCCTAGGTTCAGCATTTTGTCTAGATGAGCTAGCTTCTGAGTGCCAGGAATCCTACCTACCCATTTCAGCATCCCAGCACTGAAGATGCTCAGGGAACTGTGCCTTTTAAAAATTTGTAACCTGGTTCAGCGGATGGCAATCAGGTCCTCATACTTGCAAGGTAAGCATTCTCCCTACTGAACCATCTCCCCAGCCTCAGCTAATGGGCTTTGAAAGGTACTGATGTGCTATACTCTGGGAGCCCAGGACCCCCTTCAGATGGGCCACTTATTCTCCTGAAGCTCCACAGGTGGTCACAACATGTAGGCAAAGTTAGAAGTAGTTGTCCAAAAGAAGTGTCTGCTTCAATCCTGGCTCTACTACCCCTTCTCTCCAATCTCTATTTTCCCATCAAGAGACTAGTTTGAGGACCAAGTGATGTTATCTGTAGAAAAGTATCTAGCAGGTTAACTGGTCTACAGGAATTGCATGATAAATCCTACTCTTCTAGCTCATGGGTTGTGAATTGCTCCTGCCTGGCATGACAAAGGGCTCTTTGGGGCCTATTAGTCAACATGACTTCCTTGGGAATGCAGGCCACTAATGGCAGCAAAATAAAAATGTGCCTCTTCCATGTCTTCCCTTCTGTTCAGTCCCTTTGGTGTTTCAGAAATTAATTATTCAGAAGAAACTAAGTCAGCGCCCAGCTGAGTAAGAAAGAGAGAGCTGTGGATCTAAAGGCATGCAAGAGATCTGATTTTAGAAGCAAAGTCACAAACTGAAGACTGACTTCCTCGGCCCTATCGCTTTGAATGAACACCTTCACCCCTCTGAGTCTTATTGTTCTTATCTGGACAATGCAGGCAGTAGTGATTTCTATTTTAATAGTATCATCAATACTGGGGGTAAAAAGGAAATACAAAAATGAATAAAGGAGAAACCCTGCCCAGTATACTACCTGGATATAATGGAACAAAATAATGTTAGTATCATATCCAAGCAAGTCATGGATGGTCATGAATCCTAGAATCCTTGGTGATAACATGAAGCAGTTGAACCCACAGGTCTCCTATAGGTCTATCCCTATGAGTCAACACTCATGATAAAAAGATGCCCATACACCTGGAGAGAATGGCATGTCAACTCAGAAAAAGAAATAGAAAGAGCAAGGATTACAGAGAAGGACCACACCACAGCTGGGCAGAAAGGATGGGAAGGAAATTGGCTCAGAGCCATGGGAAAGGCTTGCATGCCCAATTAGATGCCATGTGGTCTGACCCAATGATGAAATTGCCTGAGTGGGGCTCTGTCTCCTCATCTACAAAGTGGATTCAATGCAACTGAGCCCCAGGGTGTTGTGAAGACTCATCTGTAAGAAGTACAGGAGTATGAAGCCTGGCTCAGTATATGTAGACTCTGTTCTCCAGAGCCTAGCTGCTGGTCTCCAAGATCTGTCTTCAACTTTGCCAGAGGCCAGATACCCAGAAACATGTGAACACAGAGTGAGTTGGAATCCTAACTCAGACCCCAGGTTCCATCCTCCAGCAGATTAAGATCTCTTAGTCCTGTAGAGGCAAATTTCTTTCCCTCAAAATTAGTGTAAATGGGGGCTGGAGAGATGGCTCAGCGGTTAAGAGCACCGTCTGCTCTTCCAGAGGACCCGGGTTCCATTCCCAGCACCCACATGGCAGCTCACAACTGTCTGTAGTTCCAGTTCCAGGCAAACACCAAGGCAAATAAATTAAAATAAAAAATTAGTGTAAATGTATACACACACACACACACACACACACACACACACACGAGACGGGGATGGAGAGGGAGAGAGAGGAGAGGAGAGGACTGAAGGAGAGGGGAGGGGAGGGGAGGGGAGAGGGGAGGGAGAAGAGGGGAGGGGAAAGTAACAGACCTTAGGCCACAGAGCACTCTCTGGTAGAACTGAGGTGAGAACCAGAGGACAAGCCAGCTCCTTAAGCTGCAGAGGATGAGGAGAGCTGGTGCCCTCTCCCCTTCTAGAACATGCTTCTCCTCCTCAGTGTTGGAGTCAGTTTCATCATGTCCACACTGTGCTTCTAGACAGTTCCACACACTGAGCACCTCTAGCTCCACAAGCCTGCAAGGTCAGGGTGATGACTGGCAATGTGACTGTGGAAACACTGGGACCTTGGGAGCCTGGTGAGACAGTCCTGATTGTCCTAGGTTGCAGGACAGCTAAGGACACCAAGATCTGAACTCACGTTCTCTTGCACTGGGTTTGCTAGTTAAAATCAAATATAACTAAAAAAAAAATGTAGCAAGTTGGCTACAGATGGGGAACAGGATCCACTGGCCATGTGATGTGCTTTCCCTCTTGGCCATGCTACCTCTGAGATTTGGGCCTTATTTACCACCTTTGTGAAATATGAGTTTTTCACAGATGACACCTGAGATTGCTTCTAGACGCGAGCAGCTGTGACTGGGAGTCCGGGTCCTGCACCTGTTCGCTTGGGCCTGCTCATCACCCAAAGCTTCTGTCCCTGCTCATATGACAACCTTATAGCAGGTGACCCTCTCAACCAAGGAGAAGCTCATAACCAAATCATGCTGCAGGCTGATTTTGCCACCTAGACCCTTCTGCATTCCACATCCCCAAACACCCTATAAAGTGAATCCTGGAACCCCAATTCCACCAAAGACAAAGCTGAGATTCTAAAAGAAGAAGAGACCCTCACCATTATAAATAGATATGTATATATATATATACATATATATATACATTAGTTCGTATCACAAGGTTTGCTGAATTTCTATTTTTAAACACTTCATAAACAACAACTGTTCTGAAGAAAAACAAAGACAAAGGGTTTTTTGTTTTGTTTTGTTTTGTTTTTTGTCTTTGTTTTTTTCAGCCTGATTCTTCTTGCTTTATGAGAAAAGGAAGAGAAAACTATCAGGCAAATAAGAGTGGTTTAGAGGGAATCCCAAGAGAAATAAGGGTAGGAGAGAAAGTGAGGGTCTGTGTCCTCCTGAGTGACGGTGTCTCAACCTAGAAAGTTGGTCACTGGAAGCAATGGTATTACAAGGTAGGTGGGGGCTGGGTCCCAAGACATACAGCATCCTGATAATTCCAGGAGAGAAACAAGAGAATAGAGGTGAGAAGAAAGAGATGGGAAGGGAAGGAAAAAACCACAAGGCCTGCACTAAGGATTCTGGGTAGTTTCCTTGGACTCACAGTCCTCAATGAGGCCCAGGCTTTCTCTCCAACCCACGGCTGTCTCATCAGCACCATGGCCAGCGTCCTTCTAGTTGCTATGGGAAACAGACGTCCCGCCTTCTTGGTTCACTGTGCCCAGAGCAACCAACCAGGTGCCCTGGGTTGCAGCATGGCAAATGCCATTCCAGGAGGTTGTCCTTCAACTCCAAGCTCATCGCCCTTTACCTTTGTAAACCTTGCTGAAACAAAGTAGCAGAAGCTGAACCGCTTCAAAACAAATGGGCCTGGTGCCCGGCCCTCTAGGAGCTCAGTGGAGTGGATGATATGACAAGAAAATAGACAATTATCCTCAGTACAAATCGTGCTGTACTAGAAGCATGTGAACTACAAATTTGTTGAAAAGGACCCATCTTCACGCGGCTATCGCAAGGGTGTCACTGTATGAGGGCTGAATTGTGATATAACAGCTATTCTCCCTTAACTGTAATTTTACTTTCTATTTCTGCTACCTGTGGGCATCCATATGCCTGAGCATAGTAAAAGAAAGATTTCAGAAGTGAATATCTCCTAAATTTTAGTTGTGCACCGTTCTGAGTGGCATGCTGGAAATCTCATGCCTCCCAGCTCCATCCGGACCTGGATGTCAATCTACAATGCATGTGTGCAAGATACCCTACTTTCCTACTGCTCTGTTCCAGCCATAGTCAGCAGGCACACTATCACAGCGTCCTAGTGCTGGGGTGTTCCAGTGACCTCTGTTTCACTCAGTAATAACTCCAGCCTGGGGAGGGAGTAATGCTGGGAACTTCAATATGACAACGAGAACCCTAAAATTCTTTTAGGTGAAAATTCTTGATTTTATAAGGAAAGAAAAAAATAGCAAGTGCTATGGCTGCTAGATCTGTGGTTATAACAACACTTCTGGGACTGAAGACATGGCTCAGAGGTTAAAGGCACATACTATTCTTCTAGAGGACCCAGGTTCATTCAGTTCCCAGCACCAGGTCAGATACCTCCCAATTGCCTGTAACCCAAGCTCCAAGGAACCAAATGTGCTCTTCTTGCTTCCATGGGGCACACTCACACACACACACACACAGTTATACTCACACACACACACAAATAAGAAATTAAAAGATTAGTGGAAAGGAAGAGAAGGCACCTGAGGGAAGAACCCTGTGATATGTAGGACAGTAGAGGAATTGTGGGTAACATCTGGGGAGATGATCTGTTAACTTTTTGGCTAGAGGGGAGGCCTGGTGAACAGCACTGGAAGGTAACTCTAAAAGCAATGGCAGGAGATGCCAAGGTGATTGACTTGGTGACCATAGGCCTTGGCTCTGTCATATAGACACTGAGAAGCGTAGTATAGCTTGGGCAAGTACTTGGGAGATCAGTGAAAGGCTGAACATAACTACCATGTTTCAGGTGTGAGGAAATGGAATCTTACCCTGTGTGGCATTGAGGTTGGGGTGGAGACAGTTGCCAGGACCCCAGAGTTGGCTGTAGCACTGTGGATGAGGCAGGAAAACTGTTGGAAGTCCCTGTGGGATGTTCTTAGGGATGACAGGGATCTCTGGGGGTGTTGGTCTGAGTTCTCCAGGTCTGTCTCAGTTATAGGAGTTGCTGCTTTTTCTCCATGGTATAGAGTGCTTGGGTTGAGACAGGCACACTCAGCAGCATTCTCCCATCTAGTGAGAACCCTGCACAGGCTGCGGGGTGAATGCTGTGTTAAATAGCTCAATAAAGAGCTGTTCATGGAATGCTACTAACCCTTGTGATGGGTGTCATTTCCTCTACTCTACAATGAAGCAGTTGAGGTTCAGAGAGGTTAAGCAAATTGTTCAATGATAGCCAGCCAAGCAATATATCTGTCTCCAGTGTTTATAAATCTGCAGCGGGGGATGGCAGGAAAGCGTGAATGAGAGCTATACAGCCCCAAGTTCCAGCTCTATCCCTGATTGGTGTAGCACTATGACTGTGTCAAGGTGATGACCACATCTTGATCTCTAAAACAATGGCAACAGCTCACTCTACATCATGAAACTTCACTTCTGAAAACTGAAGTGAGATGGCATACTTGAAAACTGACCTATCCCTAACGATGTGAGTAACGTATGGTGGACAAATCTCTGGACAGAAAAGTACCTTTCTGCCAAGATTCCAACAAAATGCTCTGTGATCTAAGTCAAGTTCCTTGACCACTCTGGATCTCCATTTTCTTTTCTTTTTTTTCCGTTTGTAATTATATTTATGTACAGAAAACTTAGCAGTGTATATTTATTTAACCCAGCTTGGTGGCGAGTTCTTTGGCCTTTGCCTTTTCCAGCTTGGCAATTCGAGCCACAGACTTAGGACCCAGGACATTGCCTCCCCAGTGGCGTCGGATCTCATCGTATCTGTCGTTGTAGTTGGTCCTAATAGCTTCCACCAGCTTAGCCAGAGCACCCTTGTCTTCCGAGTTAACCTGCGTGAAGGCAACAGTGGTACATGTCTTCCTGTGGACCAGCCACCCCAGCCTTGATGATTATCTGCAGAAGAAAAGCTTTTCTGAGGCACTAAGTACAAACCCAGAAGTTACTAACTTCCGGATACATCTCTTATTTCCAGTTTTCTCCATTTCAGTCATGCGTGGCCTCAGCAGTATTGACATCACCATCCCCTCAATTGCACGGGCCACACCTGTGCATCACTCCTGATAGGTTCGATTGCCGCACACAGGCCTTTTATCATCAGATCTTGTGCACTCCTGCCTCTCAGACACATCTCACTCTTCTCCATCACCCCTGCACCTTCTGCTCCAGCTCTGATAGTGTTAGAGTGTGAAATATCCCCGCAGACTCACGTGTTGGAACACTCGATCCCCAGGTGGAGCTCCTGCTCCGGAAGAATGTGGAAGCTTTAGGAGGTGGAGCACCGTTAGAGGAAGTGAATCACTGGGGGCGGGCCTTGAAGCGTTTTGTTCTGGAATTACTTCCTGTTTGCTCTTTGCTTTATTTAGTGCAAATGCTCCAGCTCCTGCTTCCCTGAGGTCCCTCAATGCTTTCATGTTTTCTCCACCATGACAAACTGTATCCCCCTGAACTCTAAGCCAAAATAAAGCCTTTCTCCCTTCATTTGCTTTTGTCAGGGTGTCTGGTTACAGCATTGAGAAAGTAACCAAGACACCTGGCTTTATAACGTAAGACTCCTGTCCTCTCTCCCTGGTGAAGAGGACAGTTCAAATCCACAATTGTTAGCACAGCATCAGCCTGTTCCAAGCCCTTCAGTAGCTACTCACTGATCTTATGATCTATTTCCTAGTTCTTCCTGTAACTCACAAAGCCCTCTGGCATCTGGGTGCTGACAGCATTTCTGGCTGGCTCTTGGGTTGTTCTCCATGCAGTTTTTCAAACACGTCATGCATTCACCACTGTGTCCTTCCTGCTTCTAGGCTTCCGTGTGTATGTTCTTTCCTCTCTGCCTGGAATGACCTCTCCCACATTCTTCACCCAGTAACTCTGCTCAGCTTTCAGATTCCAGTTTACAGTCTCACCCCCTCATTCACAGAGCTTTCCTCAGCCTCTTGAACTAGTTTAGGGCTGTTGGCAACATGTTCTCAGACGTCCTTGCTGTCTTTCCCCCAAGCCAACATCACAGACACTTTTATTTACTCCTTTATGCGAGCATCTACTTAATAGCTACTTCTCCCATGGCTCTGTGAGCTCCGTGAAGCCAGGGCCCAGCTTGTTTGCTTGCCTAGGCATCTTCAGTGGCCTTAATACAATCAGAACATGGCTGCCAAATGGTGGTCAGAATGGTCAGAGGAAAAGCCTCTAGTAC